>JAEIGQ010000333.1:0-189853 GCA_018904275.1 Lordiphosa clarofinis | reverse complement strand
TATTTAAATTTTTCTTGGGAATCTAGTTTTTCTCTTATAATGTCAAATATGTATTTTCGTTTTAATCAGTCTGTTACTTTGCCTGTGTATTTACAAAAAACGCCGTGACTCTGCTATGGAGAATCATTGGGCAGATTGTCCAGCCACCTTGCACAGCTCAAAGGTAAAAGAAATTAATTACAACAATTGAAAAGCAAAAGCAACACGTTCAAAAACATAGCAGAATTCCAGGCTGAAACGTGATTTCGATCCTTAGCAAATTGGAGCGTTATTTGGCGAAATTAAGGTTTATAAGGAAATCTGTGTGGTTGTTTGAATGTGAATATGCAATACAAAAGTCCGCTGATGATAAGATGTGGTTATCTTTGAAACAGCGATCGTTGTACGGATATACCAATTGCTATTCCAAATTGTTGTATTTAATCTCTGTTAACTCGTGTTGATTACATTGAATTGTAACAGCCAAATGCAAAACTTTGCCAAATAAACTGTTATAAAATCAAAAAAAATCACATAATTAGATGATGTATTTTGCAAAAACTTGCCAATAACACTATGCAACAATTTTTTGATCCCGGCTTCTAAATAGTTGATCCTTATGTAAAATTTCACGCTGAATTCAAATCTGCTCTCAGATATGTCAAAAGTAGAACGGTTTTTGTGATATCGCGAGATTCAATTTTAGTGTTTTGAAAAAAGGTAGGTCGACTAAAATGCCATTTTCTCTGATTTTAGTCCACCGATATGTATAAACTGGAACAAAAATTAAAGATAATACAATTTTTATTATTTCTTAAAAAAACGACAGTTCTTGTAAATCCAACCATAAATGACGAAGTTATGGCAATGCAAAGTTGGATTTTTGAAAAAATTTTTATAATTTTTAATTTTAATCATTAAGTTTTTTTCAATCTTACCATAAAAATTGTTCAGGTCTCAGATATTGACAGAATTGGGTAATCTTTAACGATCTATAAAATCTTTGCCCTTGGTCATCGAAATCGGATGAAAAATAAACGCTATATTCACAATTAAGTAAACATACCTCTGTTTGAGAGTATTTTTTGCTAGTTCTTTCAGTATAAAATCACATCTTAGCAAGCCAAATAAGAATAAACGTTGAGCATTATCTCAAAAACCGTTCTACTTTTGACATATCTGAGAGCAGATTTGAATTCAGCGTGAAATTTTACATTAGAATCAATTGCTAAAAGTGCGGGATACAAAAACTTTTCAAATTTTGTGACATAGTGTAATCAAAAGTAGTCCTACGTTAGAGGCCGATTAGGACACATTTAAAGATGCGATGATATGTGCTCTGTAGAAAATAGCTCATGAATCTAAATATTAATTTTCAGTGTGGCCTTCTTGAATCCTAGAACTCCAAAATCTCAACTTTTTCGTATATACGACATATCTTGAAAACCAGAGCTGATTTAGCTAAGCCAAAAACTGTTTTGGAATCAGTGAAAATAAACTTATCATTATTTTTAAATCAACAGGGCTGCACCTTACAAAGTTGGTCATTTAGTTGGCCTGTGTTATTAAAGTTACTTTCTATCGAAACCATTGATTATCTGAAATTTGTAAAGGTTTCATTTGGTTTTAAGCAAAGTTAACAACCAGCCTTGAACTCTGCAACTGTATATCCGAACCGAACACCTTATCTCTAAGGAATAATATAGAGGTCAACAACAAGCTTTAGACTTCTTTGAAGAAAGAAAAGCGCCATATCTATTATGTACGGCTATTTTGAGTATGAAAATGGCTTTTATCTGAAAAAAGCATAGCTCGTAAATAACTCTCAACCCAATGTTCAGTTCGCGCTTCCCTTAACCGAATTTAAGCAGCAACCTCGCTCACTGCTCGATGTCTGTCGTTGAACACACGGCACTGATCGGTCTGAGAGCAACCCCATACCGGGGCCAAGACAGTCAATCGCTCATCAAATGCGGTCTTCACAAAGACCGAACTTTAAAAATCTCAGTTCAAAAGGTTGCAGACTCAGGAGAGCGCCAGATTTAAGCAAAAACAGAGAGCGAGTCAGTGTGAGAGAGAACGAGAGAAGGCATACAGTTTTTCGCACACACTTATAATGTTAGCCGAGCCTCAGCTGTAAGCATACACACCGATGCATACATACGAAGAAGACCTTTTCAATGCGTGAATTTTGCCAAAAGGGCCCGGGAAAGACCTGACAGAAAAAAATAAAAAAATATGTGTTTCTCTCCTCTCACAATCAAAAAGAAGCTGGGAGCGTAGCTGGTGGTCGGTTCGGTACCTTTATTAAATGTGCTCGCGTGAAAGCGGTTGTTTTCTGACACAGTCAAAGGGGGACCGTTTTATGCGACCTCTGGAAAAAAGTGAAGATTATATGATCGATTCCGTATAATTTAAATGAAAATAATATGCCCTTTTATTGAGAATAGGCCTGATTGAGTAAAACCAAAGTCACAACACATAATAGATGACGCGCCTGTTTGCAAACTTTTATATTTCTTTGGAAATGTAAAAATAAAACAAGCCTTTCACAGCTGCCTCGGCTTTACCGCAGTGCTGGCAAAAAAATATAAAAATGCAAACTAACGCAAAAGAAAAAACTAATTATTTTTATTATTTTTATTATATCCTCAAACGGGGTTTGAACCCACAAATCAAAAATGAAGAGCAGCGTGCCTACCCACTGAGTCAACGGTTATCCAAAAGAAAGCGCAGTCATAAATGAAGCTAGAAGAAAAATTTGGGATCTAATGTCAGCTCCCACGAACACTTTTTATTTCACTTGCGTGATCTATGATATCTATAAATCTTTGGTAAAATGCAAATATGGTGCGAGTGACTAGCTCCGCTTCCAGAAGCTAAATGTTTTATTAAGGCATTTAAATGCACTGTTTAATATGATAATCGGCCTTTTTTATGTGTACACTGTACATAGCATAAAGTTGGTAGCTATGAACAGAAAATGTTCTTAAGTTCTTGGAACAACGCGAGTTTAACTTATGATTCAAAAATGTAATCACCTGATATAATTTCCTAAACAAAAGTCCAGCGGTAGAATATATTCAAAAAGTTATCAAAGCTAGTTTTAAGAAAGCAATAAGGAATCTACTGCATGTACTCCCTATGCTAATTGTTTGAACGAAAACTTTACATACTTAAAAGTTATGCAAAGGTTGCTCCCTTAAAAATGTTAATGATAAAAAGAAAGCTGAACGATAACTCGCTGCTTAAATAAAAAGATTGTTACATATTCAGATTGTGTCACAAAATAAATCGATGGGTGCTTAAGGCATCTCCATTGAAAGAGATTAAGCCATTTATTAAACGACCAAGGCCTTAAATGTTATTCACATAAACAAAATTTGCATAAAAATGTATATACAAATGATAACTCTGATGACAGGCCAGAGCTGTTCACAACTATTGTTATCACTAAAGCAATCAACTTGCTACTAGCTGTGTGTCTGCTCTGAATCCGCTGACAATAACGCAATCCGCATATCCCCCATGCACACGCACCGGCACACGCGCTTATTCATAACTCTGTATGGTATGTATTATGGGTTTGGGATATCTGTAGCTGGTCATAAAGTGTGAGCACGTACATTTTTCCGCTTCTTTTTACATAAATGTGGAATATGCCATGCAATGTTTTACCTTTGCATAATGTCGCGTTGATTGCTCCACGTTATACGTACAACGGCGGCGGAACAGCATTTTCCTTTTCTTTTTTAATGTTATTTTTTCGTATTTTTGCACGGTCAACGAGCAAAGCGACGGCGATAGTTTTGCATATTCCAAAAAATGCTAAGGCGACATTTCAAATATCAATAGCAAACACAAACACCGGGGAGGGGGAAGAGGGCTGTGGGGTGGGCCAAATGCAAATGTTTTGCGAAAGTTACGGGGCTTTTTTGGTGTATTTTCATTATTGGAACGTGAGTATGGGTCGGACCAACTAAGAGCACGCGTCTGCCCGAAAAACAAATTGCTCGATTTTTGTTTGTGTTCAGCTGGTTGCTGATAAATGACATGCCAAATGTGGCAATTTGTGTTGAGTATTTGGTTTAAGAGCGCGTACCACTTTTTTGATTAGCCAACTCCAATTTGTGTGAACCGCACGGCAACGCTACGGCAAGTAAACTGAAATTGAAGTTAAAGCCATCAGCGAGGCAGAGCCGGCAGAGTGTGTTTTAAATTACCAAAGCTGGCGACACAGTCGGAGGCTCTGAGGCAGAGACTGAGTTCGGTTGCATGGGTTGGTTGCATGTGTTGTGGGTCTTTTATGCAACTCACGGTTGGCAGTTGGTGAAGTGTGGCCGCCGGCTATGGCAAACAGAATGCCCAGAAGTCATGTTAAAAAAATTGGAGCATTCACTACTGACTGGCTGACAGTTGGGGCTCAATCAGCCATTGCGAGAGAAGGGCACATGGCATGCTCAATGGTCAACACTCAAACGGATGCTGATGTGATGATATTACTCGAAAATGTTCAGTTTGTTTGACGACTTCGGAAAGGGAAAAGGTAAAAGTTTGTTAAAATGGCAACACTGTGTAGCTTTTAAGGTCGTGGAATACGAGGAGAGCATTTACTTTAGATGTAACATAAAATCGATGTTTTAATGTAAAGGTATTTTCAAGACATAAAATGATGGTCACACTATAGACACTAAATAAAATGGACGAGACAGAAAGACAGATAGAAAAAATAGTATGTACCGCGTAAAAGCGTAAAGCAAAAAGCGTAAACTCCAAAACTTTACGCCACAACAACAAAACATATTAGAAAAAAATTACGCGCTTTTTGCTGCCCTGGGGTATGTTCAAAAAATCAGCGTAAAAGTGTAAAAAGAGTAAAGTGTTGAAGTGTTGTAAATTTATTCAAAGTATCGACCAAAAATACTCGGTTTTGAGATTTTTTTCTTCAAAATATGCGGTCACACCTAGAATAATTAAAATTTTTTGTCAGTTTAACTGCATCTGGCCAATAAATCAATTGAGACATCTTCCTCAAAATAGCTGTCTGTAGCTACACCCAAAAACCGTCATTTCTACAGTAAACATAGTTGTAGTTTTCCTTATTGATCCAGCTTCTCTAAACTACCCCAAACAGAAAAGTGCTCCCTGTAACTCAAGTTCCACTTGGGGTCGAAATAAATTCGACAACAAGCATGGGGCCGCACGGACCCATTGGTCATTGAAAAATGGTAGCGCATTGGTTCGCCAGTTGACTCATTTGGGCACACAGAACTTGGTTCCTCGCCGCCAGCTTGCAACTGCAGGAAGAACCTCCATAACTTCGTCTACCATTTCATCGACAGCATCATGGTTGTATCTCAAGATTTGTTATATAAATATTTATACTTCTTCGTTTAGCTTGATTTATACACCAACAATTAATGCTTTAAAAATACGAATTAATTGTAAGTAACAGAAAAACTCAAAAACAGCTGATTTACGCCGAAAATTACGAGGGTAAACCCTTTAGGGGCGCTCAATAGCTGCGTCGCGTAAATTTACACAATTACTTTTTTACGCGGGCTGTTGAACACCCTAATTGTAAATGTAAACAAAATTTTGAAAAAACCTCTTTAACAATTTCAATACTTTTAAAACCGATTCAAAAATCAAACCGTTCGCTGTACGATAGGATGGACTTTCTTCAGAATTTTAGAAATGGACAGGCTCCATACGAAAGCATAATAGAAAGCAGCTTACGCTTAAATTTCGAAACTGCTGTGTTAAGTTTTAGAGGAGCCTTTTTAAGTCTACCAAGATCAGATACATGACAAACACTTTACCAAATGTTCCAAACTTTGTTGAATTGACTAATACCCTATTGTATACTATTTACTCTCTTTTTGACCATTCTCTTGATATTTTTTCAACTTAACTTTTTGTCACCTCGACCACCACACAAAAAACTATAAGCAGCTCTCTAGATGTTAAACTAATAAAGTGTGAAATAGCTTAATGTGCTAGCGCGCTATTCCAAAAGTTCTTCGTTAAGTGCAGAAGGGTTTATGGTTCACAGTCAGCGCCTCTCCCCCCTGTCCACCCGAACGCTTGACGAAGCTGACATCAAGAGAGCAAGAAAGTGTCAGTCGCTTGTTCGCGATTAGTCAAAAATTGAACAGATTCTATTTCGCACAAGAGTTTCCTCTTTATTTTTTGGCCTCTCGCTGGCCATCGCTGCAATAGAGCAACGATGCTCAATGTGAGCGAGGCCAAAAAGTGGGAGTGCTTTAGTGTGCTAATATAACGCTCCGTGAATTTGCTTCGAATTATGGCGAACGAGTGATGGCTTTCAGTTTTCTTAGTCTCAGCTTCGGCATGCGTTCGGTTGGTGTACGTGTGAATAGCGAAATGTTTTCGCCCACTGAGGGGAACAAGAGGCCATCCATGATTTGGAGTATAAAGGCAGCTTTACTTTGTTCATTTCAGTTAATCTCTGATGAACGCAAACTAAGAACAAACCCTTGACCAAAAGGTGATGATTTTAGAAAGTCATATATATCTCTGTTTATGAATAAACGACAATCGAAACCAAATACAATACAATTTTTCTTCAATTTTATTAATAAACCAACTTTGTTTCAGTCTGCTATCAGCGCTCAAACTAGTCTGCTAGACATTATTCAATGTTTACGGATAAGATAACCTTTAAATCGTTTCCACAAATAAAAAAACAAATATTTTTTTGTCCATCGTCTTTTGCCAGTTTATCTTTCAAGTGTTTTACGCTTCAACTACTTTTGGGTTATTTACATTTCGATTGACTGATTCAAAAATATGTAGATAAGAATTACGCTTGAAAGTTTTCTCAACATTTTCTGTGCATTCCTTTCGTAAATAAATTCTTTTGTGCCCCAAAGGCAAAACATTCCTTTTCCATTTGCATAATTTTGCATCGCTTTAATGCGCGTATGTGGGTCAGTGAAAATGAATTTAAATTATTTAGAAAAAAGTTAAATAGGAAAAGTACACGCAGCTCAATTAATAAAGTGTATTGTATGTTGATGCTATTTAACGGTTCAACCGCGCTCATTAAACCTAATGTCATCAAAGAATGTTGTTAATTAACATAATTAGTTTATAAAACAGATTTATGTTATATTGTGACGCTTACACGACGCCGCTTGAAACTGTGGGCAAGTCATTGACTTGTTTACCTTCACTGTGGGCGGGGAGCCCCTAAACAAATTTAATTGCCAGTCTGCAAAAAAGGAAATATACGAGTGGATGCGAAAATAAAAGTGCCAAGGTTGTTCAACCTTAACACTGAATATGCACAGCCATTCAAAGCTAGAAATGAACATTATTGTTGGGAGAAACAAAAACATAAATAAAACAAGCAAACTTTCAGTTGTCTCATCTCAAATTCCATTAGCAACCAAAGTTGCCCGCACTTTTGTTTGTTCAACAAAATTGGCCAAACGACACAACGGCAGCAGCAGCAACAGCTGCAATGGACGGAAGCGTGCTCATATGTGCGTATAAAGTTTTTCAAGCGCAGCACTGGACGGTGCACATTTGGCCAATAGCATCCAAAACAACAACAACAACAGCAGCAGCAATATGACCAGGGTCTGTGCAGCCGGATTAATTGCATTTTGCTTGCTGTGCGGTGTGTACACCATCCTAAAAGCAAGGTCCGACTTAAGACTGCTAAAGCTTTTATACCCTCATAAATTCCTACACTTTATTTTAACATCTCAATTTGTATCTACATTATTTAATGTTATAGTTTGCTGCAATTTTTGAGATAAAGTTTCTCTCCAAAGATAAGTAAAATGGAAAGTGATTTAATATATGAAAAAAGTACCTTGTGCGGATTAGAAAGAAAAGGAAAATGGAAGAGCTACATATGCATGAGAAATGAATTTAATGTTAAAATAAACGTTACCAAAAATGGACGCATAAAGGGTTTTGCAGAAGCTATTGATATGAGTGGCGTGTGCCAAGGCTGATCAAGGAGTCTGCCCGCGCTTTCGGCCGTCGTCGCTTCGATCGAATTCAATTCTTTGTATTTAGGAAGTAGTATTATATTTAAACAAAGTTAGGTACACGAATAACTACAGCAGGTTTATTGTATGACAATTAGACGATAGCAGCAGATTTTCGAATTCCCCAAAATTGTGTGGATAATGTTCATAACTGGAAAGTATTAAGACGCTCCAATTAAAAACAAGAAAGTTTTTCTCCCTAAAACTACTAGTTAACTTTTTTGTTTTCAATGTTATCGCTCCCAACGCTCGTATTTATAAGTTTTCAATGATTTTACATAATTTCACCATGGCTTGTCGAAATCGGAACACAAGAAAGTATCATAAGAGCGGCAGACAAAAAACCAAAAAAATATATAAACTTCGGTCGAGCCGAAGTTTGCTGGCCTCTATTAATTTTTTAAGATCGAATCGATCTTCTATTTTTCGAGCGTGGCTATATCAGCTAAGCTCGTCGTGTTAATCAAGAATATCTTCCTTCTATGCGGTAATACACATTCAGACAATTATAGTAAAGGATGATTTTTTAAGAGCTATAGGAAAGTTAAAAAAAAACACATACAATTCAGAAAAATGCATGAAATCTTTATTTGAATCGATAGTACGGTCCATAAAATTTAATGTTTGAAGATTATTTCAAACCGTGATTATTTGACCGTGACTGCGCCTCAAATGGTCCATTCGCTTAGTCCAATTTTGGCATACTCTTTGCAACATTTCGGCCGGTATCTCACGAATACATGCTTCAATGTTGTCTTCCAATACGTCAATTGAAGCGGGCTAAAGACATGAGCTTTAACATAGTCTAGGCGGCAAATTGACCGGTTGTTGAGTAACAGAGGCCCAATTGCTGCGAACGGCGACGAATCGATAATTGATGGTCATCATTAACACGCTGATACAGCCGCGATATTTTCTTCAGTTCGCACTCTACGTAAGTGGTGGTTTGATGTGCAAAAATGTAAATTTGGTGCGAAATTTAGTCACAATAGCCCGAATAGCCCAGTGGGTCGATTAAACTGACCAAAAAATGGAAGAGCGCGCGATGAACTTTCTTAACAGAGCACGCATTTTGATAATAAAATTCAATAATTTGCAAGCGTTGTTCGTTTGTAAGACGATTCATGGTTAAATTATAGACCAAACTGAAGATGTTTGACAGTGAAACAAAACACGAAACGTGCTTGAGCTGTTTAAACTAGTGTTGCCAAAGAGATAATAGCTAAAAAATCACCCTTTATATACCCTCTGAAAGGGTATAAAAATGCAAAGAATATCTACTTAATCACAGCTTAGAAAAAGGGAGTGGAGTGGTCGTGTCTCCAGCCCTTCCCAAACCAAAGCACACTCCTAAATCTTTGATGTTTATTTCTCTGGAGCGAGCACAAAATGTGCTTGAATCAAAAGTGAGCATTATATTGGTAAGTGGGAACAATATGTTAATTAGACAATTTCGTGAGAACTCAATGTTCATAAAATATAATGAACAAATGTTTATAAACACATAAAAAGCGTGGTTAAAGTAGACTAACGTAAACAAACTCTCTAATTGCTATGAATTAATTAATAGTCGCTTATCCATAGATTTGAATTAATTTTTAGCCATTTCCGCTGCCACCATCAAGTCGGTAATGAATCAATTTCCAATCAACTATTGCACATGCGTTTCCGAGCCAGAACTTTACGCAAATTAAATAATTTTTTAAAGTCAAATATATGAATTAAAATTACGTAAAAAAATTCTTAACAAAATTATTTGAGTTTTTTAATATACCCATAAAAAAAGACTACTAAATACTTAAAAAATACACTAAAAAATAAAACTACTTTTAATTGCAGATATTTTCATAACTGGATCTCAACCCTAAAGCTATAGTCTTACATCTGTACAAAAGCAAATGTTAAATTTTATATTTTGTTTATTTTGCTAACAAGGAATAGTAAGCATATCAGATTTGAAAATGTTGATAACAGTATTAATTTTCAATACTAATAATAATATTTTACTTTTAATATTTAGCTAACAATTCGCACAACTCTTAGTCTTAAATTCTTTAAATTCTATTCTTTTCTTTTTAAGTCACTCAAGAGCAGATTGAAGAATAGTTTAGCTATACTCAAGTATCTTTTACTACCGCTAGACTTTGAATAATGTCATTCACTTTGACTGAGGAGCATTTTATAATATGCTTTAATTTCCATAATTAACCAACTAAAAATGGCATGCTTGAGTGCAATATTTTAATTTGAGGTATTCGGTGTTTGGGTTGAGCAGGCATGTCAGGTTGTACATGTATGTGGTGGCATGCAAATAATTTCAGCTTGTGAGCCTGAGAATATTAATTAATTACCACAAAAGAAAGAGTCATTGACTGCAAAAAATATAAACAGAGAGCCAGACAATGGGCGAACAGTTAAGAGGGCGGGTGCGACAGCCACACACTAGCTTAAATACTTAATAACAGACATTTAATTACATTGAAAATATACACAGAAAGTTCAAGCTAACAACTATGATGTCATCTATGCAAAAGCCACAGCTGACATATGTATAATTAAAACAAGTTTTCAATGTCCAATCACTTAGACTCGTTCGATGCGCAAATAAATTCCACCAATTGTGCCCAGCACAAATGATTTGGGATCGTACTTCAAGGGAATATCAGTCTTATCAGACACTGAGAATTTGAAATTCTTGATCAGACGAGCCAGGCCTATGCGGGCCTGCATTTGACCGAATCGCATGCCCACACAATTCCGAGGACCATCGCCGAAGGGTAACCATTCCACCGAATCACGATTAGCTATTTGCTCGGCCGAGAAACGATCGGGATCGAACTTCATGGGTTCAGGATACAAATCTTCATCACGATGATAGGCACAGGCGGGCACAATAACCTGCATGCCCTTCTCAATCACCAGTTTGGGATGACCGGGCACTACATAATCATTCAACGCCCGACGCTCCAGATGGGGTACCAGTGTGTACAGGCGAAGGGTTTCTATGATTTTGGGTTTCAATTAGTTATCAACAAATTACTTAATCTGTTATAGACAACCCACCTGATATGACCTGATCCAAGTATTTCATATCCTTAATGCATTCATAGCTGAGTTTACCTTCATGTTGCTCCAGGACACGCTCAATATCACTTCTCAGCTTATCCTGTATGTCTTGATTTTGGGCCAACTCATACAGGCAATAACCCATTGTCGAGGAAGAAGTCTCGAATCCAGCCAAATAGAAGACAAACACCTGGGCAGCCAGATCCCCCACGTCCATGCCCGTGACTACCTCACCACTATCCAGGGTGAAACTTCCCTTCTGTTTCAGATCTATTAGACATTCCATAAAATCATTTCGCTTGATATTCTCACGCTCCCTTAACGCGATGGTGTCCTTAACCAAGCGCATGAAAAACTGATGCACATCTTCTGGTATCATACGCATTCTCAGTTTCCTAGCAAAATTGGGGAAACTGAACATAAATGCGGTCAGCAAAGTGCCATGTCTTAGCTCGGTGAAGGCCTTTTTTCCCATGGTGCGGAACTCAGTCACAGGTGTGCGCAGGGTATTGCACTCTATGCCAAAGGCACAGGTGCCAATCACATCGGTGGTATACCTAGCCATCAGCTCTTTGATCTCCACTATGGCACCGCCCTTGGTAGCTGGCACCTGTTCACCCATAACATTCACAAACTCATCCGATACTTTGACCACGGTGGGGAACATAAACTTCATCTTGCCCGAGGTAAATGTGGGCGACAGCTTCTGCCGCATCTCCCTCCACCGCTGGCCATCCAAGTTGAACAAATGCTGAGTGAGCGGATCATCTTTCTGATTGTGGAACTGTCCGCGGTCCGCGAAATTGGAGAAATCCTTAATGAGTATATTCTTGGCCAACTTGGTGTCCATAATGAAGGCGGCGGGCTTGTGCAGGAAGTAAAAACCCACAAACGGATTGCCCGACTTGCGATATTTGTTATAGTAATCATAGATGATATCGTGCACCGCACGATACTTGCGGAAACCCACTAGATTGCCATAGAAGGGATGAGGCGTATCATGGGCCACGCCCCGAAACTTCCAATAGTTTATATTGCGATGTAACAAATACGCGACCAGCGAAGCGATCGCTATCACCAAATAAAGAATGACCAACATTCTGTGTGTTCCAGCTCGTGCTGCTACTGTCGGCAACTGAATGTGGTCAGGCAGGTGCCTCTCGATTTTATTCTCGTAACACACACCCCAAAAACAGCCGAACGAGAGAAATTTGCCAAGTCTAGAGAGAACACAGGCCATCAGAATGAATTTGCAGTTTTAAACTGATTGTCATGCCCACAAGCAAGGAGATAAGACGACACTCTGCTAGGGAATACATTGACCAAGTCAGTTTCTTATCAATCAGGAAAATTATCATCCCAAAATGAGAGTACTAAATTTTATGATAAGCATTTGTGCTCTTCACGGGGGGCTTGCATAAAAACATTTGTAAAAGTTTCGTTGATAACAAGTTTTGTTTATAAACAGAACCGGTTTGTTTTCATACCCTATATCAGAGGGTATTTTAAAATTGGTGCTGATGTTTGTTAGACTTAGAAAGAAGCAACAATGCTTCCTTAAATTGTGAATCTTCTGGGTTCATCAGCCAAAGGAAGCTCTCGAAAGCGACTTAGTAACATTAGCATTTGGTTTTTTGCAATATTCGTAAAAATTTTATTATTATAAGTAGGAAGTGCAAGTTGATAGGAAAATGTTGTACACAAGTGGACTTGACACAGAGGTCATCAACTTTCTTAGACAAACGCTAAATAACCCCCAAAGCAGTTCTCTTTTTTCTTTGAATCGATTAGATAAGCCCAGCATTAAGACTAAAATGCATACAAATTAGTTTGCAAATGATAGCAAGCTATCATTAATGACTGTCAGCCGAGCGGAACTAATCCTTGTTAGGTGATGGGGGCAAAGTCACTCCGCGGTTGGCCAGGTATGCAGAGCGGTAAAGAGGGAAGCAGTAGGTACTTCGCAAATTAGTTATTGATCCATTGGATAATTTCGCTATCCATTTGAACTAAATAGTTTTAATATGGCAAAAAGGATATTTATAACATTCATTTCATGTTAAATTGATCTTAGATTTTCATCCAATTAAGCTGAAAATCGTTCAAAAGATATGAAGAATGAATATTATAATATCAAGCAAGAAAAAAAGTCGGTCAAGCCCGACTATAACGTACTGTGTTCCCTCCCTTGTGTGTATATCTGACCAAACTGATCACGGAGTGAGTGAGAACCCATCATAGTTGTTTTGTTTCCGTATATCTCAACTATCGTTCATCCCATATTTATAATTTTTTTGACCGATCGATAAAAAATACTGATTACTAAATATGCGAACCATATATCTATAAAACTTTGGGAGTTATGAATTTTTTTCCAAATTGCGGGGGGTGGGACAAACTAGATCTGCCTGCAAGTATAAGAATTAAATGTCCCATACATGCCAAAACTCTATCTCTTACCATCTCTGCGATCTGTTTGTTCATACTGACAGACAGACAGACATGGCGATATTTACTCGGCTGTTGATGCTGATCAAGAATATATACACTTTATAGGGTCGAAAATGATACGAAGTAGAAAAAGGATATGATAAATCTTTTCATTTCAATTGGTACTTAGTATATCTCTTCTCAGTGCAGTTCACGGAGACAGTGCACAGATTCACTACAATAGCTTTATATCATCGGTGTATAAAATCACACTTTAGTAAACCAGGATTAATGGTAAAACATTATTTTTTTTCTTGGAGTTTTCTGGAAAGTTGTTTTAAAGGGTGTTCTGAAAGAGAGCAACACGTCCAAATCATAAGATATGGTATCAAGCTCATTTAACATATTTATGGATAAATGGCTATCAAAACAAGTTGAATTGCTCATAAAGGACTATTTCCAGAACAACTAAAAATTTATGTCACGAAATTGCCACTTATTTATGTTGTGTGGATTGTAAGCTATGTATGGCCACAATGTCCATAAATACACTAAAAAATACCAAAATGGAGGCCAAGTTGTAGGGTCACACTGATTTGTCAGCCGTTTGAATTCAAATTGTGTTTATCAAATTACAGTTTAAATATTCTTAAAATCGGCTTACAGCTTTTAAAATAACATGATGTACTACCACAAGTGTGCACAACTTCGACATCCTCGGTAGGGAAAGTTTGAGGCACTTAAAATTTAAAAATATAAAAACTAATAAAAAAGAGTGTTATTTTATGTGTTAAAATATTTATAATTTGTTGGACTATTTTGGTGCGCTCTGCATTTGCTTTTAATTTGTCCGATGTTGACCGGAAAAATGTGCAGCAAGTTATTTATTTTCAATTTAGTTTAGCAAATCGGCTGTGCTTGCAATCCACACAAGCGAACGATGTAGCAACGCTGTGATTTTTTATTTTCTGTTCTGGAAATCAGCAAAATAAATGGCACTAAATAAATGGCTGATCAGCTGTTCGAAGCTGTTTTTTTATATAGAGTTCAACATAAAAATTTATTTTCGTGCGCAATTATTTGTTATGGAAATAGGCCTTAAGGGATAATCCCATCCCACAAAAGGTTCACCAAGTACCAATGTTTTCAAAAACAAGTTTCTGTTTCGATCGGATTTTGTGCCTGTGGAGTCATGGGTCAGTAATTTTCCTTAAGACAGACAATTTTTGTCATATATTTGGGGTTGGCATGCGCTGTCACTAACATAATGATAATGTGTTAACATTAATGTTAATGCTCAGTTAATTAACATAAGGGAAGGCTATGAACATTCTTCCGTTAAGTAACAGGTATATCGCAGTCGGACAGGGAATACTTTAACCTACGCTCTCATTTCTGTAAACGATTTGAAGGTTATCTAGCCCGTAGACATTTAATACGTCTAGTTACAGGGCAGATAAGATTATGCAAAAGGCGAAATGTTCGCATACTGAAATTGATGCCATCAAGCTATTAAACATTTCTTCTCCTTAGGAACTTACGCTTTGATTGTAAATGATTTTGGTGTGGCCGTTCGTGTCCTTATCTTCCACAGAGATAGTGCGATTATTTGGACTTATCAGCGTGTTTACTCCACTCGTTGCATACAATCGGGATTAAATTTTTTTCTCACTTAAAATTGTTGCTAATTATATGAAATATTGTGACAAAAGAATTTTCTGTCGCTCTCCGTACGAGGCTTAAGCGAGTAAAAAATTAATATATAAAAATCAGACAAGTCTAAATTTGAAAGGGTATAAAAATATTAAAAAAAAAAGTTGGCTGGGGGTCAATGTGACTATTTTTTTGTTGTCAAATAAAAAAAATTCTATATTTTTATTTTGACAGCAGCTTAATTATTCATATTTTAATAGCCAACCTCATATTCCCACTAACATTTCGTGTTGTTAATAAGTCAATTTTGTTATTTTAAGAGTTGATTATTCACAGTTTTTGCCAATTTTAGAATGGTCATTAAAAGTGTCCAAAAAGTAGGTCAGATTTTTGACTAAAGTAAACAAATTTAGAAAATTTATCCCTGTCTAGAAATAATTTTAATTTGATTTGACTGACTCTTCTAAATAGATTGATGTCTGCTTGGCTGCAGCCATTTTGTTTATGCAACTCTAAATTCCTCAAATCATCAAGCGTCTAACTAAATTGCATGCAAAAAATGTTCGGTTCACCCATTAATCAACATTTTTGCCATATCGCTATAAGCATTTCTATTCTTGTTTTTTTCACTGTCCATGACTTTGCAAAGAATCATCCTAAATAGTTGTATGACTTGGCTTTCAGTTCAATCCCTACAAAGTGGCCTCCTTCACCATTTTAAGCCGCTTAGCCTTAGCACACACACCTTTGAGTACATAAATCTTGAGCTCAACTTTTTTGCCACTTAAATTATTGGCTGTACCTTTTAAAGTAAACACGGCAGAAAGTGTCCTTTCATTCTGACATTGTGCTTTTTCTGTGGCAGTGTCCAGGCGACAATTTATGTGAATATTTTAAATTTCATCCAACTTGACCTTGACTCAGCCTCGTCCTACTTGCTTGTGTGACATTATGTACGTCTATTTAAGTCGAAAACTGTTACACATCATGTGAATTCTTGAGCAAAAAAAACACAAAGAGATCTAGACTTCTGACTGCACTTATGCGCTAAATAAAAATGCAAATCTAAATGCAACTTAAAAGCACAAAAAAAATACACAAGAAAAATAGAAGCAGACACAAAAGAAAAACCTCGAGATTGTCTTGGGTGTACTTAAAGCTGGCTGGCTGTCACCCTTTGTTATTGTTGACTCAGAGCCAAGGCAAACAGTTGCTCCCGCAGTTGGCTAATTACAGCGACGACTACTGCGGCAGCAGCAACATCCCATGGATTCAAGTAAACAGCCAACTAATTGTTTGGGCCTGGAGAGGTGTTGGGGCCCTTGCAGACATCCAACAGCTCTTTCAAATGCAAATGTCAAAAGCAAGGCAACAAAAAAATAACAAAAAAAAAAAGATAAAGGGTCCCCGTGTGCGTTTTCTTGTGCCTCGAATAAATTAGTTTTATTTGTTAGCAGATCAGAGCAGCAGAGGAATAGTGTGCATTTCCTGTGAGTGTGCGACCAAATGATGTGACAGCATCAACTTCAACCCAGGCGCACATACAAATATTATGTAAATTTCAAAGTGAAATCACAATAAGAAATCCGCATCATGTAAGAGAAGAAACTGATTACCCAAGCCCAGCGCTTGGTTGGAATTAGAGGGAGGGTTTAAGGAAGGGCAAATCCCTTATGTCAATACACACACGCACACGCATATCCGCTAAGGGACACAATTGTTATATAAGTTAGGGGGGGATAACGAACTGAGAGGGGGCTTTATAGGGGTTAAACACCTCTTAAGAATTCTGTAAGAAAATGCATAAAACGCATAAAGAATTTTGGAAAATTCAAGTACTGAGTAGGGAATACTATGATTCGAGTAATGAGTATCGCGTTAAAAGCATCGAGGGCAGTACTGAGTATCGGGAACTGAGAGTCGAGTTCTAAGTATCGTATACTGAGAGCTGAGTACTGAGTTTCGAGTACTGAGAATCGAGTACTGTATAACAAGTATAAGTATCAAGTACCGATGACTGAGTATCGAATTCTGAGTATCGAGTATATCGAGCATTGAGTGTAGATTACTGAGTTTCAAGATGCGTAGTACAATCGAGTATCGAACAATTAGAATCAAGTACGGAGTTTCGAATTTTGAGAATAGAGTTCTGGATAACAAGAGTTAATTACGGAGTTACGAACGTTGAGTATCGAGTTCTGAGGTTCGAAAACAGAGTATTGGGTACTGAGTATCGCTTACTGAGTTTCGAGTGGAGTACTGAGTACGGGTACTGAGAGTAGACTATGATCTGACCGATTACTAAGTATCGAATACGGAGTATCAAGAACTGAGTATCGCGTATTGACCAGCAAACACATGATGAGCATCAGTCACCCTCAAGTTTATTCTTTTTTTTTGTTTGTGTTCAGTTTCGAAGGGTAAGTAATTTGAAAGTTCGGTTTAAGGAATTAAAAAGTTTTTTTCCAACTAACTTTCGGATCGAGAGTACGATTTCTCTGTGAAACCAGACATTAAGCTATAAGGTACATGTAAAAATAGCTGATCTAACAATGTAGCCACTTAATTTAACAAAATGGTCACACTATTAAAGCAGAACTTTCAACCCCTTTTTCAAAAACTCTAACTAAGCCTCTGCTGTCGACTCCTCTTTCTGTGGTTAGTTGATATTTTGTCAATTGGAAGCAAAATGTTATCGAACTGCCCTTCCTTCCTGTTTCCTCTACACACACAAAAAAAAAACACAAAAAAGCTTCCTCCCTCCATTAGGCAAGCATAATCCTGCATAATGTCGATGATAAAATTATAATAAATCCCTACACACATGCGTGTGTGTGTTTTGTGTTTGTGTGGGCTGCCTATTCAAATACTTAAATGTAATCCCCATTCATAGACAAATTGATATCAGGATGGATGGGTGGGCGGGACACCAACCAAAATTGAAAACTGCGTGACAGCGCAAATAATTAGCTGCCAAATACGCGTGTATCCCTTCCACCAAATTTATTTGCCAACTGTCAAAATGAAAAGTCCCACAGTGAGCCTCAACTTGTTGCCGTTGCCGAGCTGACAAGTTCATTGCAATCAGGGCAGGAGCAGCAAAATGTTGATTGAATTTCTTTTGTGTGACAGATTTTGTTGTCTGTGATTGCTTGACATGTGCCTTGGCAATGTGCCGTATACTCAATATTGATTTGCTGGAACAATGAAATACCCAGGCGAAGCAGAAGCTGCAGCAATTTTTATTATGAAAGCAATAACCAGAGAAATTGACGAGTGCAGGGTCAATGTGTCAGCAACCCACTGACCAAGCTGACAAATTGTGATTGATGTTGACTGGCAACTAAAACAAAAGCTAAGCTGCTTTTTACGAGATTTTCCACTTTCTTGCTGTGCCCTACTGGGGTGATAAAATTCTCGATTTAAAATGTCAGGCAAAGCTATAAACCTGAAATCGCCCGTTTAAACTCCAAATTGCTTGTGTGTGTGCAGAATATACAACAAAAGGCGACACAGGCAAAAAGCTAAGGGCAAATAATGACAAAGTTATTCCTAATAAATTATACGAAGACAGAGAGAAAGAGAGAGGGGGAACAAAATCAACATAATGCTTATTCTTTATGCGCACTCCCCCATATGTAGTCCCCCAAGTCGGCATAACTCAACGCGTTTATTTTCGTTAACTGAAATTTTATTAGGCCACATTGCTCCGCATTGGACACATAAACATGTTTCGGTTTAGGGAGCGAGCACCCACTCACACACACACATGGCCAGAGTCAACAGGCATCTGGCCAGCAGAAAAATCAATATGTGGCCGAAAGATATTTTATACCAAAGCATCTTTCGATCCTTAATTCGTGCTGTGCCTACAAGAATTCAGCGGTTGAGCCTACTTTTTGGAATGCAAATCACAGTTAAATTGCATTTTTATGACCAAATAAAAATAGTTCAATAATTTCATCAATTTAAGGGTAAAATATGTTAAGAATTTTACAGCGAAATTTTAGAAACGGCAATCGAGGTAATTTTTTTCAGTTTCGATAGGTCAATGAGGCAAACTAGAAATATTGAAAGTTTCTTTCAGATTACTTTAGAATGGAAATGCAATGGAAAGGCTACACTAAAAGCCAAGAACTTAGTACTTGAATCAAGCCCAAACGGTGTCAAAAATCCTTGACTCTTATACTCATTTACAAAATTCTTATTTCGAAAACGATTTTTTCCATATCGATATACTTGATTTAAGACTGTTTTGTGATATATTAAGTACATTTCAAACTATTTAAAAAATGTTTATCATTATTTTAGGTTGTTATGGTTTTCAGTTAATGCCCGACTTCAACAAATTTTAAAATCAAACTTCAATACATTCCTGAAACATAACAAAATTTTCTAAAATAGTTACAAAATGCTCTCCGCTTTAGCCCATAAAACTCTAGAGCCATTGTTGATTCCAAAGAAAATCTTTGATTAATAAAGACTAAGTCATGATTACTGTAAGTCAGTCAAAAAACATCATATCTTCCACAAGAAAGAATTGTTAATTGTACCTTCAAGAGATAGTAATTAGCATAATGTATCGATTTGCCAAAAGAATGATAAAGATCGGATGAGCGGTTCTCAAGTTATGATAAAAACAAGTAAGAAAGTCGGTCAAGCCCGACTATAACATACTCTGTACCTGGAGTATAAGCTGAATGCAATGCTGGTGCTGCGCTTATCTCTAAGTCTCTCTCTCTTTCTCTCACTCTCACTCTCTCTCTCTTTAAGATTGTGCGGTGTTAGTTGTAATAGGGTGGGAGGGGGTAGGGGGAGGGTGATGTACTTTTTTGCTCATAACTGGAGAACCGCTCATCCGATCTTTATCATTTCTTCGGCAAATCGATACATTTTGCTAATTACTAACTATCTCTAGAAGGTACGAAACGTCTATCTTCAAAACTGTAGGAGATATAACGTTTTTTCCAAATTGCGGGGGCGGGAGGGGGCGTGGCAAAAATCGAAAATAAACTTGATCTGCCTGCAAGTATAAGAAGCATTTGTCCCATACATGACAAACCTCTATCTCTTACCATCTCTGAGATCTGTTTGTTCATACGGACGGACGGACGGACAGACAGACGGACATGGCTATATCGACTCGGCTGTTGATGCTGATAAAGAATATATATACTTTATAGGGTCGGAAATGATTTCTTCTCACTGTTACATACTTTTGCACAAACTTAATATACTCTATGTACCTTCGGTACAGAGTATAAAAATGCCAAAATCCCTCCTCCCCCATCATAACCAACAATGCATTCAGTCAACATAGAGAGAGAGAAAATTTTAAGATGAATGCAGCAGCAGCGCTGCATTCAGCTCCAACTCCAGGTACAACGTATGTTATAGTTGGACTTGACGGACTTTCTCACTTGTTCTAGTCTACTTTGTCGTTAACCCAAGACATTTTATACTTGAACTAAGGTCGAGTTTTCTCAGGAACGTTAGTTCTCATTTCTCATAGCCCTCAAAACGCACATGGTCATTTTGGTGTTGCGTGTGTGTGTTTAACCACACTCAATTAGCACTTCATTGCTGTTGCAAATGAGAGAAGTTTACGTTTGTATACTGTCGGTGTGTCGACGTCGCTGCCGCAAAGCAGTATTGTATACACAGAAGATTGGGACGCGCTGGACTCAGATTTAGACGCACTTGCAGGTTCAAGATTTTTTCAGTCAGTTATCTGGCAATCCGCTCAGACTGAACAACATGAGCGAGGCCAAAAAGTATGAGTGTATTAGTGTGCAAAAATAAAGCTTCGTGAATTTGCTTCGACCTAATCGCTTTGAACTCTGCTGATCTCTAATCTCATGGTCTCAGCTTCGGCATGCGTTCGGGTTGTGTACGTGTGAATAGCGAAATGATTTCTCCCCCTGGGAGTAACAAGCGGCCATCGCTGTTCTAAATGCATACGAACAAAATTGTCGCTCAAGACCTATGAAAAAAAAGAAAATATCACAAAAGATATCTTTGAACTTCTACAATAAATATTTTCGTAAAATTAAATTATACTCGAACGATTTGTAAGCACTTTTTCTCTACATGTTCAATTAATTATAATTGTATTCCCATTGCCAATTTAGGCAATACTTGTTTGTCCCACAAACCAGATTTAAATATAGCTTATTTCACATTTTTTTTATGTTTGATGGTGATTGCCCTTTTTTGGTCATGACAACAAGCAGCCAATAGCTAGAAATATCACAAGAACAAAAACCTTTTGAAGTGACAACTGAAGTGGCTGCTGCTGCTGCGTTTGCTGTTGCTCCCTGACATTGACTTTTGTTGGCAACCAATTCTCTGAACCCAGCTGGGGAAATGTAAATGTTGAGCACAACTTTTTTGGGCAATGAAAGCAAAATAAATATTGTTTAACCTAATTCAGCACGCCAAACGCAACTCAACTCAATTCAACTCAGATTGTTGATGAACAAAAAAATGGCAACTGCAAATCAAATTTAAAATTCTTTCATTGTACAAATATTGATTTTAGGCGGCATAAAGTTTTCTATGTTACAAAAGAAGAAACTTGATTTGGCACAGAACTTGGACATGGCAAGGCTGTGGCAAGGTTAAGGCTGAAACCGGAACGCCTTCATGTTCTAATCCGTGTTTTTTTTTTCTTTTTTGCCACACATTATTTATGGTAATCGACATCAAATGTTGCCATTAGGCTTATTGGTCTGGAAAGTGGCAAGAACAACAGCAACAACAGCATTTGAAAACCCAAAAAAAATTTGCATGCTGCGTGGGTAATACACATATTTCATATTTTGAATTTTCAAGAGCATACACAGAGAGAGAAAAAGTTCTGCTAAAAGCAACTGTACACCTAACCAAAGGAACTGCCAAAACCAAAAATTCCTACCTACAGAATTCCAATCTACACACGCGGAATAAATCGGAGATATTAATCAGGCTCGTGAGTGAAATATTTAATTCAAAATATTTGTACTTGATATCAGTAAGCGGACTATCAGGCTCGGTTACGAAACGTATGCATTTATTATCTCTGTGTACTCATCTTATCTCTCTGCTGGCTTTCGGCTACAATTTGTTTATACATATTTGATTTGTTTTGTATTCTTGAATGCACATGAGCATTTTTTAGCACCTTATCAGCAGCTTATTTATAATGCTAATTAAATTTTAGCAAAACTTTTGCTAAACTCATATTTATTTTAATGTTTGGGCAATTTGTCACACAAAACTTTTATTTAATTACCAAAAGGTCTTGGGGAAAATGGAAATTTTATTCCTAACTTCTGGGTCAAACGACAGACAGAAGCTGTCCAGGTGTGGCCAAACAAATTCGAGAAATATGTTTAATGTTCATTCATGAGATAAAATGCTTGAATAACTTTGATAAGCACGCCCACCTACTCCCACCCACACAGACACACACACACACATGTGGGCTATTAAAGATTATTAAAAGTGCCTTGATCTCAGGAGGCAGAACACCGCGTCTGTTGCTCTGGGGAGCACGCACGCCAAACTTATTGATCCATAAAAAAATATAAAAAAACAACAGCATGAACATTATTTAGTACAACGTCTGAGCATCGACACTTTGACCTTTGCCAAGGTTGCCTCCTTTCCACAAATCAGTTGCATCCGCCTCATGTTCATATTAATTAAGTTGCCTCAATCACATAATTATTTCCCTTTGATTGCAGCAATCTTTAGGAGTTTTCTGTTTGGTTAAATCAATCTTCATTTGCATTTGTAATCATATTGCTACCCGTTGTGGCTTCTAGTGGTCTTCTACTTTTTGCTTACTTTTGATTTATTCATTTATGCATTTTATTGGCTCTTGTTGTGGCCTGGCTAACTTGTAGGTATCATCAATCATTTCAATGGGCATAGGGCCTTGCCATTTTATATAAGCGATTTCAAATTGGTTCACCTACCTGACAGACGGTCAGGTTTTTTGCTTTGTTGGTTTTATTTTGCCAAAATTTATTAATCAATTATGCAAATCATATTAAATGAGGCATCATTTATTAGACGCAGTGAATATTTATGATGAGCAGATAAATCAGATAAGATCATAAACTTTTTATGAGAGCATCTTAACGAGTTTTCGTAATACATGGGAAATATGTGCATGGGAAGGGAAAAGCTTAAATCTTAATTTAAAAAGCTTTTCTATGTAATGTGTTGGCGAAGCTAAAGGGATTCATAAGTAAAGTCAACCTGATGCGAATGGGTAATCATTTTTGTAAGACTGTTTTACTACGAGATGTAGACCGAAGCATATGCACCACTTTTTGAATTGCTTTTCTGAATCAGGTAAACGAATAGAACGGAGATGGTTAAATAAAGAAAATCTAAGAGAATATTAAACGTACAAAAATTGTTTGAAATTAATCTAAAGTCCGTTTCGTTGAACTAAAAAACACTTTCTCAGGAGTTTTAACCCCTCCGACACCATGTAGCATAAAAGTAGCTTTGTCATTTGACATTTTATAAATTTTAAAACTCAAGGTCAATAACCCAGCGGCGCAGAGGTGAATGAGGCTGATCCACAATATGCATCGCAGTAGGTGCCCACGTAATGGGAATTTCTCGCTACGTTTCGAATACACAGTAGTGTATCAGTGTGTATATAGAAGTTGTGTTATGTTTGTGTCAATCGATATTTGAAAAAAGGCTCGTCTGTCGGCAAAGTGCCAACTGCTCACACTCTTAGGTTTGACATGTATGAGACAAAAGCTTCTTATACTTGCAGGCAGATCAAGTTTATTTCAAATTTTGGCCACGCCCCCTCCCGCCCCCGCAATTCGGAAAAAACGTTATATCTCCTACAGTTTTATAGATAGATGACATTTACCTTCTAGAGATAGTTAGTAATTAGCAAAACATAAATTTGCCGAAGAAATGATAAGGATCGGATGAGCGGTTCTCAAGTTATGAGCAAAAATGTGAAAAATAGCCGAGTTATAAAAGTGTTGCATACTTTTCAGATGTTCACCCTAATGAACGCAGGAACACTGTTAAACATGTTTTTTCATGATTAAAGGGTATATAGAAGTCGGTTAAAGCCGACTTTAAGTTGCGCTTTCGTTTATTTTGATTCTGTTATACGCCCACTTTTCAGATTACATAGTATTCTGCTTTGAATACAGTATGCCAAAGAAAACGGTCAAGCTTACGTAAATGTATACAGAGTAGTAACCGAAACTTGAAGTGTCAGCCTTCAAAGTGTTTAAGAGAACATCGAACTTGTAATAGGTATTTGCGCCGCTGGGAAGTTGTGATTTTGAAACCATGAAAAACCTTCTCAAACTTTGCCGTTCGGACTCGGCGTCAAACTGTAGGTCCCTTTCTTATGTGCAAAAAATTTAGAGGCACAACCGATATGCCCCTTTGGGGCTTTAAATCCAATTTTACATTTTCTACTAAAAAGGTATTTAAAGAAGGTCGTGTTCGATTCTTCCACTGACACATATACCACGGTCGAACCCCGTTATTCGAACTATCAAGAGACTTACAAGAATAATCGAATTAAAGGGGTAATCGAATTATCAAATGACATACAAAATTTTATTTTATTTGAGAACGAACGTTGCTTGATAAAACAAATTAACGGGAACTGATGATTGTTGAACCAACCCATTATATAACGTCGGGATAGACTCTCGCATTGCACATTTGGCAATAACATTACTATAATTATCAGCGTCATTTTCTCCACGGTTTTCATGCATTTTCTTTTCGATCACGAATCCTCAATGATATCATTATCGGTCATGATACTTTTACATGATGAATCGACATCAGAATCAAAATAGTCTTCAAATGCGCTTCTTTTTCCCCATTCCAGGATTGTTTCTTACTTTTGTCTTAGTGCCACATCCTATTGAGCCTTTCCATTTTTAAATTTCAGAATAGTTTATAGCCTTTAGTTTGTTTTCAACGGCTAATGTTATATATTTTGTATTTCGTTATGACATATTGCGGTTTGAAATACTTGGGAAAAACACTAATTTTATTTGTTTTACCCCACATCTGATTTAAAATTGAGAGGTTTTTTGGATTTTTTAGCTCGGTTTTCTATTTACGCTTGCTTTTACAGTACCATCACTTTGGCTTTCATATTTACAATATTTGTCTCTACGGTTTGTCTACTCTGCCTTCGTACTTGGCGTTGTCCATTTTATACAGTGTGACCATCATCCGATTCCTTAAAATACCTCTACACTAAAATATCGATATATCTGTACTTTAGTCCACACCTGGCTTACATGAAATGTAATAGTTTTTCTAGTTCTTTGCACAACATGGAAATGGAAGGGAATATTGGAACTTTTAAGGCCTTGGCGAAACCATCAAACTTTAATATTTCTGATTTCGTATGAAGAAAAGTCCAGTCTAGTGAACATATATGTTTCGGTGGAATCAGGCTATTACTCTGAAAGCCTTGCTGGAATCAATGATACTGAAAACGAGAAATGCTCAGAACAGAAACCATATGGCAGGATGTTTCGGTTCTTTTCGGCAACTACTTCGCAGTAGAAGGTTAAATGGTGTCAGAGCCAGAAGAAGACTTTTGAGAATCTTTTCTTGGGAAGTTATTAAACCAAGTATTGAACCAAAATATCTAACTAATACCAATCCAAACATAAATTGTAGCATTCGAACTAAAAACTTATCCAGTACATTCTAAAATGCTAATCAAATGTGACTAAAAGATGTAGAAATAAAAAAGTAAGTTAATAAAGTCTAATGACGATCAAAAGAATTATCCCATTTGTTCTTTGACCCACAAACGCTCCAAATCGTAACAAATAATCGTTTTTGGGTTCCACATGGGAACAAATCGTGCTGATCCAGTATATACTTAGTATAAGTCTAATGAAGGGTACTTCAGGGCATCTAATTAAAAACAAACCCTACTTTGACAAGATGTTTTACCCTTTTGGGCACACCAAATTCTAAATACCTCATAAGTGGGAGACCTTGAAATAAAACCATTTACCAAAGCTTGCAGAATGCTCCAACTTATAGTTATAAAACTCAACTCAGAATTTCTCCATTTGAATAGAAAGTTTAAACGTTTCCATTTAACTTTTAGTAAATGTTCTCTCAACGGAAGTGAAAACCAATCGGCTTAGATGACTATCAAAGTAGGCAAACTTTTGCTTACAAAACTTTTATAGTTTCCTCTACAAATTCTGATGATCTTAGCTGCAAGATAAATTTTTAATTGGCATACTAACCCGAAATTATAGCTCAATGCTGTTAATGGTGTTAATGGCGACCTTCCATATAGCGATTAATGCATTTCGATTGCAGGAATTTTGAAATTATAGTTGAAATCTGTTGTATTGTTTAAACACGCACTGCTGCAGCTGCTGGTGCAGCTGAAATGTAATAAATTTTTAACACAATTGCATAAACAATTGCAAAACTTGCACTCGAAACTGGCTTTTTGTTTACACTTGCTAACATTTCGGCCTGTGCATTTATGGCCATATAATTTAACAGCTTTATTGGGATATATCCATATATATATATCTTTTTTGCACACAACAACGCCCGCGCGTGAATCTTTCAACGGTGTGCGGCCCACGCGCCCACGTTGTCTCGCATGCGGAACACTCTCATCAACTTCAATTGCTTCGAAAGTAAAATACAAGAGATACCGATACCGCGATACCGTGATACCATACCGAACTGACACACACAGAGAGAGAGACAGAGGTGACGATCGAGTTGTGTGCGGCTGAAGTGTTCAGCACGTATTAATTTCTGTAGCAGCAGCAAAAGTATCCAAAAGATACATTCGTTTTGGTCGCGCACAAGCGCATATGTGGGCAACTTCGCTGGCAGCGGGAAGTAGCGTCGAGACGCAGTGAGATTAGCAGCCCAACGTGTTTGACAGAGCATTCTTGTTGTTGTTGTTGTTTACATTTACATTTCCCTTAAAAGCAGAGCACAGCAGACGATGATGATGATGGGTCATTGTCATAGACTTTAATGAAAAGCCAGAAATTTCTGTCTCAAGTAGCGTCTCGCCTGCTTATCTCAATTCCCACAGCTCAAACAGTCTCTTTTGACTTTCTATGCGTTTTATTTTCGCCAACATTGAGTGATTAGTTAAGCGAAAGGAAATTGTCTGAATGTTGGCATATCAGTATCTTTGAGACTTAAACATAATTTGTCAAGTAACAACAACCTTAAGGTTGAGTTGATAGAAAGAACAAAAGTATAAACCAGAATTTCTAGTTTCCAATTCTTCCATCAATTGTCCAACTAATTAATTAAAATATGCCCAAATAATGAAAACAGGTCAACTTTTAGTACAAACTTTGATTTAAGCTCTTATTGACTTTGCGGTATGTGGTTTTCTGTCTGACCAAAAATGGAATGCTTCCGGCTATACAAAATTTTGTGGCGGAAATTGAACTCAAAGATGATGATGCTTCTGCTGTTGGCTTTTGTGGGTGGAGAAAGAGAGCGAGTGGAGCTTTACTGCCTCTGGAATTCTTTTGTGATGTAAACTACCAACAATTTCTGGCTTTTATGTGCCGGCCCCTGTGGAGTTCATAAAACTGTCAGCTTTAACACCTACGTTTAAGCTGAACTTGAAAATTAATGTGTGCGGTACGCTTTGGGTGGCCGTCAATCGAAAATGTTTTGGTCTGGCCTAATGATGGCTAATTATATGTGGGTTACATTTTTGCTACGTATAATTATAAAATCATTTTAATTGGATTCCCAAGACAGGTGCGAGCAAGGCCAAGAGCTTGGGCTTAGCTAAACTGCAAAAGATTCAATTATAACGGTTGCCAAGTGCACTAATTGGAGCTGCAGGTGCCTGAAGCACCAGACCTTTATAAATAAGTGGCAATTTGTCTATGTTTCTCAGTCTTAGTGGCTTGCCTCGCATTTCATTAGGCGCATCACGTGCAACAACAACGGAACGGAACTCACACCAAATGGTGGCACATACCCCACTTTAAATTAATTGTGTGCCTATTGATAGGTCTCATCTTTGTTTTGGGGTTCAGATTTTGGTAATTTGGATTTTCCCTTCTGCATTTATATTTAGCTACGCCGCCGCTTTTTTCGGAAATGGGGTTTTGCGTGTCGCACGCCACACTTCAGCATGAAATATATTAAATTATTTTCTTTCTTCTTCTCTGTTGGATTTTCATGAAGTGTCAAAAACAGTTTGATCGACCCCGTGTTTGCCCTGGTCACAGGTTTAATGTTTTCGCCCAAGCAAATCAAGTGGAAAAATTATGCAAAATTATGTTTTTTTTAAGGCAAGGCAAAGAAAATGCCAATGGGGAAATTGGTTTAATAAAATATTCAAAAGCGCAAGAGAAGAGAGAGAATTGAAGCGCTTTTATATTGAATTTGCTTTGATAGATTAGCCCCTTGAGCTATAAAAGCGTTTGGAGTTGAATGATGAAATATTAATTGTTTGGTTTCAATCATAGAGTGTATTCAGATGCTAGAAAGTAACCAGCTTTTGTTTGAAAACAGTTAACTCTATGCTCCTAAAAATGGAACCAATTTGACAAAGAATTGACTTTAATTTTAAAAGAACTGTTAATCAGAGCAGCTTTAGTTTGATAAGTTTTTTATAAAACTTTAAGGCTTAAGAGTTATTAGGCAGGCCAAATTTTATAAACACTTGCAGCTTGTATAATTTATATAAATAAAGGTTTTTAATATTTATTATTCCAAAATTAAATTTTATCGCTTAACAACGTTAGCCGAGTTTTTTCCCAATCTCAGCAATAGATGGAGCATGTGGCGGTTCCAGTTCATCCAGGTCCAATCACAGATTCAGTTCATCTAACTAGGTAACACATCACTAACATCTATCAATGCTCGATATTTCTGCCTTTTTATCTCTAACATTTCTAACTTACACAAACACACCTAACTCTCTGCCATTCTGTGACACTCATTCTTACCGTCAGCACGCATTCACCATTAAACCGAACTTAAACCTAATCTGTGTTTTAAACTAAATTGTTAACGTTCCGTAGCCACAAACGGGAGCTACCAAAAAGGCGTCCGGTCTTGGTAGCGCCCAGAAACATATATACAAACGCATTGTAACAGCAATAACACAACATAAAGACATCATATCAGAGATCCAGAAGCTTCTTCAGCCTGGCTTGAATAGCCACTCCCTTGGTCAAGTCCAAACCACATTGTCAAAAAGAGACCAGTGGCTGGCGGATCTACACTCGCACAGGCACACATGTCCAGTCAACGTCGACATCAGCCTTTGCGTCTATTCATGCTTTGAATGTTCGAGCTTATAAAATAAAAAACAAGTGAGAAAGTCGGTCAAGCCCGACTATAACATACTCTGTACCTCGAGTAGGAGCTTATTGCAGTACTGCTGCTGTGTCTCTCTCTATCTCAGTCTCTTTCTCTCTCGCTCTCTCTCTCTCGCTCTCTCTCTCTCTCTCTAAGCGGGGGGAGCTTTGTTCACTTTTTTGCTTATAACTTGAGAACCGTTAATCCGATCATTATCATTTCTTCAGCAAATCCAAAATCTCTAGAAGGTACGAACAATCTATCTACAAAACTGTGGAAGATATGACGTTTTTTCCAAATTGCGGGGGCGGGAGGGGGCGTGGCCAAAATTGAAAATTAACTTGATCTGCCTGCAGCTATAAGAAACATTTGTCCCATACATGTCAAACCTCTATCTCTTACCATCTCTGAGATCTGTTTGTTCATACGGACGGACGGACAGACGGACGGACAGGACGGACGAGGACAGACGGACATGGCTATATCGACTCGGCTGTTGATGCTGATCAAGAATATATATACTTTATATAGTCGGAAATGATTCCTTCTCCCTGTTACATACTTTTGCACAAACTTAATATACTCTATGTACCTTCGGTACAGAGTATAAAAAGTCGGTCTAACATTTCAACAATATATTGATCCCGGGTTTCTGTGCAACAACCAGTCAAGCAAACTCTTGAGCATATATTCAGTATTCAGCGTCCCTGATAAGCCACTCAACTCAAAGCATTATTTATGGGGGAGGGGCTGTGGCGGTCCGAATTCATCCAGCTTCAATCTCTGATCCAGTTCATCTAGTTAGTTTACACATTACTAACAAATATCGATGTACGATACTCCCGCCTTTAAATATTATATTTAAATCTCTTAGGCCCATTTTCTCAATTTCCGGTTAGTCAAACTTACCGGCAGGTTAGCCGAATTTGAGTGTCTCATGCAGTCTTTGGCGTAAACCAGCCGGCAACTTTTACCGCAGCCTCATGATGGGATCAAATTTTAACCTTCCGGCAAGTTTCGATATAACTATCGATATTTTCGCTTGATAGACAACAGTTGTATTATTTAGTTTGCTAATTGCCAAACCAAAATGTTTATAAATAAACGAATTTGTTGCATCCACGAAATGAAATTGGAAGGCAGGCAGTGGGACAGGAAGAGACATGCGGCGATCTGAAACAGAAAGTCCAGCAGAAAAGCAGCCTCCGCAATGGCAAATGTCTTGATCGCCACGCCGGCAAATTCGAAATGGCATCAATCGCAAAGCAGATAAACTCACTGCCCGCCGTCTACGAAATTGAAGAATCAACTAGGCCAATGACCTTACGAATTGTTTCTTGTAATGTGGCATTCCGATTGTGATCCAACTGCTGATACGTGTGCACCATAACGAAAATACTATCCACACGCACTGCCAGCACCGGGAACGGTATCACCACAATGACTAACATGGCGACATAATCCCAGACGGAGCAATTTGTAAGTAAAGCAAGAGAGTACAGGGAGGGGGTTAATTATTTAGATTCTTGCTTCAACTTGATTCATTATTGCTAGCAATTTTATAAAAAATTTTTTTGCTAAATGATTACCAGCAACAGCAATAGAATTAAGAAAACCAAAACAAACACAGCTGATTCGTTGACATTGTCTGGTCACACTTTGGAGCGATAACAATCTATCGATATCGGGCGAACCTGCCAGTAAGTCTCGTTGAGAAAACCAAATGACTTACCGGCAGGTTATTCGGCCCGGCAAATTTGACCGGCCGGTACCTAACCGCAACTTTTAAGAAAATGGGCCTTATGGGGATGAAACATATTAATCAAATAAATTTGGTTTTGACTTGAATCAGGGTAGTAAGTAGAAATTACCTTTACAATTAAAATGTAATTACCATTACAACTAATTCCTTGTAATGAAAAATTTCGTGTGAAATTACTTTAATTACTTTTAACTAATAGTAATTTTGAAAAATTAATAAAACATTTTCTTTTAATGTAGTTTTAATTTAATTTATTGGTAATTAAATAAATAATTACCAATAAAATTGTAATGGTAATTTCGATTTACAGTCCTGATTTGAATATACATTTGGTTGCCCACAAAACATTTTCATTAATTTCCAGCTTAATCCCAATGCCATTGCCATTCTAACCCAACCATGGACATTATGCCCCACTTAACCATTATACTCAAATTTCCATTGCACTCACAAAACTAAGTGCAGCCCTTACGTACACACACACATAACCCTCTGGCCCTGGCCAATTTCGTACATTTCAATTAGCAGACACCTCTCGGAACTTGGCCACCACTCAGAGCATGAAATGAACTCGGCCATATTCGACATACAGAGAAAAAGCAGGCGGCAGCAGTACAAAAGTGGTCTGCAAAAACTGCTGGCCAATATCCTGGCGGAAATTAGTGTTCTGTGGCTGTGCACAAAAAAAAAAAAAAAATGGGGGAAAAATTGTATGCCACAAACCAATACGAAGGAGACCGTGTGGAGAGCTGAATACAATGCGCTGTTGTCAGCAATTCCATATTTTTACCCTCCACAGATAAAAGGCAGCCCAGCCGGGGGTAGGGGTACGGATAGGGGCTCAGACCGCAATCCAAGCCCAATCCTCGTTATATTGAACATGCATGCCATATAATCGCTATCAATTATTTTGTTCAAACTGTGGCATTGTTTTCACATGACATGACTTGACACAGAACGGAGCTGAACTTACCTTGCCATCGGCATCGGCATGTGCATGATAACGAACTTCCAGTGAACCTCCCAGCACGGCATACCAGAAGCGTCCTTGCTCACCGGCACGGAAAACTAAGGAAACGAGAGGAGAAATATGCTTAAATGATTCACCTGTCATATTTAATACAATTCAAACAATAACAATATTTCCCCCCCTCCCAACTCGACTACTTACGTGTGACGCCCTTCTCCAGGTCCTCGTAGAAACCGCACATGGCCAATTGCTGCAAGGCTGACCCTGGCAGGCGACATAGAGGCTCCACACGACGCAAACGACAGGATATTAGTTCCACATCACGTAAGTTGCGATCACAAGGACTGCAACAAATAAAATTCAATTTGCTTATTTTTATTATGCAGTTGGAAGTAAATGAAAAGTTGAAGTTGAAGACAATATCGTTAGTTGTAGTCGGGACTTGCACGAAAAAGCAAACCCATTAAGTTGTTGGCATTTGTGTCTAAACTCGATCTCGCCTAATAAATTATATATATTTTTTCCTAAGAAAACGAAATTTAATATATTTTCAGTTTTTAATTTTCAAAATTTAAAATCATTAATCTGAGCAAATAAATTCTCAGCTCAATACCACAAATCCCAAATATTAAATCCCCAGCTTATAAAACAATTTTCATGCTGTGCTAAGCCACTTCGCTTTCTTTAATCAAAATCTAAGAAGGGGCCACAAAAAATTCATTTTGAATATTTGCAATTTATGCTTAATTCACTGCAGTCGTACTTTGTTTTTTATATTTATTACTAGCCAAGGCCATTTGGCATACCATCGAAGGCAAAGGAAAAAAATGAAAAGTACAACAATAACTCAAATTAAAAATTCCAGTGCCATTTGTGCATGGTTGGTGCCCGAATTAAGTATGCAAATACCGCGTCTCTTCTTTTTTCAAAATGCATGAATAAATATTAGAATGAGAGAATCTACGACGGAAAGGAAACGGAAGAAATGCGCAAAAAATGGAAAGAAAACAGTGAAAGCAAAGCTAAACCAACAACTAATTTTATGAGCAAAAAAAACTTGTAGCCAAGTTTATGTTGTTCTTTTTTTTTCGGTTGTTCCTTGCGCGGCCTCCGCTTCCCACGAGTGGGGTATGGCGACCAGTTTGCGGTGCTCCTTTTGTGGGCGTGAATGTTGGTTTTGTGTCTGTGTGAATAATACAGATTGAGGGTTCTAGCAAACTTGGCACTCGAGATGAGCGAAAATTTAACCAAATTTAAGCGAATTTTAATTTTTTAAAACAACCTTTTTTTTGGCTATTTCTTTCTTCAGTTTAATTTAAGCAAGCTTAAAAGTGTTTCAAACTCTGATCTGTATGGCTTACTATGTGCGAAATAGGATTGATTGTGATCAAAGGCTCCAAAACAAAAGGTCGATACTGGAGATATATATAAACTCGCTGACCCGGCAAACGTTGCTCTGTCATGTAAAGTGTTTCTAGTAAATATTTTGGTTGAACATATCGGTTATATCGGACCCAAAGCCAGGCGCATTAAATCAACGCGCGCTCCATCAGGGTTGATAACCATTGCGTGATTATCACTTTGCAATTCGTGCATGCTCGTGAATAAAAGAATTTTAAAAATTTGTTGTGCTCCTATTCACAGATTGACTTCCAAGGGCTGCAAACCGGTTCGGAGTTGAACCGCTCCGGGCCGAAGACTCCGGAATTTTTGGAAAGTCCGAACCGAACCTGAACCGGAGCAGAAAAATTTTTTTCTTCCCGAACCCGAACCTGAACCGGAGCCAAAAATAGTTGAAACAGGTTCGGTTCAAAAAAGATGTTCTATTACATTTTTTCAAGCTGCTTTTTGTCATTTCCCGCAATTTTAAAGCATTGAATAAAAAGCTGGCAAAGAAATATTTTATAATATTAAAAGTGAACTACTAAGAAAAAGCTTAAAGAATGGTAAATAAAACAATTAATGATTCTTAGTTCTTTAAGGTTTTGGAAAAATTTTCATTGTTACAGTATTTCACATTAAGCTAGTCTTAGAGACAAAGAACAAATTAGACCAACTAGGCAGCAGGAACAACCTGACCCTACGATGGATACCGGGACACAACAACATCCCCGGAAACGAATTGGCCGACGAACTGGCACGCAAGGGTGCAGCCACCGCAATGGTAGGGCCAGAACCCTACTGCGGCATAGGCCAACACACAATAAAAGAACTTCTAAGAAAGGAAGAGAATACGCTTAGATCAGCCTCCTGGGTAAACACCAAGGGAATGAGACAAGCTAAAGCATTAATAGTGAACCACGACCTCAAAAGGTTCCAAAAGTTAATCCAACAAGGAAAGAATGCCCTCAGAATTCTGACAGGGCTCTACACGGGTCACTGCAGACTGAGGAGCCACATGTACAAGTTGGGAATAACAAACACCCAGCTTTGCAGATACTGTGAAGAGAAGGAGGAGTCCCTCTGAGCATATACTAGTACACTGCGATGCCCTAGCGAGGCGCAGACTCAACAGATTTGGGAAACACATTCTACACCCAAGCAATATCAGTAACTTAGAACCCACAAAAATCCTGACTTTTGTACAGGAGTTAGGGCTGCTAGGGGAGTTGTAAATTCAGTAGGGGGGCACAATAGACCAAAATTGGTCGCGGTGCACCACTTCCCCAACAACAAATAATAAAAATAATAAATACAGTATTTCACATGAATAGAAACACTGTCTAAAAGCACATGAGTATCAAAGCAAAGCCAAGGTGTTTCTAATTGTATGAAATACTGTGACGAAAGGAATTTTTTGTCGTTCTGCGTACGAGGCTTAAAGAATTTTACAATGTCGCATTTGTAGTACTAGCAATTCTTGCCACACAAGAACCAGTCTAGTGCATTTTTTTAATCATATATTTTTGTTTTATCGAGCGATCAGGAATAATGAAAGATTGCTGGAAGACACACTAAGGAAAAATTTATACAGTGCGTTAACTGAGGGGAGCTCACTTATTCAGAAAGGCCGAAAGGGGGGCATGCCCAACGCCTTCTGTCAATTTGGAGCTGTTTGTTTTGCACCTGTATTGCCTTTAGAATTCCCAAACAGTCAAAGCAATGCTGGCATGAGATGGCCCCTGACAACTTGCAAAAGATGGGCAAGGCCTGCTGATGATAAAACCACAAAGTTATTGAAACAGCTGTACAGTGGATCATCCCCCCTTAATGGCGTCTTGTTTTAAAAGTTATGAAGAAACATACATTTAGAATATATAGAGTGAACGGTTCCGCAGTCCACACCGTTTTTGTTAGAAATAGGTCAGCTGCTTGATCTCACTTACGCTCTCAGAGTGCACTTGGAAATATGTTCGGCTCGCTCTAACCACTGTATTTTTCTATGCGGAAACTTCCTAATACCGTTTAAAGTTGAGCAGAGTAAATTTGTTGACCTGGAACCTGGAATTTACATACATGTTTTCTTAAAAAAAAATTATTCCCGAACCCCGGTTCGAACCCGAACCTAGGTTCAACGACCTTGTTAACCCGCTCCGTGAGCCCGAACCCAAAAAGTTTCGAGGGTTCGAACCCCGGAGCGAACCTCTGTCGATTTTTACGAGGTTTGCAGCCCTGTTCCTTACTGCCCATAAAATTGATTTGCAAAAAAAATATTTGTTTTTTGCTTGGCATTGGCAGCTATGAGACTATTTTATTATACACTTGGCCTTTGATTTAAAAGGTTGAATTCCGACCATTTGCCGCTGTATTGTACATTTTTCCTGTTGTCAAAAATCAAAGTTTTTTGAAAGCATGAATTAAATCTTAGAATAGATTTAAGACACAGGTTGGAATCTAGATCCGTGCCGATGAGCCGTTCAATGTTTGTGGTGGCTTCTCAATTTTCGCTAGTTTCACTTTTTTCGACAACATATTCTGGTGAACTCATTTTTGACCGCATGACAATTGTGACTTTCTTTGTCCATCAATCAGGACGATTGGATGAACGGAATATTCGATATCTGGCTCATACTCCAATGCGAGACGAAGGAACGAAGCAAATTTAAATGCTGGATGTACTTGCTGGCGTTCTGCGTGTGTTAACATCTGTCCGGCACACTTGCCTCTGGTCCAATTGTTGTTGCTGACTTCGTTCGACTCAGTTGCGACATTCTGAAATTTCATGTAATTTTTGATGTGTTTTTGCTGCCCCAACATTTCGCTATTGTGTTGCTGCATTCGTTCAACGGCCGAAATAGCCAGCCCTACGAGATGCTGGTGTTGTTTACTGTCATACACAGAGAGAGACAGATGAGCAGCCTGCTGCGTCGTCAATTCTAAAGAATGTTCTGCAAAGGAACGAAATACAGTTACAAAACTAATTTTCGCCTGCCAAATATATAAAAATCGAATTTCATTAAATTCGGTCAAGCTGTTTCGGAGGGGTTTGCTAACTAACATGGGACACAAGATTTATATCTTTATGGATAGGAAGAAAAAAAAAATATTAGGCAATTAAAATGATAAGAAATCCATCTCTTAGTTTAAGCATCTTTAAGTATGACCTTGAAAAATCCTAATGAATCAGAAAGTAGTAAAAAGCTTCTGTGTTTCATTAATTTATCCCCAAGCGTTGAAGCTTTGTTGTTTTGTTCAAAAGGTAAAGGTACTTCAGTCAAGGACAACCTTGCAAATGCTGCTTTCAATAAATCAAGGGCCCATTCCCAACTAGATCCCAACTTTGGCATAATTTTCCCTACAGAGTGCAACTCTCCAACATTTTTGATTGTTTTTTTTTTTTGTTAACTAATAACAAAAAAGCAAAAATCCATTCAAGTTGAAAAATTTTCCAGAACTTTTGGGCTAATTAAAAATTCCATAAAACTGTAAGAGTGAGAGAGTTGTGTTGCCTTTTCAACTTTGGGTGCAAATCAAAATGCCTGGCCCCGGCTGAGCATCAACATCATCTGCATTGAAGCCACTTTCAGTTGGCTGGGGAGACTCCCTTTTTTTGACGCAGCCATTAAAACAACTTGCAGGTACGGTAAAGAAGGAGCTCATACATAATTCATGTACCTGAGGAGCAGAAGGGAGCGTAGCAGCAGCCGGAAGCGCGTTGAGGCGCAACCTAGACGGTACCCGCCCAGGGCTCGTTGTTTATTATAATGGTTTTCGTGGTTAGTTTAGTTTGGGTTCTGGGGCGTAGTCAAAAATGCCAAGCGGCTTTTTATAATTGCCATATAAGTGTGGAGAGACACAACACAACTCGTAAAGTTTGTAAAGCTCTCTCTCTGTTATCGGTTGAGCATGGCACACGTGGCGTATGATAAATGCGTGACGGTAACTTTCTTACTTAAATGCCATCAATATCAATTGCTGCTTACTTTGCCAGTCAAGGATTTCGGTGCGCGCTGTTGTGCCTGCAGGTGTGCTTAAGCTCAGATCGCTCTTGATAAAACGAATTACCAGCTGAGGATTTACGGGCGTGACTTTCTCGTTTTTTTTTTGCCATTAATTTTGCGTAAATTAAATCATTTATTTTGTGCAGGTAATTGTGGCGAGGACATTTCTAGAATTCAGCTCAGTTTCAATTTGCATTGCTAACACAAATTCTTTGAAAATGAGAACAAACAAAAAGTCAGCAAATTACAAATATTTGCAGTCGGGCACAAAGGCTCACCGTTTCGCTGTAAGCCTTTTTGCCAGTTGACCTTTTTACAAACGCATGTGTTGACCCATGTGGAACAGTCCGCCCGGCTGCTGATTGATTGTGCGGGCGTTACACAGCACGCCTCTAGGATATCAGCAAATCCCATTGTGCTTTCTATGAAATATAATGCCACTCCATAATAATAGACTGAGCACGTTTAGAGCCAGCCACAGAGAAACAGATCCACTTGTCTGCCATTGACTCTAATGATTGCCACTCGACAAGTGACGCTTGAGTCCAATTGCAGCCCGTAATGAGAGTTATCTAAATTTTGTGCTTTTCATTTTATTTCTATAATTGCATTTTAAAAGCCCGAGGGAACTGCGATTTAATAAAGCGTATAATTTTTCCGAGCAAGCTGTGTCCAGCCCACAGATTTCTGTATTTTCAAGGAGCTCGAGTTTCATGATGGACACAGCTGTTGCCTTTTGACAAATGAATGTCGAGCATGATGTGAACATTTCAAAATGTGCAAACAAAGCGAAGCAATCGGAGAAGAAGGAAAAAAAAGAGCAAAAGCAAAGGAACAATTTGTGTGCATTGAGGCAGAAGCTGTGTAAGTATTGTTATTTAAAGAAGAGCTAGCAAAATGGAAGGAGTCTTTAAAGGTGGAACCATAAGAACTGGTCATTTGGTTTACTAAATAGTACTTTTATTTCGACTTCTGAGATAAATACTTGCAGTTTTTTACATAAATATTTTCTTTTTAAATTGTGGTTCATTTCGGAATGTATTAAATTTTACTTTTTGGTCAATCAAGAAATTGTAATCCCAAATAAAGTACAACTTTTTCTAAATTGGAGACTGCTATAGTTTTATACGTGTTTTATCGAAAGCTGCTAACCAGTACAGAAATCTATGGAACAGGTTTAATTTGACCATCTAAACTTAGCTACCGAATATGAAACGGAACACTATTAATTGGAAGAGGTTCGGTTCAAAAAACGATCTACAGAGGTAACAGAAGACATAAAACTCTCGTAAAATTCATCATTTTCGTATTTATAAAGATATTTAAAAGCAAGGTATACTAAACAAGGTAGGCGCACTCGTTCTCTCACTCTCTTGACAACCTGTTAAATTTCAGTCAGTAAGCCATGGAGCAATTAGAATTAGAGAGAACGTTTGCGCTGCCTCTCAATTTTGCTATTGGTAAACGATAGTGCCCAAAAAGATACATCAAGGTGTCAGTAGGAAATCTCTGTGATTAGAGCGAGACGACCATAATCCGAATGTATCCAGAGAGAGCGAACAGCTGACCAAAAAGTATCTAGAGAGCGTAAATGAGAGCGAACAGCTGACAATTTTTTGATAGAAGCGGTGTCGACTGAGCAATGTTCCTCTCTAATACTCTTTGCTCCATGAGTAAAGCAGGCCATCCACACACGAATTTGTTCAATGGATGTTAACATTTTGACGAACATCATTTGTAAAAAATATTTGTAGAGTGAACAAGTGCCCAAATGAGCAAGAAATATTTGCTGGAATTTATTAAATGCCCCCAAATTGATCAAATAATGCTCTTAGCAAATTTGTATCGCTATCTAGGCCATGATTCTGTTAGTTTCCGCTGCCATATTTTTATGTTTATTCGGTGAGATTTTGAAGCAAATGATGTTCGTGAAAAATGTTCGCCAGGTTAGTGGGCAAATGAATTTTTGTTTGTTGAACAAGTTAGTCGAACAAATTCGTGTGTGGATGGCCTGCTTAAGCAACTGTTGTAAGCGAAGCATCTCCGCGGACGAATTGTTTGTGTTTTACTTAGTAGCTTAGTAGGCTTTGTATTGAAATATATTACTCTCTTGCTCGCGCTCTCTTTGACACAAATATAAGGAGTTGTGAGAGAGCAGATTTGAAGCCTCTCCTAAAAAGTTTAGTCTCATAACCTTGGCTAGAATTTGTTGAATCCTCTCCTAAAACATATGTTTGATGATTCATGTATAAAGTTTAATATTTGAAAATTCAACCCTACGCCCGTTCAATGTTGTCAACGATGCCAGCTGAGTTTGAGGGGCAAAATGGTTTTGATTGATGTGGCAGCCTTCGGTTGGTTCTGTGAAGCATTACACTTGGCAATAAGGTCCAGTATATGGTACAATTCTTTGGGATAGTTAAGAAATATTTCTTTACTATAAAATCAAAATAAGTCAGAACAAACCGCATCTAAAAAGGGTCAAAATAAGCAGTTCTTCCAACTTTAAGCTGAAATTCCTTATAATCTCGACTTGATGAACCTTTTTTTACCACAGGTTCGGTGGCATCCCACTCATTTTAAAAGATGCGTTTTTTGTATCGTATCTAAATGAAGTTTGTTACGAGTTCGAAAGGAAAATATGCTCACAAATTTACTGATAATGGTTAGTTTAGATTTGCTATGAGCGACAACTCACTCTCCCACTTAAGTAGGTCACATATATATTCCCTGTTAAACATTATGAATTCCGACGAGTCCTCAATACTGAACTAAACTTAAGTAGAGCTAAAAATTTGTCTGTAAATTTGCGTGTCGAACTATTGTTTTAGTTTAAAACCGCGGCTATATTTATTCAAAATTGTCCAAATTATTGGCCTGTGTGAACTTAGCTTAAGCAATGATATAGCAATGTTAGCAGGTGTCTTGGATAAAAGATATTTTCCGTTTTTGGTTTACTTATAAATAATTCAGACTTAACTGTTTTTAGAAGCAGCTGTGTTTTGATTTCAAATATTTTTCAGTGTGACCATATGCGATTATTCATAAAAATACACAATTTTCTTAAGCATGTAAGTGTTTTTTAAATCGCTGAGGATGAAGTAGATAGGAAGAAAATCCATCAAGATGTCTAACCTTGAACATGATCAACGCAAATGCAGCAAATCCACCTAGATTTGCAAAATCTGCAACGTGAGAAAACGGCCCAAGTCTTGTTCAAAGCGTTACCATGACCCACAAAAGGATTTTTACTGTTTCTTCCACATCTTCATATCCGCAAATTCTAAAGAAATTAGGGGCCCTACAAAAAGCTAGATGTGTTTCTATCTATAATTCTTTTAGAACAAAAAGAAAGCATTTTCCACCGATTCGTGTTTCGTGTGCAAAACATGTAAGTAGACATCTCAAACATTCTCTTCTCCAAATGAAATTTAAAATATTGAATTAAATCACGCCTAAGTAAAGACCAAAAAGGGTATAACTATAGCGATAATAGTTTCAAAAAATCCTTTTGAAAGTATTTATGCTTCCTATACTCATTAGACTGAACATAATCGTATGGGAATTTTTTTTTAAATGTTTTGTTTCTCAGGGCGCAAAAAAATTCGTAAAAATTTCTAGTTACCGTAATAAAAAACCAAACTTCGAAATTTTAAGGTTTAATACTGGCGCTGTGGGCTTAAAGTTGCGAAATTAAATTTCAGTTTCCCCTTTCTAACTTTACTTTTTCGTGGAAGTAACCTTTGAGATGCCAAACATTTTTTGAATTAAAAATATATCTTTAAAAATATTTTATTCGAAGCAAAATACTGGATTATTTGATTGGCGCGTTGCGGGTAGTGCTGGATTCAGCAAGCTACCATCTAGAAAAGCGTTTATTCTGCGTCATATATGAGGATTCAAATACACATTAAGGGACAGCCTAAACCGCACTGTCCTTCAAATTGATGGTGTATTGAAATCACTTGGGCTTACCATGAAACTAGGAAGAGCTTGAGGAAACTTTATGATCAATATGTGTTCCTCAGAAAAAATGCTGGTAGCGATAAAGAGTTGTACCGCAACAGAGAAAGGAGTTGTATGGACCATTTAGAAGAAATTTTTGATGCTGCCTTAAAAAGTTCGATTGAATTAAGTCCTGATGCTGCTCTTAAAAGACAGAGGTCCGATGACGAGGAGTCCCTATCTTGTGTAAAAAGGTCCCCATCCTTCAAAAAAAGCACAGCGCCTAAACTTGCTCAACACTTTATTTCATTCTTGGACAATGGTCAAATTATGAAGAATTCCACGCGAACAAAGCTAGCGGAACATGAAATGTTTGGGTGAAAATGCTTACGCCCAAGGACCACTTCATCTCACGGTATGCAGTTTTAATTCAGTTTCCAGTTTGTTGCTGGCACATCAACCGTTTTTAAGTTGAACCAAAACGTTTGGCATCCCAGGTTGCTTTATTGAAAATGTAAAATGAAAAAGGGGAAATCAAAATTAAATGTAGCAACTTTAAACCCACGGCGCCAGCACTAAACCTAAGAATTTCCAGGTTTTGTTTTTTATTACGTTAACTAGAAAATATTACGAATTTTTTGCGCATTGAGGAACAGAACATTTCCAAAAAAACAAATTTTTCATACAAGGGACGTTCAGTCTAATGCTCATACTACAAAAGGGGACACCCACTTACACAAAGCGACTGTAAGCAGAGCGCTTGCCTTTGGATACGGATTTTGCGCCAAAACCCACTGATAACAGAACAAGGAAGTTCTTACACCTGCTGTATAGACGAACAGCCTTCTTTGCCTTAAATCATTGAATCAACGGGCTGAATACAACAGTTAACATTTCGGACAGTTTTTAAAAGAAGTTAGTTGCTGTACCAAGAATTTGAAAGCGAAAGTGTACAGTAGTAAATTTCAAGTATGATAAATGTTACTTACCGTTTGTCCATAGCAGTTATCCATTCCATCGCCATTTTATTGGAAAATTATTTACCTTTTTTTTTTTGAATAAATTAAAGTTGATTTAAAAGTAAAAAAGAAATTTAGCTTTAATTAACCGAAGAAAACATTCTTAAGTCAAGCCACAACTTTTGTTGAGGAAACACAAAAACAATTGAAAATGTGCCCGTTAACGCTGTTGTTTCTGCCAAATGTTCTGTGTTTTCTTTAAATTGTGAAAAAAAATATTGGCACTGCCCGAAAAGCGAAATCAAATGCTGGCAAAGTTGTGGCTGTCTTCACTTCAGTTCGTTTTGCGTTTCACGTTTTACGTTTCTTTCAATTTGTTATTTTTCTTTTGCATATTACATGGCACCGAAATTGTAAGACACTGTCAGCGAATTGCCCTGAGCCCCTTGTCGGCTAGGCTTGGAGTTGGCTTAGCATGGCCAGCAAAAAGGGAGCAATTCTCGTTTTCAGCGTAGTTAAATCTGCAAAGGAAAATTTTATAAAAGTTGTAAGTCAGTAAAATCTAGCTCCAAAAAAGTCAGTAAAAAAGGATTTAATATAATTTATGTAAAATGTCATCAGCAGATATAAATGTTTTCATTTAGTTTCATATTCTTTGGTGGCTGTTGAATTTATTGTTGTTGATGTTAGCCCAAAAGGGTTGTGTTTTCCAATTGTGTGTGTGTGTGTTGTTAATGTGTGGCCAACTGCTGACAGCTACCCACAAGGCTTTAATGCATGCTGGTTCCCTTAACAAAAGGAAATGTGTGACTACTGAATTGTGAATTTAGACAACTAAGAAATATGGGGGAAAAAAACTAACAAAACTGTCAGGGGAACACCATGGCTGAATAACAATACGTTTATTTAACATACGTTTTCTGTGGGCGTATACTTAATATTTTGTGGGTATACCAATTGCTCTAGGATATTTGTGAAATTTGAGCAGTGTTCTTTGATATTTTTCCCCCAGAATTCTTTTTCTAAACGAAGAATCCTTTGTTCTTGTTTTTATTTAAATTATTTTATTTGTTTTATCGAATTTTTGTAGACTTTGAAATTATTTGAAATTAGACGTAAAACTGAAATTGCTCAATTTTTAGATAAGCGCTAATAACTTCTACAATTTCCAACAGATTTCGCTAAATGAACACTTTGTTGATTTGTTATATATTAGGTTACATCATCCAAAAGAGAAGGAAATTTTAAACAAACTGTTTATTAGTTAAAATAACGGTGTATTTAACGGGTTTTTTCAAATTTTCTATAATAATGAAACAAAACTATCGATATCTTTGCAATTAGCATCTACCATGATACACTATGACAGGTAAGGTGCTCTCTTCTTGGGACTCTAAAGTTTTATTGTGTTGCTGTCATTTGATTGAAAAGGTTGTGTGCGCACGAATTTTTTTTTTGATTTGCCGACGGGATTATATTTTATTTGGAGAAAGCACTGCCGGCCCATAGCTACCAGAAATTGAGATCAGTCAGGGACTTATGCAAACGCGAGAAGAACTCTTCATTGAGTGAATCGGTTGTGTTGCGTAGACAGCAAGGCCCAAAGGAGAGGACAGAAAGGCACTTGGGTAGTGACAAGATCGCTCCAGACTACTTTAACTTGCAATAAAGTATTTACCGATTCACACAATCAAGAGTTATTCTCGCGTTTGCATTAATCCAGGACTGACATTGGCTCGTGTGAGCTATGGATCGCCGCTCTGGTTTGAAGAGAGCTCTCTTGTCCACTCCATTTGGCCGTCACTGAAGTAAAACAGGGTTCCCGAAGAAGAGAGCGCGAATTTGTGACTGTGTCTTTCTCTTGCCATATTGTTACGGCACTGCATTTTGGGTTGACACTGGCTAACAAGTCATTTCAGTAAAAACAAAACCAACTTCAAGCTAAAACATAAGCAAACATTGCCAAACAGCAAAATAGAACAAAATACAAACAAACAGCCGCTAGAGAGAGCGCAACGCGGGCATCCTGCCTTAACCCAAGAGCCAGACGGTCTTCTCTCTAGCCTTGAAAACCCCCCCCTCCCATCCAAATACACTCTCTCACAGTGATGCATGACTTTGGCAAGCATTCGGTGTGAATTGAAAGTACGTTCGTGCCCAATAGGCTATGACTGGCGCACTCTAATGTAAAGTATCGTACATCATAATGAGACGTGCTTTCAAAAAATGAAGTAAGAAGAAAAGTTTGATCACTTACAAAATATATTAAAAATTGCGAAAGGCATTTTAAACACAGAGAATTTTATTCAACTGAAGGCTATAAAAATAACCGCAAACTTCTTTTGAAATTTGCCAAACGAATACCAATAAAATTCAGTTCTGTATATACAATGTGATTGTTAATTCTGAGGGTGCTTTGCTTTTTGTTTTAATCTCTCTCTCGATTTTAGCAAAAGCTGTCAGAGTGTATCGAGCTCTGAATGCCATACCTTGTATAGTTGTATCATGGCATCTACACTATAAATTTGACAAAAAAATTATGTATAAATAGTTGAACGATAAGTTTATTAGCTTTAATTTTGTGATATTTTATAACTGAGATATTTGTTATTAAATAAGAAGATACGGTAATTTGGCTTTGTCTCGAAATCTGATTTTTTTAACTCCAGATTCGGATTCAGCGTGTAAACTTGTCTAATTATTTTAGCGTTAAGGTATTTTAGGATAGAGACGATGGACACACTGTTAGTTAGAATGGATGACTCAGACGAACGAAGACAGATGTTTTAAACAGTATAACATCTAATCTTATTGATAATGTAAATAGTAAATCGTATGTGAAAGAAAACCCGTGTATATAGAGTAAGAGGAAAGCCCGAAAACCAGAAAAAACGCCCGTTCACATTTCTTTGTTCTCTTTTCCTTAGGATTTGCCCTTCCTTAATAAACCATAATTCTCCTTTCCTGAACTTAAATTTGTTTTCAGCTTCTTAACACCTTCTTTTTTTCCTTTCTTCCTTCTTTCTCTTAAGATAAATCATATTTATTGCCTTTCTTCTTTCAGTCTTTCTCTATTTTAACATCTTTCTCCTCTTTTAAATTCATTTTTCCCATATTTTCTTATTATTTGGTCTGCTTTTCGCCTTTTTCTTTTTAAACTGATTTTTGGATTTTTGGTCTGAATATTCCGTCTAAGACTAAATTGATTGCTTTGAACTTTTAGTTAATTTTCCAAATCCCCGCTTAACTAGAGTTTCTTTAACAACTTAACTAAAATTTCATCATTTTCTCACTCTATTGCCGCTGCTCATGAATCACAATTACCCTAACAGGAAATGAAAGTCATGGTTGTTTAACTTCCCTAGACAAATTATATATCAGCCCTGTAGCGTTGTTTTGTTTACTCATATGTATGTTGCATTATCTATTCATAATACTTATATGGCTGATGAGTTTTTGCGCATTTCATTCTGCGTCAATGGAAAACACATAATTTATACAACATGCAAACGTACTTACACTTACACTTACTGACGGACAGGCAGACAGATAGACAGGCAGACAGACAGATACTGCACTCATATATGTAAGTACGCAGTTTCTGGAGCACAAGAATGGAAAGTGCATGTGAAATAATTACACATCTGACAGACAACGCGAAATGGCCATCATTTTGCAAATGAATAATCTTTGTTGAAAGCGCCTTAACGTGTGCTATACTATTTTTGCCCTGTTATTGGCTTTGTTATCTCACACATTTACGTGTGTGGGTAGAGATAATGAAAACTTTTTATCAAATCATGTTCGATTCCAATGGCAAAACAGAAAAGTTCCAGAATTTCTGTATTTGTCAGCTTAGACAAATGCAATTAGTGTATACTTTTTAGGTAAAAGCAAGAAAACTACAGATGTTTTTGGTTTTGCAGCTAACTTTTTAATTAAACACGACGTCGACGTAGGGAGAAAGTGTAAATGTAATTTTAGTTGCCAAAAGTTAGTTAAAGTTTGTGTCAACTGTCAACTACAGCAAACTAAGGTTAAAGAAATACTTTTTGATTCAATTGGAAGCTTAAATTGATCATAAACTACTATTTATTACTTTACTGATCTTGGGTTTTATTTCACCTTTCACTCACTTTTATTTGGGTTTCAGTTCCACATAAATCACGATATACGAATTTAGCAAATTTCGAAAAATAATTTATTTACAATTTTAAAAAATTTCCAAATTTAATCGAAAGTTTTGTTTCTTAACTCAATGTAAACATTTCAGTCAGGAAATGTATTCTGTTTGTTTCTTTTCTTAAGCGCTCGCACATCCGTTTCGTTCTGTAGTCGCGTCGCAACTGATTTCTGATTCGGCCGAATGCCGAGCCATTTTGCTCTTCACCATGGCTCCAGTCCTGCGCCTAACAGGTGAGTTATCCGTTTGTTGATGATGAAGTTGTTGGTGTTTGGGGCTGGTGTGGTGGGTGTTCGTGCTTTTTAGCTGGGTGGTTGGTTTTTTATTTGTTTTTCTTTTTTTGTTGTTGTTGGAAATTACTCATTGCCCGTTGACTGCAGTGTCGACTGCTGCGGTATTTTTGGGTGGTTTTTGTTGTTTTATTATATTTTGGCGCGTTTTTAGCAACAAGTTTTGCTTTATGTGGAGGAACAGTGGGCAGAAAGTGATTGTAAGGATGTTGAAGAGAGGAAAATATATTTTAATGAGTTTAGAGTAATGCAATAGGGACATTGCTAATACTGAAATTTCAAAGGTTGTGTTACATTGCACTCAAGATGAGCACACACTGGGCCCAAATACTCAAAATCTAAGAGCAAGTTGACGGACATGTAGAACAAAACATTCAGCAACATAGTTTATAATTAATAATAATAATATAAACATAATAAACATAATACTCAACAAACATAATTCATAATTATAATAATAAAGTTTATTAATTGTTTAACTATTAACATAACAAATTAATTCTAGTATTCATGAGCTTAGCTCACTAGCAATATAAACCCCGTTATTAAACAATGAAATAATGTGTGCAATATGTACGTTTCTGTAACCGAGATGGACATCTAAATCTGTCTGTCACACCAGGCTGCCCGGGTCGTTCCCAGACACCTGATCGTTCCTCAGTGTAATGTTCAGACTCCTACCAATGCTGTATTAAGAGCCAGTGAGTGTCTCCAGAATAGCCATCCGATGAGTCGGAATTGACTCAATTTAGAGTTTAAAATAGTCGTACTATAAGCAAATCTTTATTGGATTGGGATTACACCATAATTCATTGTGACCAGTTTTGGTTTATTGAAGTCTTTTTGTCTAAGAATTATATAAGGTAGTTTACACTAAATACTAATGTAATGAGGTATTATTACTTACGCTTTCTTCCACCATCTAGGATGCTTTTTCACTTCAAGTTTTTTTTTAAATAATTGTATTCCAAATTTTAAGGAAAATAACTTCAAGTTTGATATTCTGTTGGCTGGGCAGCCATTCGAACATGTTTTTCGTAAGCTTATTGCACCACTCTATGGCCTTTAGCTGTATTAATGTTCAAATGAAAGCACAAAAGTACACTTTACGGCAAAACTATGTTGTTTACACTTCAGTGAAACGACACATACTAAAAAAGAAAGGCTAATGATAAGGCTTCAAAATGAAGTAGGTTGCAATATTGTCCAATTCGATTTAATACTTGTGACGCCATCTCTTAAAAATTCTTTAATTATTTTTTGTACAGGTAATATACGGTGTTTGATTCATTTCAAGCTCTTTTAGTATATGTCTACTCAGAGTTTTAAAGAAAATTCCTTTCTTATTTTGAGTGTACGATCACTTATTTTCTAAACAGAATGTTTTCACTCTTTGTATATTTCAAAATTGCATTGGTACCACCAGGAATATTTTTGAGCAGAGTGTGACCGTTTTTTTTCCTAAGCAGAGAAATCCCATCGGGAGACTTAACTTGAACAGAGGCTATACTGAAGTTCCCATTTATAAATCTTCTAATCTAGCAAAAATATTTATAAATAAGTGGTTTCTGTCCGGAGAGGAAATGAATTTAGGGGATTAAAATCTGATGTTTTGAAAATACTAGCTTTGCTTTTGGCCTCAGCATCAATTCGTTCTTATTTCTGATCCTTCTTTTTACTGATTTTAAATGATTGTTTTACCTTGCTTATACCGTTTACTTTTTGTAATGTTTTATAGGCGCTGAGTAGACATATCTATGATAATACTGATCTTAATTAGCACGATGTTCACTCTTAAACCGGTTCAAAAAGTGGTTTCGCACAAGTTTGAAAACGTTTAAACATGTAATCAAACCGAAACGTTATTAGGTTCCGGTTCCGGTTCTTATGTTTCAGTAGAACGTTCTGGTATGGTTCTAACATTATTTCGGTATTCGGTTCCGTTCTGATATTTCCTAGCAAATACATAATAATTACACCCCGAAAATAAACATTTTAACTACTTTCTTTAGAAAGTTTCACTTGAACAGAAATGGATAACAAACGCACTTTTCTGTTTAATAAGGGTATAAGAATATAGTATAGAATGTTTTCAAAGAGACTGGTCTCACTTCCTTTACTTTTTTCTATTTCACAAAACAAAAGTTTTGCTAGGCCGAACTCTTTTTTTGAAAGCTTACGAGCTTACCAAGTTGCGTAAAATTTCCCAAAATCAAGAGGCTGCTTTGTACCCTAATTTTCGCACCCAGAAACGAAAATGAACCGTTACAATGTTAATGTTCATTTCGGTTTTTACTTTCTGGTTCTGAGTTTTAGTCGGTACTTTTTGAAATACGGTTCCGGTTTTGGTTTTGGTTTGATTCCTAGATTTAAAACGCTTCAAAAGGGAATGATACTATAAGGACTTATACTACGTTTATGCTATGCTCATTTTGCAAAATTGTTTCATGAAATTGGTCCGAAAGTGCGTGCATAAACACCAATTCATGAATTCTAATACACACGAAAGTTGACTATGAATTCGCTGTCAATTCATGAAATGCAGCGGCGCAGACAGCTTCAGTTGCGTTGGTGTTGCCAGATCTTTTGTTTTCTCATATGTGCGCTGGTGATTTTGTGAATTTACAGAATCTGCATAAACAGGAACAAATTTGATTTTGCAAATTGAAGTAATCATGAATTTCGTAGCATAAACGTAGTATTAGATAGTTTCCTAGTCAAGCCCGATGCCGAATCACTCTGATCTTGTTTAAAAGTGTAAACCGATTATAAACAGCCTTAAACAAGATTAGAACTGCGTAAAAAAAAAGTGGGTGAGTCGCTAATATTTTAATCATAATTTAGCTAATTTGAATATACTTATTTACAGCCTCAAAATTGATTAAAAATTGTCTTTCATTAGGTTTATCATTGAATTATTTATGCTTGGCTCCTTGGCAACATGTTGCTGCAACATGTGTGCTCTCTCCCACTTAGCAACAAACTGTTGAGCGTTTGTGTTTGTTTTTTTGGTGAGTCGTCGCAATTCACAAAAACACTTCAACAGGCAATTCTTCACTTCCCACCCCCCTCACTCCCTCCGTTCAAACAACGCACTCACTTGCTTGAATTGCACATAAAATGAAATCGCAATGCGAAACAATCAAAGTGTCAATTAAAATATGTACAATAGCAAAAACAACAGCAGATTCTGAGCTGTCACATGCACACGCACATACACATGTGGTCAGTGGAAATTGAAAAGGTGTGAAAATGCAAAGTTTGTCTTTTATTTTTTTTATTTTTTTGTTGTTTCATTTCCTATTCTGTGGTTGCTGGCAACAATATTTACGACACTCCCGAGTGCCTTTATTTCCGCATGAATCATTCCCGCTTCCATCGGCCGCCTGTCCACAGTGGGCATAAATTCCTGTTGCTGCCTCCTCTTCGGTGTGTGTGCTTGTGTGTGAGTGTGCCTGTAGCATTTTTTATGAGTCCTCCCCCATGTCGACGGGACCATCATAGGCATTTGCCTTCTTTTTTTCATTGTCGCAATGAAATTCCAGACATTTTACGGTCATTTTGCCTGTTGAATATTGTCATCACATGCTGGGGCGGCACTCTACGAATACTCCTACTTCTATGTATGTAGAACTTGCGGCATGACATGAATGAGACCCTCTCGACAGTAATTATGATAAATGTCTTCTTAATAAACTCAGCTGGTGGTGGTAAGCTGTCGTCATGCCATCATCTTTGCACACACACACACAAGCTGAGGCGAGCTCTGGAGCACCTTAATGCATTTTACTCGCATACAAGCTCCAACTTTTCCACCTGCTTCTAATGGCATTTCCTGTCCAGTTGGCCATTAGCAGCAAAATGTTGTTGCACATTGATCGAATGACATTCTCGTTGTACACAGTCGAGTGGGCGGGACGTGTTTTGACAGCGTTAGGTAAGGTTGATTCCTTGTGGCACGTGTTTATGACATGATTGCACTTTTGCCTTTCCAGGCACCTAGGCTGATGTCATTAGGCGGTATTGTTTGTGCGTGTGTGTGTGTGTTGCATTTAATGGTTATTGAATCAGCGTTTAACACAAATTGCCTATTAAAATGGTCTCTCTCAATGCTCGACTAATTTGATTAGGCCACAAATGAGCCTAACTAGCCACTTACATACAATGCTGCGAGTTTCCTCCTGCCCTTAGCATACTTTTCAGCGCTGTCCGTGGCAGAAGTTGTACAAATTGAAGCTTAAAGTTCGCTGGGCAAAAGTTAACCTGCCACTATTTATTTTATGAATTATGCCAAGGACTTCCATCAAATTTTTCATGAAATCTGAGCTGGAAAATCGGAGCAACTTATTAACAAAATATTTTACTGCTGCAGTGAAGAGAATGAACTTTGGACAGAAATATACGAAACATTGGGTTTGAGTCTAGATCTCTGTTAATTTCCTATGTCAGCAATAAGTTTGCCGCTTTTGATTCACTTCATTATCGTTGAAAGTGAAAGGCCAACTGTTAAGACATAAATTTCCCCCATTCTCATTGCTTTGCCACTTCCAAGAAGAATTTTGTTTATTGCTGGAAATTAGAGACGCCCCTATTCTTGACTGTTATGCGATATTCACAAATGGTCAATAAAGACACAAAAGATGTTGCTACAATATTGAAAACGGCACCAAGCGGCTTATGGCAGCATTCTCCGAATCAAAGGCTTTGCATTTCACAGAATTTTCAAAAGAGCAAAACAAATATTAATCTGATGGGCCAAGGTCAGAGCATTGCAGTTCAAGGTGGGATATCCTGATGGTAAAAGTACTTTTTTGTCCTCTCCATTTGGCCGGCACTGTAGTAAGGTCATTTGGGGACACACACACACACATACAAAGGCTACTGAAAGCTCGCTTAGGAATTCCCAATCAATTTTAGCAGCGCTGGCATGGAGAGGCAGCGGTTGGTTGACAGCAGAACAGGCAAAGTTCGCTGATGATTTGGTAGAGAAATGATATATATGGTCGGACAATGCTTGACAATGTTTGAATAAGCCGAGATTCTTAAGTTTTTGTTTGATAGCTTTGACTTCTTGAATCGCCCAGCATCATAGCCTTAAAATATTTGATAAAATTCCAAAGTTCTTTGGCTTAAATTCAGCTTTAGCTAATTTGTTTTTTCTATTTACTCTGTAAAATTTCCATACACATGATACACACTTGAGAGAGTCAACTTTTTGCTTTATTAAACTGTCATTACATGAAAGTTTTAAGTCTCTTAAGCTCTCTATTCTCGCATCTTTATGCGGAATCAAACTTTTTTGTACCCAGGCCTTAGAGTTCCTCTTGGTGTGTGTGTTTTTTGTTCGTTTTGTGGACTGTCAACGCTCATGGCTTCATTTCAGACGGCTCGTGCTTTGCCTGCCTGCGACGGCAGCAAAAACAGAGAAAGAGCCTTGTACGTGCTGCTATCTGAGCCCTGTGCGTGCCTCAAGTACACCCTACCATGTCCAGTTTTAGATCAGTTTCCTGGAACTGTTGCGCTTGATGCGCTTTTGATAACTTGTTTGTGTTTTGTCGTCCCGTCAACGGGACAGGCCGCGTAACTTGACAGCAACTTTGTGCCAGGTTGATAAATAGTTTTTTTTTCTGCTTGAATTTACAACAGCTTAAGCCCTTGAGATGATTTAAATTAAAAACCCCACCAGCTCTTTAGGCAACTTTGGCTGGTGTATTTTTTTTTTTTTGCTTTCATTCTTTTCGTTATGTTTCGCACAGGTGCTAAAGTTCTCAGGCATTTGGAAGCTGCTGTTGATGTTTTTGAGCTTTAAACTTCCTTCTTTTTTTTTGTCCTTCATAAAATTTAGCAGCACTTAAATGAGGTAATGAAAATAAACATCAGCAGCCAGCGGGCTTATATAAAATTATCTTGTAAAAATAATAATAAAGAAACAAGATTTAACACTCACAGCGGGCAGGCGGCTGATGTCTAGGAAATGAAATTTGTGGATTTAATGGAAGGTGCTTGAGTATTTCACTTTTTGTACGTCATACGAATATTTTAATGTTTTTCACTATCAAAGGAGTTGAGGAGCTGAGGTGAGTACTGAAGATTTTTACCTTAAGGACACTTAAACGGAACGGCAGTTTAAGGAAAGGACTGATAACGAGCTCTCACTTGGTTTTCGATGCTTAAGCTTTCACCACAGATTTGTATCCCTTTTCTTTAGAGGGAATAGAGACGTGAAAGGCGGTCATCTAAAAATCTAAAAACACATTTTTCTCATTTTTTATGGTTTTTTTTTTAAGATAAAATAATATATACGAGATATGCTCTAAATATCCGACATTTACATTTAAAATGTTGCTATGATATTCTTCTAAAAGAATATAAAAAGAAATAACACATACAAAATTTCTATTAAAAATTTTAGGTATTAAACCCGAAACTCACCCCTAATATTGCGCATATATTTCAAATATTCGATTTTGAGGGCAAACTTTTTATTATATCTATTGGGATCAAAACGAAACTTCTTTCGCCCAGGCAAGAGCAGAAGAAGCAAATCAGAGTCTCGCATAAATTAGTTTATCATCAAAAAAAAACACCAAAAATATGAGAAAAATTGGAGTTGTGATATGATTTTGACCAAGTTTACGCTCGAAATATCCAACAAAAATATTTAAAATGTTGCTATGATATTCCCCTAAAAGGATATAAAATGAATTAACACATTAATACAAATTTTTTTGGAATTTTTAGAGATTACATTTCAAATTCATCCCCTTCATTTTCCATGTATTTCAAAGGTTCGATTTTGAGGGCGAGCGCGAGTCCACCAAATAAAGTCGGATCGCTGCCAAACTTTTTTTCATATCTATTGGGACCAAAACGAATCTTTTTCCGCCCGGTATTTTGAAATCAACAAAAAAAAGTTGATATAAGGGCCAGTCTAATGTATATTCAATGGGCATTAAGAGATTTATTATTTGCTTTGTTAGGCATATTTCGGACCTCTTTAGGCTTTTAGTTGTAGGCAAAAAAAAATTGTAATTAATGTTACTGGCGTAAGTCCATAATATATTTTAAGGCCAAGAAGGTACACTCTAAGACTCAAGATATACAAAGATGGCTAACATTTAATTTTCCATTTACTTATACTTAAACTCCGTCGTTTTTTCTGAGCTTGTGAATAAATTTAACTATTTATTTTAATTCTTGTTATTACATAGCATCATTTTCCATCTCCCTTCCCTACTAATGGAGTTTTTCCATGCAAGGCGTTGAAGTGTGCGGTACATTGCATGTTAATACCTAATTTTTATTTTACTCTCTTTAGTTTTTATTAGGTAATTCGATAAGCTCTAAGTCGATTTAGTCTGTGATTTTCACACCTTTATCAAAAGTTAAATTAAGAAGTTGGGTATGAACGACTGAATTTTTGTTTTAAAAACATTTTTTATCTTATTTTTTTATAACTAGTTGAACAAGAACGCAAATGTTTCGAAATATCAGAATTCAAGAACGTTATTTATGAAATTTGTTTAACTAAACTTATTTTCTGACCGATAGTTCCTGTGGCAGCTTTATGATATAGTCGTCCGATGCGGTCGATTCTGACCCGTTTTGGGTGAAAACGGACAATTTATCTGAGTTCAGCGGCCAAAAATACATAAGGAACGGTTGCAAAGTTCTCTGTTGCAAAAAATGGCCTTTTTTTTGTAAACTTGTGTAATTAGAAATCTGGACTATTTTGATTTGGTCACTGTTTCCTGTAAGCTTTACTTACGAAATCTATATTTTGTAATTAAGTGGTTTATTGCATCATTTTTGATTGAAACATCTTTAATTTCGGTACGGACGATTTAAGAAAGAGTAAAATTTGATGTCACTGTCACGTGACGCTGACGTCGTTCATATTTTGTTTTGTTGTTTTGCGGAGTTTCCCGACAAACACACACACAAACACAAGAGAATGGTCGGAGGGGAAAGCGAAGAGGTAGGAAAGATGCTGAAAAGGGGCAACTGGGTGGGTTCTGGGAAAGACCTGGGTGATATCTTGGTGGGATCTTAGTGGGATCTGGTGGTATTTGAGAGGGGAGGAGATCTGGGTGGTATCGGGGTGAGATCTGAGTGGAATCTCGGCGGGATTTAAGTGGGACTTGGAAAGGATCTGGGTGGGATCTGGAAGCGATCTGGGTGGGATCTGGGAGGGATCTGTAAGGACTATGGGCGGGATCTGGTTGGGTTCTGGGCGGCATCTGTGGTATATTGGTAGTATCCGGGAGAGATCTAGGTGGGATCTGAGAGGGAAATGATTTGGATCTTGGATTTCACCTTGGTGGTATGTAAGCAGAATAAACTTCCTGAAACACTACAGCAAGTGATCTTGTTTTTGGTATTTCTACTGCCCGTTAATTTTGTTGTTTCGAAAGAGTGCCCTTGCTCATTTACATATATACCATTGAGAGAGCTTTTGTTTGAACATAAGCTCTTAAGCTAAGCATCCTGTTTCACATACAAGACTCGTGAGTGCTAGAGACACTCACTTCTTTTTTTTATGACATAACTCACTTCCATTTACCTGTAACTATACTTAGAAAAATGACTTTGATGCAACAACAGCTCCGCGAGCGCAATGTACGCTTTTTACAAAAATATTTTGTATATCCCGAAAGAGCGTAACACCACTAACTTATCACAGTGTCGTCCAACTGAGAATTTATTCGGTGAACTCAAAGGTTTGGTGTACAAAAACGGAAATGGAGAGCTAAAAAATACCTCAAAGAAATTAACATAAATGTTGTACAACGTGCTTGTGTAGGTATTAGCAGCGTGCAGTAATAAAAGACTCAGCCGTCCTCCATAGTAAGCTCTACCAAAACAATGTGTATATACATATTTACCATACTCCCGCTTTTAGTATGTAGAAGGGGACTCAGGACACTTAAACCACCTCAACCGGTCTAGAGATCCCAGCTCTACTCAAATTTGTTCTGTTAAAAGTGAATAAAAATGGCATCGGCATGGGCCTAAAGTGGCCTAAGTGGGAGAACGACTGGACGCTCTTAGCAATCGCAACCTCACCTAACCTAAGCCCTTTTCGGTAGGGTATGCGTTATTGTGACGGACAAGTCATAAAACGTGATTTTCAGAAAAAACGCTTTTAAAATTTCTTTTTACTAATTTTAATAACGATTTTAATAAAAATAACGAAATCCCTTTAGAATAATATTTGTGAATATATAATTTCTCTCCTACAGTTTTGAAGATAGACGTTTCGTACCTTCTAGAGATAGTTAGTAATTAGCAAAATGTATCGATTTGCCGAAAAAATGATAAAGATCGGATCAGCGGTTCTCAAGTTATGAGCAAAAAATTACATCGCCCTCGCCCCACCCCCTCTCACCCTTTCACAACTAACACCACACAATCTTAGAGAGAGAGATAGAGAGAGACTTTCAGATGAGCGCAGCACCAACATTGCACTCAGCTTCTATTCCAGATACAGAGTATGTTATAGTCGAGCTTGACCGAATTTCTCAGTTGTTTTTAGTATAGTCTTTGGAAGCGGCGGTGATAAGAATATGTACAGATATGGTCATATTTTAGCGTTATGGTATTTGTTAGAAATCGATAGTTAAAAACCGATATACCGACAAAACAGGTGTGGGGCAAAGCCAAAGAAAACCCAAAAAAATGCGTTCCAAACCCAAGTTCACTTAAAGGCTGGCTGGATTCCAGAAGGCAAGAAAATACAAGAATAGAAAACTTTTTGAGCTGTTTTTAAATCTGAATGCTTTTGAACAGCAGTCTTATTTGTATGAAATTTTATATCTAGCTCAATAGTAACTTTTTTAAAGTAACTTTTCAACGCTTTAAGATTCCGTACGAGTCCAAAAATATAATACAGAAATCAAATATTTGTATTAACCATAAGGTCAAGAAATTATAAAATTCATTAACTGCAACTACGAGTGACCAAACAATTGTTTCCGCTGCTCTTGCCATTAATTAAACCCATTTAAAAATAATTGAAAAACAATTAAAAATTTTATTGAATAACTCATGAGTGGCGCCAGTAATAAAAAACAATTTAAATAATAATGCAGAGACAGCGAATTGATTATTCATTAATTTTTATGGACTGCAAAATGAAGAGCCAGCCATCTCCCTACCTCCCCCTTGAGTAGTCTCCACAAGGCGAAATTTCACTTTGCAATTCCATCTAAAGACAATTGCATAAAATTATGTTCAACAAAGCGAGAAATTAGTTTTTTAGTAGCAACATTTGCGCTGTCAACGGTGTCAAGTGGCCCACACAAAGCATGCTTGTCTGGCTTTGGCTCTGGCTGCAGCTGCCTTGGCTTGGCTTGCAGATGACGCCATTTACAAATTTCATGGTCCTGTCTTTGTGCCCCCTGCCCTGCCTTCTGGTCTTCCACATCGTAATTATTAAAGTCATCTCTCTAGGAGAACCCTTTAAGCCAACTCTGCCAAATTATTTGCGTAATTATGACAGCATGACTGGCTGGGCCACAGCTGGCACTAAGGACATTCGAGAGTAGCAACAGCCAAGTCTGATGACAGTCTGTTCCCGAAAGTTAATTTTAAGCACACACACACATTTCACTGAGCTCATTAAACCGGCTCCACCTCCCCCGCATCCTGACAATTGCTCTATGTAAATTGCGCGAATAATCTAGTTAAATGGTTGAATGCAAATCAGAGCAAATAAAGTGGCGTTTATTAACTTTTGATTTTGTTGGAGATTTGTGGGGTCTGTTTAAGGGATTAATTTCTTAAATTCTGAAACAAATGTGCCTAAACTCACACCGCTGTCTCTCTTTTCAAAAAGTCATAAATTTTTCAAATTAATTTGCATATCTCAGAGTGGAACGTAACACAGGGAACTTGTCATGAAATTCTCATAAATAAATGAAGCTGTAAGTGGGTCAAAGATAAGACAGGAACAACAACAACGGAATATTCATTTCCCCCAAGTCTTAACCTTGAATATCTGATTTATGCTCTGGTTTATTTGACCAGAACAAACATGCAGAAGGTTGTGGCTAACTAATATTTGCACATTTAATGGCCGCTGGCTTGGGTTCTTGCCTTGATTAAATAAGTAAACACAAAAGGCAAAAGCACAAACACAAACTGCCATATTTGCACAATATTTGTTTATCTATGGACTCACCTCGTTGGGTAGGGGTTAAGGTTAAGCTCCTGGCTAATCAAACAACCAGCTCTGCGCGTTTTCTTAAACGTTGTTAATGCCATTTTTATGCGATAAGCCACAAATAACCAGCAGCCAGACAAAACTCATCGTCACACCTGAGCAAAAGGCAACGAAATCCAAATCCAAATCCGATTTCACATAAAAACTTGAGGCAGCGCAAAAGTGTGCTACGTTTAATGGCTCTAACGACTGCCGCAGTTGTTCTTGTCGTTGTTGTTGTCTGTGAGCCAAGCGAAGCGCAACCAAGCGAAACGTTTATTAACCTGTCCCGCACAGGTTTAGGGCTCTTTATGCAAATGTATGCAAAGTGTTAGCTAAAAAAAGCGTCCCAAATGAAGTGAGAAAATAAAATTAAAACTTACACGCACAAGTTTACTTTCGCGCTGGTTCGACGAGTTAAGCAATAAATTTCAATGAGTCCATACATAGATTGCTGGTGTGGTTCCCCCTTTTTATTTGGCCAATGCCAATGGCGCTGATAAAGCGCAGATGTGCCCGCCGTCCAATGCACTTAAAAATAAATGGAAATGAGTTTTATGTAGGATAAAGGCGAAAACCCCATTTAAGCGCTGAACGCTATTGAACTTGCCTCAGGGATTTCTGTGCTTGCGTCGAGGTGTTGTTGTCTCTTTTGGTGGGTGGTGAAAGCTTTAAGGTATGTTAACAGAAGTACTTAAGCTTATCCTTCAATCGATTAAAATTCAATTGTTGTACGATTAATGCATCCACATGGCATCTGCAGTTGATAGTGAATTCTGAAGTATGAATTTGATGAAGAGGTTTTTAGGGGGAAAATGGTTTCTTTAACATCCCAACGATTTCAAAAGTACAATGACCTGAAAAGGTCAGGAAAGGTTAGGTTATATACCTAACTATTTATTTTTCATCCGATTGATTTGCAGCTCGGTTTGAAGCGAATATCGAAATTTAGGCTAATAAGCGAAATGCTCATGCAAATCATTAAATTTTATTATCAAAATTCATGCTCTGTGAGAACTATGAGATACTCGGTTACTCCGAGCCCCCTCGAAAGCGGTCTTGGTACGACGAGGAGTGCCGATGCGCTACTGCAGAGAAAATCGCTGCCTACAGGAGAACTCTGCAGTCGAGAGTAACGCTGCTACATGATGCCGCCTTTAGAGAAGTAACGATGCCACCAATCGTCAACATAGAGATAGACCCCCCGACCCAACAGGAAGTCTGTTTAGACATAAGAAGGAAGGAATCTAAGTGTTCTCTGTCCAATCTTTACAATCAATCAGTCTCCTCCCCATCGCATATAAGGTTCTGTCCCGCATTATTTGTGAACGTCTAAAGCCGCTTATTGATACACTGATTGGATCTTAACAGTGTGGCTTTAGACCTGGTAAGTCCACCACAGACCAGATATTCACATTGCGCCAAATTCTGCAGAAGACCTATGAGAGAAAATCACCATCTTTTTATCGATTACAAAGCCACTTTCGATACGCCGATATAGTCAAGGTTTTTCGAAGCCCTGTCTACTTTAGGTATTCCAGCAAAGTACGTTCGACTTTGCATGATGACGTTGAAAAGCACTCAAAGCTCCGTCAAAATAGGAACGAACCTCTCCGAGCCTTTTAATACCAAAAGAGGATTTAGGCAGGGTGACACCTTATCGTGTGACTTCTTTAATCTGCTGATGGAGTATATACTGCACCAGTGCCCAAATGCCAACAGATCGGGCACCATCTTTAATAAAGATGTAATGCTACTCGCATATGCCGATGATATTGACATTACCGGCATTACCGAACAGGCGGTAAGCAGGGCGTTTTCAGAGATTGAGAAGCAGTCTGAACTAATTGGTTTAGCGGTAAACGAGGACAAGACGAAGTACCTAGTGTCCCCGAAACAGAAGTACACACGTCTTGGGCAATCTGTTGCAATGGGAGAGTACAACTTTAAAGTTGTAGAGGACTTTGTCTACCTCGGAACGATGATAACAGGCGACAACAACATCAGCCTGTAAGAATCACGCTCGCAAGCCGATGCTATTACGGGCTAAGTAGGGAGCTCAAGAGCAGAAACTGCAAGCGAAAAACAAAAATAGCGCTATATAAGTCGCTTATCATCCCAGTCCTGCAATACGGCGCAGAAGCATGGGCAATATCATCAGCGGATGAGGCGGCGATTGGCGTTTCCGAACGAAAGATTTTTCGCAGGATTTATGGACCTTTGAAAGTTGGCGAGAATTTTCGCATCCGAAGGAATAACGAACTGTATGAGCTCTATGGGGATACTAGTCTGGTCAAGCGCATAAAGCAACGGCGCCTGCGCTGGCTGGGACATGTTACCCGTATGGATGATCAAGCTCCAGCAAGAATGGTCTACAAGAGGAATGCGAAAGAACTGGGACAAGGCAAGGTGGGACGACCATTCCAAGCTTGTCGTGAAAAACTGGTGCCAGCTCGCACGTAGCAGAAGAGACTGGCGGACATTAGTTGCAGCGGCCGAGACCGTCAAACGGTTGTGATGCCAAATCGCACCAAAAAAGAAGATGAAGAGGAGAACTATAAAAACTATAAAAAGGCTATTCAAGCTATTGTGACCAATTTTCGCACCAGTTTCACTTTATTGGACTTTAATCCAGCATCTCGTGTGCGGAAAGTGCGTACCGATTAGAATATTGATAAAGATCGCTAAAGATCGCTACATGAGCATTTCCTGCGTTAGTGCGGTACAATCGTTCGTCTTTTTTGGCGATCTAAGCAATACATTAAGGGGGATATTTGATGTATGGAAAAATGTAACACCATACCAATATTTGCGTTTGAGTGTAAAAAGGGCATCACAAAAAAAATGTTGAAAAAAAATAAATTTTAGGCTCTGCGATTTGGATTCAAAATTTATCACTCATACGTACTTTTGCCCTGCCTACATGTTTAATTTTTAATTAGTTGGAGTAGACTTGGTTTGAAGTCATAACATTTGACATGACCATTGAAATAACTGTTTTTGTAAAACCAAGACAATATGCTAATAAAATTTAATTAAAATTTACCATGGCGGAATTTGCTATCTTTGTAGCATTTACCTATTAGACATCGACCAACCTAACATTTCTACAAAACAAAAGTTCAATGGTTATTCAGCATTTAAAGTCAGGATGTGGGATGTGCTCAGTGTTAAAAGTCTATAAGAGGCTATCAGGATATTATTGAAGTGAGATCTCACACGAACTGAACTGAAGTGCTGCGCATCACGGTTGCTGCCGTTCCTGCGCATTGTCTATATTTATTGTGTTGTTAATAAATAGACTATCGTCCATTTGATAATTCCCTTTTTTTTCAGGATCTAAATATAATAATACTGTCAGCAAAAATACCGGGAATGTGTTTAAAAATCAAAGTTCTTTTATTTATTTCAAAGTAGTCTCCCCCGAATGCATTTGACTTCTGGTATATTCAGTATTTTCATCGTTTCCGTTTCTATCTCTTTTATCAATTCAAAACAGTATCTACGAAGAGGTCTCTTGAGTTTAGCGAATAACCACTAATAGCCCAAATAGTCACTCAAAATAGTTTAGACTGTTATGTCGGTTGTATATGTCCGAAAGGTCTGTGAGTTCATATGGACATGGCACTATCGTCTCATCCGTTACATTCATTTGCCCAATCCCATTATACTCTTTGTGCCTTTGGAAAAGATGATAAAATGACATCCCTTTTTGTGTAAGAAATTAAAAATTTTATTTACTTTGTTCCTAATTTGGTTTTTGTTTTATTTGGATACATTTTCCTGTGGGTTTTAAAACCAAACATTTAAAATGATGCGGAGAATTCGTTGACGAAATTTTTATTCGGTGAACGTGTCGAATTCGTAATATTTGTGGAAACTATGCAGGCTTTCCGCAAAGGTTAAAGCATGAACCAAATTTTTTTGATTTTTTAATTTATTATGTACACTCTAAAAGCAATCATTTAAGATGGTAAGTAACTGATACTTACCATCTTAAATGATTGCTTTTTTTATCGACGTCTATCATATTCTTTAAGTTAAATATGTGGCCTATTTATTCAATATTTTTCGCACTCCATTCCAAATTGAATATGGGTAGACCTTTTTTTTTGAAATGCCCGTATGCCAATTCGTAGCCGCTCTCAACAATTGGTCTTAAGTTTGTTTACTGAATGGGCCTAATAAAAGTTGAAGTCGAAAATTTGTCTTCAGCGACAAACAGAATTGCCGAACTTGGTCTGAAGAGCATCCAGAGTCGATTCTCCATAAGAATTTGGACAGTTAATAGTAAGAATACCGAAATTCGGAAAAAAATAAGAAAAACAAAACTGAGAAATTAGTAATTAGGAAATAAAAATTTAAAAATTGGGAAGTCAAAAACGCGGAAAAAAAATTAGGAAGGCAAAAACTAAGAAAAAATGTAGAAAGCCAAAAATTGCGGAAAAAAACTGGTAAGGCAAAAATAAGGAAAAGATTATTAAATTAAAAAATGAGGAAAAAATGGGAAGGCAAAAATTATAAAAAAAAAACAATACGAAAATATTTTATAATAAATTTCGCGATTTCCAAAAAATATTTTATACGATTCAATATTTTGGTGTTGGTATGTTTCAGAACACTAAAAAAGGAACCAGCAAAATTGTCTCATTTTGCCGTACCATTTATTAAGGATGTATGTATTTTTTGGTAGTTGGTAGAAATGCAACTGTGTAGACTCATCAGCTTCGTTCCTTGCTTGACTAGACTCGTGCATTTTGCTTTGTAGTTTTTGTGGTTTGCTTTATTGTGTCTATTATCTTAGCCTTATTTAGTTGCCTTTGATCTCTTTTTTCTCTTTTTTTTTTATCAGTCGACCACTTCAATAGGACAAAGGAAATGGTTCACATACCTTTACAATTGATGAAACATAAATTTATTTAGCTATGTGAAAGTAAAATTCAAACGGAGTCAGAAAAATCAAAGAAGATTAGAAATGACAGATCTGGACATATATCGATGACTAAAGCCGTACGTTAGACAAATTAAGTTTTAAATTCGAGCTCAAATTGAAGTTAAAAAATATATTATAAAAAAATCCAAAAACGTAATGATGGAGAACGTTTATTATGAGTATTTGTTATTTTATTTAGCTTATTACAAACTAATCAAACGCCTCCAAGTCACACAATTAGGATTTAATTTCAACGTATTGTTAACCAATTTGTATCAATTGCCCCCGTTTGTGGTCTATTTTAATGTCATATTAAGTGTCAAATACATAACAAGTGCCCATCGAAGTGTTACAGGCAAGATTTTGCCATAATAAATAATTCATTGAAACATGTAACAAAAAGTGCGTCAAGTGGCCTCACACACACACACACACATACACAACACAAGAGCATTAAATTACGTTGGACTTGTCTGACTCCGTCTATTTTTTATGGCACCCCGGGGAAATGACGCCATATGAATGCCATTTTAATACACAAAAACTTGGACAATATTGTCACGCTGTTAGCACATTCGCACACACACACACAAACACACACAAAGGCAACAAAAATCCAGCTAGACAAATGTGGGAATCGAAATGCTATTTTTGTGCTGCTTGCGTCTATTGATAGCGCAATGCTATAACATGTGCTGTGAGTGTGTGCGTCATGCTTCCATCAATAAACATTTATCAAGTTGTAGCTGAGTTTAGCATATAAGCTATAACCATTTGTGAGCCTATTTTTCAATGGATTTTGGCCAGAAAAGTTTTACCCTAAAAAGTAGGCAATGGATTTAACCAAATCACTTTTTGTAAAGTTTTATGGCAATTGATTAATTGCTGACGTCATGCGCAAGCTTAAATTGAAATCAAAGCAAACTACGTTATTTTATTTGCTCTTAATGCAGAAGTGGGGGAGAGCGGGAAAGGGGCGTCAACTTTTGTGCCTCGCCGCACTGTTTGCATTAACATTGAAAAAGTTTTGCCGACGGAGAGACCTACTTTTCAACTTTTCCACTGAGGTTTTTCTTTTGTATATTTTATTTATCTTTCATTTTTTTGTTTTTTGTTTTTTTGCCTAGGTGAGAACCGAGCAATAAGAAGTAAAAGTTTCACTTTCCTTTTTCTGGTCAGCAACAAAAGGTCAGTGAACAATTGACAAAGTCGCTTGGGCCATTGTCTTTGCTCTGCACAACAAATGCCATTAAAACAAAGTTTTCCATAGTAGTTGGTGCCGTTTTCAGGCACTGGCCAAGTGTCCATGAAATTCTATCAGTGAACGCGCAATTAAAAGTTTGCCATTAAAGCTACTTACTCATTAAGGCTGGTAGTTCAGGGTTTGAGTCAACTTCCAGCTCGAATTACCTGTTTTATATTTAATTTTTTGGTAAATTTTTGGATTCCAAGAAGCTGGGGGCATTAAATTTGACCTAGTAGAGTGTATAGTATATTTGTATAATGAGATGGAGTCTGTTTCAGCAATTAAGTTATTTGCATTTCATTTGGCAAAAGTGAGGAATGATGGTAAATGTTTAAGGACAGGGCATAAACTGAGTACATAAAAAACAATGACAGAAAAAAAGTAAATCTGATAGGAAGTGCACACTTTTGGGGCCGTTTTAGAGGATGTAGATGTGTTTAGACCGTAAAACCTTGTTTAGAAGAGTTGTTTGGTATCTCAAAAGCTTTATTTTTGCCAAAGAAAGTATGCAAAAAATTCTAACATTCTAAAAGTTATCCCCGAAAAAGTAAAAAAATACGCTTCAGAAAGAAAGTTTTTCAAGAAATACTCCCGACAACATTAATTTTTTAAACATCTTTGTTATCTGCGGACTGTCGGCTACAACTATGCCAAAGACAGTTTGCAGCTATCACCAAAACTGTATGAGCTGTTTGCCCAAAACTAATGACATCTTTTTAGAGCGAAGCTCTTTTACGGACGTCACACTGGGGAAGTGAATCTTTAAAAATTTTGTCTTTGCGACAGATTTTTTTGGGGTATGTCTTTGATTTTGTGTTTTGTATTTTGTATTTGCAAAATCAGCTGCTTTTACCATTACCGCGTAGTAGCAGGTGGGTTGTGTGTGGAGTGGGATAGTGTGAGGTGCAAGTGGGGGGAGGTGTCACCTCCGAGGTGATGGGTATTTGGCAGGGACCTGGTGGGGATCAGGTGAAGATTTGGTGAGGATCTGGCGGGGATTTGGTGCTGATCTGGTGGGGTTCTGGTGGTGATGTGGTGGGGAACTGGTGTTTATCGGGTAGGTACCTAGTGAGCTCTGGTTTGGATCTGGTGTGGATCAGGTAGGGATCTGGTGGGGATTGGATAGGGATCTGGTGGGAATCTGATGGGAACCAGGTGGGGATCAGGTGGAGATCTGGTGGGGATCTGATAGGGATCTAGGGGGATCTGGTGGGGCTCTGATGGAGATCTGGTGGGGATTAGGTGGGGATCAGGTGGGGATCAATGGAGATCTGTTGGGGATCAGGTGGGGATTTGTTGGGGATCTGGTGGGGATCTGGTATGGATCTAGTGGGGATCTAGTGGGGATCAGGTGGTGATCTGGTGGGGATATGGTGGAGATCTGGTGGGAATATGGTGGAGATCTGGTGGGGATCTGGGGGAGATCTGGGGAAGATCTAGTGGGGATCTGGTAGGGAGTTGGTGGGAATCTGGTGAGCTCTACTTGGGATATGGAGGGGCTCTACTGAGGATCGTGTGGGGATCTGGAGTTGGTCGGGTGGGGATATGGTGGGTATACGGGGAGTGGGGGTGCAAAGAGTGGCTGCATTAAGGTCAAGTTGTGAATTCTGTGCTGAAAACTATAATGTTTTTTGTTTGACAGTGCCTTAACAGTGACTTAACAGGGACTTAACAGGTACTTAACAGGTACTTAACAGTGACTTAACAGTGACTTAACAATGACTTAACAGTGACTTAACAGTGACTTTACAGTGACTTTACAGTGATTTGAGAGTGACCTAATATTTGATAATTTAACATTTATTTATACAGAATCCAAATGTGTCTTTTTCCATTAAATCGGATTCATCGTAAAGAGCTTCGCTCGTACCGTGCGTCTCATGACACACACTCTTTTTTTTAAGGCGGGTAGAAGTGCTACCAAGCCCACTTTTTTGCGCATATAGACCAACGGTATACATAACATAAGGCCAAAAACTAGACCGCAATATCTTGCTTAGTTTTTGAGTTATTAATTAATGCCTGAATTTTGGGAAAATTCCCCATAGTGCATTGTGTAATACGAATTATTCAGTCGCAGTTAATTTACTATCAATTTCAAAAGTATACTCCAGCTCTAGAGATATTTTTACAGAATTTTGAAAGCACATTCTTAGAATATGCCATTCAATTTTAAAAAAGTAACGCTTATATTTTGAATTTAATAAACAGTGCTGCCATCTCTTCAGAAAAAGCACATGCAATCGATAGGCTACCGTGACTATCAGGCACCCTTAGTAATTCTGTTAGATGGTCACACTGACACATCTGAAACATTAAAGTTGTTAATAAATTAGCAAACGCAAATTGCAAGCGCAGTGCCGTTTCAATTGCCCATAAACAAACCACAGCGAAAATGTTGGTCAACGAAGCGAGACAAGTTTTGAGCCGTGCCAGCTCCTTGGCAGCACGTCAGCAGGTAACAAAATTGCGGCTTATGGGTTATATAAGGGATGGGGATAAAATTGATAAAATCGGAGAAAAACTAAACCCTAGGCAAAAATTATTATTGATTATGTAAACGAAAATTGCATTTAGATGACGTGACTAAGTAATTACCTTCCCTTTTCCATTGCAGTTGCGTGCCATTAGCAATGGCACCGCCCAGTTGGATCAGCAGGCCCAGCCCAAGGAAGCCAAGGAGCCGCAGATCAAAAAATTCGAGATCTACCGCTGGAGTCCGGATAATGCAGGTGAAAAGCCTCACATGCAGACCTACGAGTTGAATCTGCGCGAATGTGGACCCATGGTGCTGGATGCCTTGATCAAGATCAAGAACGAAATGGATCCCACTCTGACGTTTCGTCGTTCGTGCCGCGAGGGTATTTGTGGCTCGTGTGCCATGAATATTGGTGGCATCAACACTTTGGCTTGCATCAGCAAGATTGATACCAACACCTCCAAGTCGCTGAAGGTGTACCCATTGCCCCATATGTATGTGGTGAGGGATCTGGTGCCGGATATGAATAATTTCTATGAGCAGTATCGCAATATACAACCCTGGCTGCAGCGCAAGTGAGTAGGGAATAAACAAACTCAGCTACATTTACCAATTCCCTTCCCTTCCCGCCACAGAAACGAGGCCGGCGAGAAAAAGGGCAAGGCTCAGTATTTGCAGTCGGTGGAGGATCGCTCTAAGCTGGATGGCTTGTATGAGTGTATTTTGTGTGCCTGCTGTTCAACCTCTTGCCCCTCTTACTGGTGGAATGCCGAGAAGTATTTGGGTCCAGCAGTGCTCATGCAGGCCTATCGCTGGATCATTGATTCGCGTGATGAGAACACCGCGGAGCGCTTGAGCAAGTTGAAGGATCCCTTCAGTGTGTATCGTTGTCATACCATCATGAACTGCACACGCACTTGCCCCAAGGGCTTGAACCCAGGACGGGCTATAGCCGAAATCAAGAAATTGCTCTCTGGTTTGGCCTCCAAGCCGGCTCCCAAGCTGGAGACGGCAGCGCTGCATAAGTAAATGTTCGTTCCCTCCTTAGTTATTGACCAGTGGGATTTGTGTATAGTTTATTTAAGCCTATAGTTATCCTGCTTCAAGAATTCAATAAATAACTTCAATTGTTTAGCCAAATGGAATCTTTCAAGCGGTTGTGGGTGAAGTTTCATCATTCATTTGAATATCATCCGCTGAGTAGAAATCCTGGGTGACGGGTATGACACGATCGTTGGTCTCATCGTCCTCCTCATCATGGCTGTCGGTGTCCTCACTGTCATCATTGGCTAAGGAAAAATACAGATAGATGTTACGGAAGGGTTGAAAATGGTGCTACTTAAACTTACCATCCTCATCGTCCGTCTCTATGCCAGGTAGAGTCAAAACTTTGCCCAGGGGCTGCAGATCCGTGGCGGCCGTCTTGAGACTCTCTCGCTGTAAATATAAGTAAGATGCACACAAATTGCAGCCACTTCTCTCCATCCTCTGCACTCACCCAATTTCGGCGTTCATCCTCATAGCGATTCGTCTGCGCCTCCTCGCTTACCGAGGCGGGAGCCATATCAAACCAATAGCGATTGGCCACCGAGGGTTTTAAAATGGGAAAGAAGGGTATCATGGACATTTTCTAATAATTCTCTGTATGCTTTATTAAATTCTTTATTTTGTTTACTAGCTATTTTCTCAAACAGTCTGGCAACGTTAGGATAAGTATCGATATTTCTCTATCGGCTGAGTATTTAATAAACATTTAAGGAAGTTTGCTTTACACATATATTTTATAAATTTATTGAATTATACAAAAATTGTTAATAAAAAAATGTCTCCTCCAGCATTCCTATTGATAGTACAGCTCCAGATTCATGCCATCATGGATTTCATCTAACAAATGTGGAAACCTTGATTAAAACGTTTAATTTTATGGATGACACTACCGGTACTTACAGTCGGATAGGCGAATGGGATCCTTGTAGATTGTGTACCATTTCTTGAGCACAATCTTCTCATGCTTGGTGCCTGTTTGTGCGGCTATCAGTTTCTTTAGGTCGCCAATGGTGTCATCAGGATTGCATTTAACGCGTACCTGTTGATTAAGTTAGTTGTTGATAGAACTGTTTGCTGTTACCTATCAGTTTAGTTACCTTTTTGCCCAAGCGATCGTTGCAAGTTATTTCTATCATTTTTGGTTTTCTTTTTATTCAACAACAACAACAAGTAATCTTCTTAGAGTTGCCAGACTGTTAAAAGGTTCTTAGAGCTGAGCGATAGCAGTGATCACTGCGACTGCTACTTTTGAGTATATGTGATATAGGAACCTAGGTTAATACTCTGAATTTGAGAAAATAAGTTGTCAACTTCTTTACACCTTTATTTTTGGCGTTCTATATGCTATTATATATAAATGTAAATTTATGTACTAATAAATAATGCAAATTCTTTACTGTAGATGATATTTTAATGATTTATACATTATTCACTGGGATTAACATTTGACCTTACATTACAGTGAGTATGGATGAGTCCTGCGGGCTCTCTGCTCTCCATATTAATAACGGCTTAACAATATCTTCAGGCAAAATGTGTCGCAAATTTTATGCTCTACAATTTTTATAAGGAATGTTTACTTCATGGGAGCTAAAAAAACCGAGATAATCACTGAAAACTAATTTTTTTACCTTTGTTCTTGAACAACGAACGACGCTCACAGGAGATTATGTGTGACTTTTGACACAACGTTTAGAAAGCCAAAATGTAGGTTTATTGGAGTTTCCAGCCTATTATCTCAAATTCCGATGTTGACCCCTTTCTTATGGCTTCTTTGTGCGGACTATTAGCAACCTTCTGACCCCGAACCTAAAATTTTTAGCCGGAGTGAATCCCTGCCGATTAATTGCCGATTTGCAGCCCTGGTTTCAAGTATCGCTCATCTCTGCTCTCTAGCGGCTACTCAATGAGTACATACTCATTCGCATTTTTGACGCCGTTCGTGACAGACGTATTTTCTTGTCGGGTTTCTGTATTTAAAGGCTATTTTTAAAACAGCGGTGTTTCTTATTGTTGTAAATGAACTATAAATTGTGTTAAACCAAAAGGAATTTATTTAGTGCGAAACAGTTGAATGTATAAAAGTAAGTGCCAAAAATGAGCAGCGAATGGCAGTTGCTCTGCATGTGTGTATATGTGTGTGTGTGTGTGCTCTGGTTTGTGTCGATTTTTTCACCCAAGCCGAGAAGCATCGCTGCTATGACGCAGCAGCGACGGCGGAAAAACTTGTTTGGGTTTTCATTTCACCCAAGAAATGTATGAAGAATCGCATGGCGTGTTGGGCGAACGTAAACGCAATTTTTATTGATTAATGATAAGCAAGCATAGAGGGGGAGGGCAATGTTTGTTGATGGCGTGGCCCAGGACTAGACGCTGCTCACTCCCTCCCCCTTTTGTTTTTTGCATTTTCCACGGTCAGTGCCTGTGCTATTTTTAGCCAGATTTTCTCGGGCTACAAACTACCTCCTCATTGCATATTCTAATTAAAAACCGCAGCACTGCGCTCATTTCCACACACCGCATTGCATAATTTTTTAATGTTAATTTCTTCAACTCACAACATAAATATAAAAAAGCACTCAAGCGTTCAAGACAAAAATTTCGTCATTTTTATGTTGGGGCCCCCCGCTCTTTTTAACCAAAAAAGAAATCCAAGTACAAATATTTACCAGCTGCCCAATTGTAAACAACCCACGCCTTACACAGTCACGCACATTCCGAATGTTTATAATTAACCACAATTTCTTACAGAATCTAATCATGAGCGAGGATACTTATCAGATAGAAACGCGCCGTCGTTCCCGTTCCAAAACACCTTTCCTACGCTCAAGCTGCGATCATGAGAATTGCGAACATGCGGGTGAGGAGGGACATGTGCATCACAAGAAGAAGAAATCCTCTTTGGCCCCCAATGTGCAGTGAGTAGAACTAAAATTAGAACTAATTACCACATTTCATTCTAGAGATAAGAATGGATTAAAAGGTAGCGAGGGAGTTTTGCTTCAAGTCCCCCGTCCTCCACTCTAATTAAAACAGTCGTCATACACACTTATGTATGTGCTTGTGTCTGGCCCTGACGTCATCTGCTTGTTATTCACACTCAAAGCAAAATTTCAATTTCAAAACGGGCAAACAAATGAGCTGAAATACACTCTTATAAACAGGGTGTCTACGTTTGAATGGCTTTTGGCGCGCTTTTTTGTCTTGTTTTAGTTAACGTTTCAAACAAAACTCTGCCGTTGATGACGACATTGCCAGTTTGAGGAGGGCCATCCATATAGATTTGTATTCACGTTTCACGTTCAAAGCCGCCGCAACAACAAAATCCAGTTGGGGCGTCGCTGGCGCTGTTTCACATTATTTGAAGGTCAGCCCCAGCCATGTAGACGCGTTTCTCTATGCTCGAAAAATACGTTTATGAGCGGATTTTTGTGTATTTTTGTTTTGATACGTTAAACAAATCATTACACTGTATAGCAAAAAAATAATAATTACATACAAAAATATGTACAAATATGGACATGCAAATGGGTCACAAATGCGCATAGTACGTTTATTAAACTACAAATTTTGATTCAATTAAAAAAGACTCAAAGAGCAAGACGATGCTATTTCACGAAAGGGTCAAAAGGTACAAGAAAGTCTTGATGGCTTGAATTCAGAAATTCAAATGGCTGAGGCAGCTTAAGTTGATTTGGTGTTGCCGATCTTTGTTTTCTCATATGGTTGATTACGAAATCGTGAATTCGTAGTAAGATATTTCGAAATATCCGATCGCTTTTTGTGTGGGCTTTAGTAGTTCCCGTGCCCGTGTACCGAGAAAGTAAGATGTCGGGAACAAGTCGGGGATTCCTACTCTGGGTGTGACTGGATATCTAAAGGGTAGAGGGACACCTAGTTCGTAAAGTGTTATAACTCTTGGGAGGATTGGCGATCCAAGGATACACAACAACAAGCTGGATGAACAACTGCTCCGTAGAGTACTAGAACTTTGGGGATGAGTGGCTCTCCAAGATACACAAGAACGGTGTGGTTGCGCTACAGCTCCGTAGAATATTAGAACTCTGGGGAGGATTGGCGGTCCAAGAATAGACAATTACAAGCTGGATGCACTACTGCTCCGTAGAGTATTTCAACTCTGTGGAGGCTTGGCTATCCACTGAACACAAGAACAAGGTGGGAGCACATCTCCGCCATAACTACAGATTCTCACACCTTTAGCTGGCTTTCCTTTGCGCTTCGTGCTCTGGTGATCAAGTGACTTCCTAAGCGCGGGTGCCGGCCTTTTATATGCTTTGCCTTCTGTTACGCCGTCATCTTGACAGCTGGTCAGATTGGCGCCGTTAACTTGAAAAGTTGTGCTGTGATCTTGACAGTGGATGGAAGAGAGGAATGAGCAATTTTCATTCGCATATCGGTTCTTGACTAGTAGTTCAGTTTCGCTTGGATGCAGTTGCGTGTAGGCGCAACACTCGATATTATTCCGATATTATAAATGGTAAACAATTCTTGGGAGCAATCAACCGTCTTTTAGAAAGTATCCAAAGGCTTCGTTTTTGACTTTGCAGAAAAATAAAGGTTGCTTTAGAAATCCCTTTCATATTCATCATTTGCATTATCATAACATCATTTTGCTCCATCGCTCATAACAAAATTTTATTAAATTTCTTGCCATTCGCTCTACCTAAACAAAACAAAAATTGTTCGTTATGCCATTTATTCGAACAAGCGGGTTCATTTTTTGCCTGAAAAATACTATAAGCTTAGCTTCATCAGTTCCCATTCTAAATATTTTCTTTTCCCCTGTTTCTATTCGCCTGTCCATTGCTATAAAACCGACTCATATATGTATCTCTTATCGTTGACTTAGTGAGTAAGTCATTTCCTATCTCTCCACATTTCTAAACAGCTTGTTTCTCCTTTTTCCAGCACCATTATCGAAGAGCATGTGGTAGAATCATCGAGCAGCGCCAAAAAAACAGCTCGAGGCAAGGCATTTGCCCATTTGACCTCAGATTATTCAAGCGATGACATGACCCCAGAGGCTAAGCGCAAACAAACTGCCACCACAACCACCTCGGTGACCACTTCATTCTTTAGCAAGAGGATGGGAGGCGCTACCACATCAACGCCGCGCAATAAAAGCCAGCTGGAGAGTTCACAAAATTCGTTGAATTCAGCCCAGGAGCACTTAAGCAAGAGCAAGCGCTCAAATGGTAACCTCAGTGCGGGCGATATCAGCGATCACCTGGCCTACATTGAGTACAGAGATGCGGGCGAATATTGGAAGTAAGCAGTTAGTCTCCAATTTATAAGATTCTAACTAATCCACACCTTTTCATACAGCAAAACCCCCAAAACGGATTATACCTACTCAGAGCTATCGCCACATCGCCGCCATTTGGCTCCCGGTATTGTGGCCATGCCTAATATGTCACGTCGCAGCCTAGAGAATCATGATGAGCGTGTCAATTATATGGTTCAACAGAATCCAAGCCAAGAGGATTTCATACGTCGACGTTATCAGTCCCAACACTATGCTCAGAACTTGAATTACGATTCGTCGGATGAGCTTGATGCCACCAGATTTGGCCAACAGCAAAAGCAAGGCTGGTCGTTCCTACGCTTACTTCAAGTCGTGGTGACCACAGTGACCACCGTTTGGTCGAGAATCACCAGCATTTCGGAGACGGAGACAAATGCATATCACAATTATTATGCCAAACAGCAAAGGGAGAAGCGTGGATTACTGGGCAATGTGGCTCATGCCATTGGCGGTGGCTTTTCCAGTTTGCTGCGTTATGTCTATGTTTTTATAGCATCGGTGCTCAGTCTGGACACGTGGCTGTTGAGATCTTCAAATGGGGAAAACAAATCCAAGAAGCGTTTTCTTTTGTTTTTGCTGATTCTGTTGCCGTTGCTGCTTCTGACGGGTGAGTAAATTGCTCACATGTCAAGTAAAATATATGTAGACGTGTGTGTGTGTGGTGTGAGAATGTTTGCCCTGACCTTGATTTTGGATGATATATAGTTCACCTCTATGGGGTTTATTTATATTCTAAATACGCTCACACTCAACCGGTCGTTGACAGGCCGTCAATGTGTGACGTCGGCGACTATTTGTTTTGTGGAAGGAATGATTATAACAGAATAGATGGTAAAAACAAGGATTTGAAAATTAGATAAAGCTAGATATGAAGGGATAAATTGAAAGAATGGAAGAGGAATTGAAAGAAGATGTTTGAGTCTAGAGAAAGCTAGACTAATTGTGTTCTGCCATTGCTTCTCTATGATTCAGCATAATTCCCTCCTCTAAATGATTTCGTTCAATTAGGGTTCCCTCAAATATGTTGAAGTTATACATGTGGGAAAGGAAAAATAATCCCAAGATATGTTTCACAAATCGCTTTTCAACCAAAACGCCTGGGAGTTGAATGTGTCATCAAGTGCCAGACTCAGAGCGGGTGTTTTAAAGATTGATTTTGAAAACTAGATGCTTTTCCACTAGCAATTCCACGGTCCACTTGTTTTTAAGGTTTGTAAACATCAAGAAAACTTTCAGTTTTGGATTTCTTCGTATTAGCTGAAGCTGTCAGCATTTAGTCAACTTTGTCTTGGGCATTTTCAGTGCATTTCCCATTAGTTGGGGGAAGAGAGTAGGGAGATAAAAGAAATTAGTAAAAAAAAAGAATAAAAATAAAGATAGATTAAAAAAAAAAAAAAAAAAAAAAAAAAAAAAAAAAAAAAAAAATAAATTTTGGTGGGTTGGATTAGGTAGGTTGATCGGGGGGAAAAAAAAAAAAAAAAGATTTTATTAAATTTAAAAAAAAAAAAAAACCAAATATATAAAAAAAAAAATAAAAAAAAAAAAAAAAAAAAAAAAAAAAAAAAAAAAGAAGGTGAGAAAAAAAACCAAAAAAAAGGAAAAAAAAAAAAAATGGTGATAAAAAAAAAAAAATTAAAACAAAGGTAATATATTAAGTAAACGGAAAAAAAAAAATATATTATATATTTTATATTCAAAATTTAAAAAGTAATATAATATATACTAGAAATGTCACATCTATGAGGTCTATTCCTAGAAAGAATTAGTTCGTCCGGATTTACACGATGAGGCAAATTTCATGAAGTTTTTATAGTAGGCTTCAAAATTCAGGGGATTTTACTAGATTTGTAGAACAAAATATATAGAATCCAGGGTTCTCAAAGTACCGTACTTATGTTTAGTAGACAAAAAGTACTGAACAAAACCAAGTACCGTACTCACACTTTTATGTCTCGCCAACTAAAAAAACTCCTTGAAGTTTGCTTTATCGTGTAAATCCCGTCTTCGTAATGGAGAATGTGAAAACTGAAATAAGGGTGATATTAAAGATGTCAAATCTACGAGGTCTAGTCCATACAGATGACTTCTGGCGTGTGTTTTCCTTTGCTATTAGTTCACTTATCTACTAACTTCGGGTTTAATCTAGCCAAATCCTAGGTTTAATCTAGGACTAAATTTGTACAGTTTACTGTTATTGCTTAAAACTAACTTATACTGTAGTGAGACATCTGAGATATGAAGCCTTGTTCGATTTTTCTAAGTAAAACCAACTTTTGCGACCGATAGTTCCCATAGCATCTATAAGATATAGTCAACCGATTTTGACCAAAACTTCCACAACTGTGTAATAGCGTATAAAACTAATTTTTGCTGAAGCGGAAGGCGTTTACATTAAAAACAAAAAAGTATTTCTCACAAAGACCCAGTTTTCAACCTATGGCAGCTATAAGATATACAGGTCTGTTCCTATTTCCGAGTGGATTTAAAAAGTAAAACGATTGTATTTCCGAATCGTTTTCATTTGATGTTCCCGTTTCCGAGTGAAATAGAAATCGATTTACTTTTCGAATGAAAGTTCGAATCGATTTCGAACTACAATTCAGCAATGGTAACATAAACAATTTCGATCAATACTGCGCATGCGCTGATGCGGAATTGCTAACAGCTCGGTTTCATTTCGATCGTTTTTGCTTTCGTGTACATGCACTTTCTGGGGTACAACTTTGAAATAATTTTAAATCAAGTTGAATGCCCAATACTTTTATGGTTACTTTTAAATCTTCTCAAAATATGACTTATTAATATAAAAATATTGGATAGATAAAAAATATAACCGTTGACATGAAAATTGTATTGAAAATTCACTCACTCAAAGGCAAAACTTTTTAAACCGAATAACTTGATCGTTTTTCGGAAACGGGAACAGCTATCAATTCCGATTCCACATGATTTGATCGAAAACGGTAACAGGCCTGATAGTCATCTAATCCGGTCGGTTCCGACGTACATATTAGCAGTGTGCAGTAAAAAGAAGACTCTGTGCAAAATTTCAGCTCGATAGCTTTAAAACTGAGAGACTAGTTTGCGTAGAAACAGACAGACGGACGGTCAAAGCTCAATCGACTCAGCTTGTCGCCCTGATCAAGAATATATATAGTTTATGGGAAATGAATATTTCTATGTGTTGCAAACTTCTACGTAAAAATATAATACCCTTTGCAAGGGTAGAAAAAAAAGGTCTCGGGCTTCTTCCCTTCGAAACGAATCTGTTCTGTTATAGTGCTCACTGTTAAGCGGTAGCACTGATCGGTCTAAGAGCAACATGGGGTTGGCCAGGCCCAAGTCTGTCAATCGTTCGTAAAATGCGTTCTTCTCAAAGAGCTAACTGTAAAAATGTTGGTTTAAAAGGTTGCAGACTTAAGAGAGAGCGCATATAGTTTGTCGCATACATTCATATTGTAAGTCGAGCCTAGGCTGTAAGCTTATACCAACAATGCATTCATACGAAGAAGAATGCGTGAATTTTGCAAAAGGTCCGAAAGAGACCCAAACATAACAAACATAATATGTGTTTTTTTCCTCTCACAACCAAAAAAAAGGCAACTTAGTTAAAGGTTGTTTCGGGACTTTTTTTCAATGTGGTCGCGCGCGCGGTCGCTTTCTGACACAGGCAAACCGATTAAGGGTATATTCTTCTTAATTTATTGCCCTCCAGTCGGTTCTGCTCCGTGCGAGCTGGCTTCATTTGGTCACTCCAATCTTGGCAATGTCTTTCTTCGCCTGCCTCACTTTCAAGCTCAGAGTTTGCATCGTATTTTGGGTCTGCATATACCTTTGGTCATTAACAAATAGAGCTCCACCTGATTATTCCTACATACAGTTTACTTGTCATCGACTTTTTGAACCATTTTCCTAATCAAATTTAACCCTTTCTTTTTACAGGTCTGTTCTATTATCTACATCCCAACGAAACTTTCCCACCCAAATCCTTCACTGAATACACCAAAACAATCACTTTACCCGAGTTTGAGTTGCCCAAGATCAATGTTAGCGAATATCTCAATCGCGAACAGTTCGAATCTGTGCGCACACAGGCCGTTGAGCAGGCGGTGCGTGTGCGTGACTGGGCCGATGATTATTTGATTTATCTCAAGACTATTGGCCACAATGTGGTCGATAGAGGACGCCAGCTATTTCAGGCCAATGAGGAGGTCTATTATGAGCGTATTTAAAGAACAATTTCAGCAGATTTCCTATCGTTTTGTGGTTGAACTGCTTGAGCAGTTACTCATTTAACATTTCTTTATGAACAATTCAAGTACAAAAATTTAGCATTTTTTTTTTCCTACACACACACACACAAAACATTTATCCCCCATCCCAAACTCCCACCTCCCACCCACAAAAATGCAACATGGAGAAGGATAGAGAGCTCTTCGTATCCCACATTTCATTTAATTTTTTTTGTTTATTGTTGTTAAACAACGTTCAATTTTTGTAACAATTTGTTTGCATTTTGTAATTGTCTCTACAAAAAAAATAAAAAATTTAGACAACAAATTGTAATTTTATTTGCTTGGTGGTAAGTGAGAAAAGCAATATTAGTTGGCCAGTAGAGAGAACTCTATCCTTCTGCATTTGTGTGTTGGGCCCAACAGTTTCCTTCCCTTTTGTTAAAAGTTTCCAAATGTAGAAGGATAAGCCAACTAATAATGTTTTTTTCTTTGCAATTTTCTAAACCATTAGCCTGGTCGCTGTTGCAACAGGATCAACGTTTGGGATATGTGCAAAAAATAGAGGCTCTTGCTCCTTTGCCCTTGGCTCTAGGGGCGTCTTGGCTGAACAAACTGAGTAAAGCGGGAGCCAGTTTTAAGGCCATACTAGCCGGACCTCCGCCGCCTATAACCGAGGAGGCCAGCAAACTCAAACTGGTCAATTTAGAAGGAAACATTAAACAGGCCTTGACGCCCGAGGAATATGAGAATATATTGAATCATGTCAATAGTTATGTACAGCAATTGGTGGAACTGAAGCTACAAAAGCAACAAGAACAAATACAACATTTGTCACCGCAGCAAATCCAACTAATAGTGCAGCTAATGAGGGAGAATCTGCAGGAGTTGAACCCCAAAACGGAGCTAAACGAAAGCGATTTGACTAAACTGGCCTTGAAATTGAAATTAGCCTTGCAAAACTCAGGGGAATGGCAACCAGAGTGGAAACTCTCACCACAAAATATTGAAGAGATTACAAGATTAATCAAAACGGAAGTAAAAGTCGAACACTCCCACTACAATCTCTTACTGGAGCACTTGGATGTGGAGGCCTTATTAAACAAAATTTTAATCTCTCCCAAATTAGCACACTTTGTAGATGAACGTTTAGAGTTGAAGCTTAAACAAGATTCACTCATGGATCAGCTTCATAAAGAAATTGCTTTCATCAAGCTGGCTCTGTCCGATAAGCAGGCCGAGAATGCTGATCTACAGCAATCCCTGGGAAACCTTAAAGTGTCTCAGGAGGACCTCCTTGAGCGTATGCAAAAACATGAACTGGCACAGGATCAACGCTTTAGTGGCCTTCTGGCTGAAATTGAAACCAAATTGTCTGCTCTCAAAGATTCACAATTTACGTTGCTCAACCAGCAAATAAAGCTGGGTTTGGTGGAAATCCTCGGTTTTACCCAAACCGACACCCAACTGGATGATTTAGATTTGCAGAATTGGGTGCGTAGCATGTTTGTGGCCAAGGACTATTTGGAGCAGCAGCTTTTGGAACTCAATAAGCGCACCAACAACAACATACGCGATGAGATCGAACGCTCCAGCATTTTGTTAATGAGCGACATTAGCGAACGTCTGAAAAGGGAAATCCTTCTGGCCGTTGAGACCAAACATAATGAGAGCAGCAGTAGCCACGCATCTAAGGCTAAAATAAGTGAAGAGGAAGTGCGTCAAATTGTGAAAACTGTTCTGGCCGTTTATGATGCAGATAAGACGGGTCTGGTGGACTTTGCTTTAGAATCAGCCGGGGGACAAATACTCTCCACGCGCTGCACCGAGAGTTATCAAACTAAATCAGCTCAAATATCAGTGTTTGGTATACCCCTCTGGTATCCCACAAATACGCCCAGAGTGGCCATTTCACCCAATGTACAACCAGGCGAATGTTGGGCTTTTCAAAGTTTTCCAGGTTTTCTGGGTAAGTCTTTAGAGGGGGAGTTTAATAGTTATTATGCTAATCTATAAACTTTTTAGTGCTGAAGCTAAACTCTTTGGTCTATGTGACGGGTTTTACGCTAGAGCACATACCCAAGAGTCTGTCGCCCACGGGACGCATTGACTCGGCACCCAGGAATTTTACTGTTTGGGTAAGTTGACAACTAGATTAGCCATCAACAGAATTAGTAGCCATACAGGTAAACGTCTAGTACCTTACTATCAGAACAGTAGTGCCCAAACTCACATTATCAAGCTTTGCGCTTGTGTGCGTAGCAGCGTAACACGAAGTAAACGTCATGACGTAAAACATGAGCAACAAGCAAACGAACACATGCATCGTGAGAGAAGGAAAAGACGAAAGCAGGCGTTGTAAACCGCCGAGCGTGCATTTTATTCTCTCTCTCTCTATGCGTGTGTCAGATGCGACGCCGGCAGAATCAAGGAGAATTTACTTACAAGGTGACGTATTCCCCACAGCTGCTGTCCATCGAGGGGCCTTACTATGCCTATCATCTGCCTCTCAGAGCAACTGTCATCTATCTTAGAGAGCCGAGAGAGCGAGTTGAAAATTAAGACCCCTCCCTGCAACGGAATACGTCACTTTGTAGTAAATTCACCTTGGGCAGAATTATGAGTTCCTATCCCATAGGATGGCATTGAAAAATGATCGAAGAGGCAATCACACATAATCCGGTACTCCATATCTACATGGTCTGAATGCCTGAGCCCCACATTATTAAGGGACAAACTGGCTAGGTAGGGCACCATCCAACTCTTTTCGTAGAGGAAAGAAATCTGGTGTCCAACTACAGAATGACGGAAAAAACAAGACCCCCTTTCAACCCAGGTCAAACTACTAAAGGCTGGTTATTCTCCAGTTCGACTCTTAATGTACAGTCGTGATTGAAACAATAGGAACAACACAATTGAAAAATGAATTTGACCTATAAAATTACACAGGTTGACAAAGTCTAACTATTGCACCAGAGAAAATAATCAACTTTCCATATGTTTTTTGGTCGCTGAATTCAAATCAATAGTTTATTTTACCCAAGCATGGTGGGACTACAAGGTATTTGCTGAAGCGCGTCCTGTATATATACAGCATCAGTATTAAAACTCGATACTTAATGGTTCGCATTGACTTGTTGCTTCGGAGGGCGTCAAATGCTCTGTACCTGTCTATTACCTGCTTCTAACAATACAACATTTGTCCCGGTCTTTCCACAATATGTTGGGCCAAAAGGTGTCAGGTTTATTTCCAAATTTTCTGTCGAAGTGAAGCCTACATGTATTAATAAGGGTACTTTTATTGTGATCCTTGAAAACTAGGCATGCAACAGCTGCGGAAATGTAATTTTTTTAATTTCGGACTAGATGGCTATAAAGAGGGGATACATAAAAAATTTAACAAAAAAAATCGCAAAAATTTTGCGGGTATTTCTTATATTTGGCAACTTTGCGTTGAGAGTGCCCGAAAGTATCCGTCTCAATTCACTTGCAACATGGTTTATTTTCTTTATGTATTGCGCGGTGTTTCTTTGGTTTTCAGAACATTATCCTGCTAAAAGTATGCAATTTGTTTAATGAATTTCCAGATTTCCTGGGGAAAATTATTTATAAAAATTTTAATTAATTATGCCGTTTTTTGTTTCCCATTTCGATTGATCGGAATTGTTATGAACATTGAATTCTAAGACCCGATTTAAGAGATTTACCAAATTATTTAGCCATTAATAGAGTCGAATGAAGATAAATGGGTTTTTGAAGTTAAAGAACGACAAACACATTCCGATTCCGCATGATTTGATTGAAAACTGGAGCATGCCCTCATATTATCAAAAGACATTTTAGGGTTTCAGAGAGCTACCTTGTTTTAAAAATGTTTAGCATACTTGGCTTGATCTAAAGAAACAAATTCCTAGACTACTAGATCCAATTAGAAAAAAAAAATCTGAATTGGTTAAGCAATTGAAAACGATTGTTCAATGTCAAGTGGAATCAATTTGCCAAAAACAGATGATCTAACCAGGGCTCAATACCGGAACCAGAACCGGAACCGTTAACCGAAATAAACCATTTCAAATCGCGTACCGGAACCGGAACCTGAACCGATACAAAATTTTTTTAAAGAACCGAATACCGTTTACCGTTATTATTGGAACCGATAAAACCGGAACGAAACCGAAACTTTGGTACCGGTACGGTTTCGGTTTTTTTTATACGCTGTACCTAATTATGTTAGGAGTGTGCAAAATTATGTAACTGAGAGGAATCATTTCCGACCTTATAAAGTTCTTGATCTTATGTATGTAGACAAAAAAAAAACAAAAGATTGAACAGTCCAAAATATTGCAAAGTATGGAAATGGCAATGACGGGTAAACAGAAGGTGTAGATCAAACAATTAAACACAAAAAAACAATGAAACAACTAAAATAAATGCGAAATTTGCCTAATTTTCTTATTCCCAAAATTTGTATGAAGATTTGATAGACTGCAATAGTAGAGGGTAAAAATATGTGGTGTAGACTAAACTGTCCCAAAAATCGGAAATTTACAAAATTACATGAGTTCAGAAAAGTATAAATTTGCAAAAATTCTTATATGAGTTAATGAGACGTGTTGATCAAACGGACCAAAAAATCGCAAAATTTGCAAAATTTTATAACGATTTTGATTCTTATGAACACGGGTAAATCGACGGATGGGGGATTTTGCTAGATGAAGATTTGATAGATGGTAATTGTAAGGTACGCTTCACTCCTTCGCTTTGTGTGCGACGTAGCAACGCACGTCGAGTACATATTTATTAGAATTTTGTTTTTGTTTTTCATTATTAAAAATAAGTAGTACTTATATCGGTGAGTACCGGTACGTACCGGTATACCGAAAAAAACCCGGGTACCGGAACCGAAAGCCGAAATTAATTGAAAACCGATAAAGAACCTTTATCCAAAACATTTATTTCGGGACGTACCGGTACTGGAACCGGAACCGAAATTCGTTTCGGGATTAAGCCCTGGATCTAACATATTGCGTCGTTCACTTAGAAATTTAGATTTTTTTATTGTGTAAAACATTTTATGAAATTATACATTTTCCATTTTGATCCAATACCTTTTGACATCTTTCGGACAAGAGATTGATTCCACGCTTATAAAATGTTTGATCCCTGCAGGCAAAAAAAGAACTAGTCTCTGGATGTGCCAAATCAGGAAAATATGGTGGTGTTGTAGCGCAACCCATTCAAGCTGCAAAAGCTTTCGGCGAGTCATCAAACGTGTATGAGGTCTCCAATTTCGTTTAATCTTTCAAAAATCTCTCGAGTTGTTATTCGACGATTTGCATCGACCAACGACTTTATTTTGTCTACAGCGGCTTCAAGAGGACTTTCAGGGCGTGGTGCATTCTCAAGATCGTTATTACCGGAACGAAATTACACAAGCCAATTGTGGCCTCGGCGTTCGGTCAACACTTCTTCTTCTTCGTACACAATACATAGTTTTCGACTTGCATAAACTGCATTTTCAACAGTAAAATATGCCAAAAATGCTGTCTCCGATCTTCCATCTTCGATAGGGCACGATAATCTGTTGTCATCAAACGAAATTACTTAGCGAAGAACCCAATTTCCACAACGATTTGTAAATTTTAAATAAGATATATAACCGAGTATGAATTCGGAACAGGTCCGAATATATATACATACATAAGTCTAGAGAAAAGCCAACAAAGATAGAAAAATCGGTTGAATGGACAGTTTTGTTGTTCATTATATAAGCCCTCCTTAAGCCATCATTTGCTTTCATATTTCTTTCTTCTTTTTTATTTGAACTTCTTATAGTTTTTATTAATGCAAAATCTTTTACTCTCATACAGGGCTTGGAGCACGAAAAGGATCAAGATCCCATTCTATTTGGTGAGTATGAGTTTAAGGATAATGGCGCCTCGTTACAATACTTTGCTGTACAAAATCTGGACATTAAACGGCCCTATGAGATTGTCGAGCTGCGCATTGAGACGAATCATGGTCAACCCACCTACACGTGTCTGTATCGGTTCCGGGTGCACGGCAAGCCCACAGCCACATAAATTATTTAAGTACTTTCAGTCAGTTGTACATATTAACTGTGCCTTAAAAAGGAAACGCAACAATATCTAAGTTTAAATTGTATCATAGGGTTTGAAAGTGTTTAGAGCCAGATAAGAGACAAATTTGTACATATCTAGAGATTAATGTTTGCACAAGTCCTACTTTTCTCAGACTATTTATTATGCTTACGTCCTTCAGTTCCCCCGCATAGATTTTAATATGTTTGCCATAGTCATAGGCATCAAAACTAAGCCATAAGCTTGCTATGAAATTAGGATTAAGTTATTTACAAAATTTGCCATTGGAATTGTATGAAGTCAAGTCAAAATAAAAGAGAACTATCGAATGCACATTACATATCTCAAGCCATCCTAATCCCAACTTAAACCGTATACGTTCAAAATATATTTTAGCAAGTGAACCCAAAAATAGTCTGTAACTAAATCCTATTGTTGTTACTGATAAGTTTAGTTAAGCTGTGTAAGGTTTCACAATTGTCTTATGTTTTTTTCAATAAATGCGTTGCACAAAGGAAAATGCAAAAATGTAGTCTATTAAAATGGGTAAAGGGGATTGGGAAGAGGTGCAAAAATATATATTCTTGATCAGCATCAACAGCCCAGTCGATTTAGATGTTCGTCCGTGTTTTAAATTCGGCGCTCTCAAAACCCATTTTCAGTGTGACAGTTTGTATTTTGGTATTTCTGGTGATTTTGGTATTTTTACAAAAACGCGTGAATTCATTCGATACATTTATCGAATGTACATTTACAATCGCTCATCTCTAGCCCTCTACTATCGCGGCGGTTTTGTTACTTGCTCTCATTCTCAAATCAAACCTTCTTCGCAGCGGTTGTCGTTTGTTGTGTCGTGTCATTATCCCATCGCAGCGCGTGCAAACTGTTTAGAATTTTTGATATAAATTTATTAAATTAATTGAATCGGTCGAGAGAGAGCAGCAGCAGTCTGAATCCCTCCTATCAATCCAACTTAGTTTTTTGGCATAAAACGGCTGCCGCTTCAACAAATCAAAGCAAAGCAAACGCAGACTCGTCGGGGTAACGACTAACTACCTGTAACAGCAACCAAGCCAAGCCAACAGTAATACAAAGATTTCGTAATCAAAAACAAAAAAAATAAAAAAAAATAGAATTTGAGAAAAAACAGCTGAAAGCAAACGCCAGCCCCTCGCCCCCTGTCCGCCGCCCGCACAACCAGGCTGAGTGAAAGTGTGCGTGTATATGTGAAGAAAAGAAAATTTCTGATATTTAATCAAAAAATAAGTGGACTAACCAAATTCAAAGCACAACAATGAGCGGATACACAGACCTCACCAAATTGGAGACTAGTCGGTAAGTAAGCTGTCCTCCCCCTACCCCTAGCCCACCCACTTTCAATTGAATTTAAACAGACAAATTTAAAGAAGTGCTGCTGCTGTGCTCTCTCAGCAGCCTGCTGTACAGTGAACACTCTCCCAAACCGCACCCCTCTCCTGTATGTGTGTGTGTGTTTTCTCTTTCGTTTGTACTGACCAAAAAAAAAAAAACAAGATACAACAAATTTATCGTACGATGTCCAATTCAAACACGAAAGAAAAAAAGCCAACCAACGCTCATATGACACAATCGTCTACAAATACACATACATATTTGCGTGTATTTGTTCAACTAAACTAATAAAACCTCTAAGTTTGGGATGAACCTAAACTCATGAAATATAGTTCCGTTTATCTGTATCACAGGCGCCAAGTAATTTATTGATAACAACCAAAAAACTATTACTCATGACATTAACAAATTGTGAGCTTACCAAACCTCAGAATATACTGTGATTCACACCAACTTGTGATTGACGTATGTACAAACATTGCATACATATGTATGTAAAAGTAGGTATGTGCTGCCTTGAAAAACCTTACGCCGACAGCTGATGAGTTGGTTTTTTTTGTCATAGAATATTAAGTTTGCCATTTGCTCGGGGTCTTGTTTTGCGGTGTGGGCGACCAACATCAAATATCGATTTTAGGCCGCGTTGTTGGAGGTCAAGCGAGGCCAAATAGACAGCAAAACAAAAATATGTTGGTCAATTCGTTTGTATTGCTCAACATTGCAAATATACGAGAAATACCACAAAACAACATACAACAACATTAGCTCATTCATGCTGCCTACCCGAGATGCATAGCGAGAGAGAGAGGGAGCTTCTCTTTATCTAACACAGTCGTACAGTTGTTTGGCAAATATCACGCCACTTTCAAAGAGAAACCAAAAACAAAAAGAGAGCACCGCCAACGCCAACGCTGCCGCTCTCTTGCCACAATTCAGCATCAAAAATCCACCCACCCCCCCCCTGCCCAACCCTCGGGCGTCTGTTAAAAATCGGCTGATTCCCGTGTTGTATGCGGTGAACAGCGGTTATATATTATTTTTGGCGCATGTCGCGTGTCGGCCTGGTTTTAGCCCACTTCTCACAGCCCGGAGGCAAGTCAGGTGCTGGCAGGTGTGCGGCTTGCACACACACACAAACACACACTCGCAAACAAAGACTGTTAATAAAGCTCTCCAATTGGTTGATGGAGATGGCGTGTTCTTCAGTCTCATGATGCCGGCATTTCTCTTCCATCAATTGGCTACCTACCCTCTTCTTCTTTTTGTATTGTATTTATAACAAAAGGTCAATATCGTGGTCAGTTTCCTCCCTCTGACCAAATTAGAAACTGGCGCGTGTCCAAACATACGACTATCGCCTGATTAGGTGGGGTGACTAAGGCAAAAGAACGCCTGTTTAGAACCAAGCATGTAAATAAAGAACAGGGGCTGGGGTTTTTTTTAAAGAAAGAACAGAAAGGGGTTATAAGGGGTTGGAGGTTACTTTAAGTACAACTTTATTGAAATTAAAGGTTGAAGAAATCTGTTTTAGGTTGGTAATTTATGTGGCGGCATTTCTAATATTAAATAAGTAAGTTTAGCTGGCTCTGGTTACGAAAAAGTCGCTCTTTTTGGTATATACTGCATAAGTTGTTTTCGGTTGGGAATGTTAATTTCGAATTTTCAGCTTGAAATTATAAGGCTTGAATTATAAGGCTGCCTTTACACTGTTCGACACATGACCCATGATATCTAGTAGGCCCGCATTTCCCCATGAAATTCTAAAAATTTGACAAGCTATTTAATTTTAAAACAACAAAAAGCAGGACTACTAGTCTATCATGTGTCATGTGTCGAGCAGTGTGAAGGCAGCCTGACTAGCATTGATGACAATTCTGATTCAATTTAATAATTTTGGAGTTTGCAAATAATATTTTTTTTACAATTTGTATCCATTTGGTATTGAAAACTTGGCTTTAAATTCTTCAATAATTTTAGTTTTACTCAAACCTGATAGAATAACCATATACAAGTCTTGTCTGACTGCCCTTCTAAATGTTCCATGCCTTTAAATTTGAATACAACATACAAAACAGGGTCGGATTCGCTTGAAAGCCAAGTGATACATTTTCTTCCTTTAAAAATTTCACTAAGTTCAACTGCCTTGGGCTTAAGTTAACCTTTTAACTGCAAACAACGACATTACATATAGTATCTAGAATATCAATAAATCTATGCTTCAAATGATATACATACGACTTCTTAACTAACCCTGCACTTTTAAACAACTAGTCAAAAGCTCCGACAAAAAGAGCTCCTCCACTGGCAGTGCGGCGTTTCCAGTCTCTGTTCAACTCCAATCACAGATCCAGTTCATCTTTCTGTTTCACACATCCCTAAGAACTGTCTATGCTCGATATTCCCGCATTTTTATGTCTTACATCTCTAATTCACACACACTGACTTATCTTTCCGCGATTCTGACAAACTCATTCTTACCGGCAACACGCTGTCTCCAATAAACCGAACTTAAACCTAATCTGTGTTTTAAACTAAATAGTTTACGTAGTTACGTTGTTAACTTCTATCGTATTCAAAAGGGGACAATTTGTTAGTTTTCTTGCTAGTTTTTACCTCACAATTCTATAGAACTTTTGCAGTGCAACTGTACCCAAATGTTGTATAAACAATTCTGTTTATATTTTATTAAAACTCAACACTTGCCTAATGTTTTTGCACATTTAATTAGTTTATTCGTAGGTAACAGCTGTGTTAAAATATTTTATAACACACTTGTGAAAAAAGTTACGTTATGTCCATTATTTTCTTTTTATTAAGCAAGAGATTTAACATTCCTATTAAAAATTCTCTATAGGAGGTCTTTATCTAATTGCTAAAGAAATCTTTTGAGAATCTACAGTAGTTTCCGAGTATAGTAAACTGAATGAGAATAAATACAGTATCATCATAGGCTTTAAAAATAGATATGACCGAATTTCTAGAATTTCTAATAAGAAAATGAAATCTTTCCAAGTTCTGTGTCACCGCCAAATTTTTCGAAAAATTTACAAAACCTTCGAAAAAATCTATAAAAGATTGTAAAGAGGAAAGCAGAGCATATTTGTATAAACTTTGAATGGTTTGATCTTAAAGCAAATAAGAAACCAAGCTTGACGGTAATATAGTTTAAAAGTTAGAACGAAAAAGAAAGTTCCAGATCAAGTTTAATAACTTGAATTACCATAATTGATATCTACAGTCTCGGCAAGGCCTTGGTTCAGGTTTTTGGAATCATCAAAGGAACTCTTTATATAAAAGACCTACAGAAACGTTCCAACCCTTTTGAAGAAAGGTTTGGTTAAAAAATGAACTTAACCTTTCTTCTTACAGAAGATTTCAAGGCGTTTGGACGCGTGCCAAAGTGAGATTTTGTAAAGACTTCTAGAAGTATTAGAATGAACCCGCACAAGATATATTTTTAAAATGAGAATACAAACCTCACTGACCTTCCCACTTCGAAGACTTGTCATTTGGGATGGCCAAGAAGATGAAAGTTCATAAACTTTCATTTTCTTAGGGCTGATTTCTCTTTTTCCAGATATTCTTCTATTTGTCAGATAAACCTTTAATTTACCTTGTCATAAATAGCTTCGTGTAGAAAATGTGGACAATAAAATCTGCTATAATGCGTTCCCTAGAATATACCTGGGGGCATTAGAACAGAACCTTCAGAACCAGAGCCTCAGAACTTCCACGTTTTCTAGCCTTTCCTTATAGTATACCACTTGTGTATAAGTGAAACCCCTTCTAGGAAAATTCCCACCTACACCCTCACCCTCTCCTGCCCTAACATAATTAGCCACACTCAAGTGTCAAGTGCAAATGCAAAATCCAATTTGTTGATAAGATAATCATAGTTTTTTTTTTGCAACTTTTTATGGCATTCTCTGTGATTTCGATTGGTATGCCAATTATATGGCTCACAATGTTTAATTAACTCAATTAGTCATAGACTCTCGTAGTCTCGGAGATGGGAAATTGTTGTGCCTTGGCATCTTACATTCACGTTGCACGGTCGTGGCATGACCAGTGGAAAAAAACCTTGACAAAACGTTCCCCAGTTAGTCGGTCACTCGATGTCGTCGGCCGCTGAACACGCAGCGCGGGCGTGTGACGTTGTGTTACAATGAGTATGTAGAGCATTTAAGAACTAGGAATGTGGCCAAGTGGTCTCACAACTGCGCAGCCAATGAAAAACTAAATTTATCAGTTACAACCAGATCGTAGATACGTAGAAGTAGCTCACGCTCGCGCTCGGCATGTCTAGACAGCGTCTGGCGTTGATAAGCCCCTCCGACCCCGCTTGCCTTTGTAAGGGACTGGACTTGGTGTGAATGGAAAATTATGAATGGGAGAGAAGGGGGGGGATTGCATTTTAACCGTAGACACGCGTTCGTCACGCTCTACAGGGGGTAATAGTTGTCAAGGGGTTATGCGATTTTGACCTGAAATTACCAGATTGTGTAACACACACGTGGCTGCTGGACAAAAATAGAAATCTTTGCACTTGGTTAACAGGTTTTCGGGGTTTCTATTTTAAACAAATTGAATTTGCGAAGTCGTTTTGGCTAATTTGCATAGAAATCAATTCATATTTATCATACGCCACGTTGTCCAGGCGACGCGCCCAAAAACAAAACATCTGAAAACTGACGGAAGTCTGGTGGGGACACACAAAGAAAGAACACAGGGCAGACTTAACGACGACAACTACGACACGTTCCTCCAATCATTGGGTCTATTGTCAATGAAACTGGTTTCTAATAAAACAAAAACTCATCTCTTCTGGTTTCTTTTTTCTATTTCAGGAACTGCCTGCGTCGCATTGCCCGTCATGATGAGCAGCAGTTCTCCAAAGATAGCATTGTTAATGTGATGGAGAAGTTTGTAAAAACTGTCAATATAATGGACGACACCATCCTAGTGCCATGCAGGCTCATGGATCGACAGGTAATTTGAATAAAATTTTCTTATAACCGTAACCCTATAGCCTTTATAGTACCGATACAGAAACAAATGAACAGGTTAATTTCTGTTTTTAATCTACTAGTAAAAATTTCGATCAAATCTCGTTTAAAACTCGAATTTATTCACAAAAATTGACAGCTTTTTTATTATTCGCCGCATTATTGCCAATGGAAAGAAACAAAGCAGCTAACCAAAATCTTTACCTTCTCAACTTTCCTTATATTTGTTATAATACTAACAATTTCTTGAATGAAAACGTAAGCATAAGCAAAGATTTTCAAATGCATATGGGCATTCCGCCAAATGGTAAGCACGAAAAAAATTAAGCAATTTTTATTAATTATTAACATGCAAAAATTTTTTTACAAAATCTCCATGTAGAGAATAAAAGCGAGCGGGTAAAGAAATCTAAAACGATAAACGTCGCACTAAACACAGAGCATAACAAAATGCTATCAAATCGAAAAAGAAAAGTTTTGCATAATTAAAAACAAGTGCAAATCATACTAGAATATTAGCTAGATTATCGTGTTTGAAGCCAAGATAAGGCTGCTTAAATGAAACATGTGATCTAGTATTTTTGTTAGGTTCATAGTAGAATCAGATTAAATGCAGGCCTACTAGGTTATCATGTCTTGAGTATTGCTTGTGTTCCGTTCCCTTAGTTCCTATACTTATATAAATAAGATAAGATTAAGTTAAGTTTCAAGCTTAGCTTAATAGCAACTATGCCGATAGGAACATTGTTTGATAGACGATAAGTAGGTCGACAGACTAGACGGAGGGACCAGAACTGGATGGCGTTCGTTATATGTCACACGACCACAGGATCTAAAGACACCTCTTTGGTCTAAGAACGTACTTAAGTTCATGATGGGGCTTGTTCTTGGAATAGGATTATTGTTCGAAAGGTCCCGGTATTCCTCTGAGTAGTGCACCGGACGTGGCTCCACTGCTCAACTGCAGTACAGCTAGTTATCTTAGCAACACGATTGGCTACAAATGTTATCCAATTGCATGGAGGCTTGCTTAACCAAGCTAGCACTATTGTGGAATCACATTGCGATGGCAGCCTTACTCTCTTCGACAATGTGAATAGAGATGTGAATATGTAAGAGAAAAATGTTTTTGGCAAGCCGTCATATTGACAGCTCGGCGTTGGTTGCCCTGTGATCTTGACAGTGAATGGAAGAGAGGAATGAACAGTTTTTATTCGCGTTTCGATGCTGGACACGTTTGCTGACATCGGGGCGCAATGCCTCGATCAAAAACAATTATTTACGGGAATTGTTTTTTTATATAGAAGTTAATGGCTCTCGCACTGTCAAAGTGATATTTTATACCAACGACCGTAACCAAAACCCACAACAGAATAAGATTAATAACTTTAAACCGTACCGTAAACCATATCCCCCAACCGTAATATAACCCTTAGCTGAAAAGAGCGATCGACCAAAACAGTAACCGTAACCCGAACCGTTATTCGTTTCGGTTTTAATCTCTGTGTTAAATTGATCTTAGATTTTCATCCAATGGAGCTGAAAAATTGTCCAAAGTATATAAATATGGATATTATAATGTCAAAACATAAGAATTTGAATTCCAAAAGGAACCTAATGGATCCCAAGGTTCACTTTATAAAGAATTTGCATAGTTTTCTTTATTTATTAATTAGTCCCAAAGTAGATGAGGAATTCAGTGTTGCCTTTCTTGTACTCAATTAGCCCAAAGCTGAACCAAAAGCTTGGATTCATTGGCCCTGAAAGCGTACATTAAGTTTTGGAAGAGTTTAAGTCCCATATCCGACCCATTAAAAGCCGTTATTTTTGAAAACAAAACTTCAACTTAAAACTTCTTAATACCGATTTTTCTTCATCCTTAAATAACAGAGTAAATTCTAATCTTCTAAGAGCTAAAAAATTGTCCCCTATATCTTTCATTTTATACAATCTTTTTCTATAATATTCATTTTCTACTCTTTACAGATCGGTGACAGCACTGACATAATACCTGCTACTGGCAAGGACACAACAGCCCAACAGCTCACACATAAACGGGGAGCCTCTCAATCCAAGAATGTACAAGATTTCCTCAGTGCCTCCGAGTTGTTTAATCTCTACAATATGCTGAATGCCCTGAAAAAAGATCTACTGTGGACCAATCAGGAGGAAGAGCAAATTGATCAGACTGAGACACAAGCAGCACAGTTGCCGCCGCCACCGGCGCCGTCGCCGCCTGTCGTTAGTGAGCTGAAGACCATTAGCAAATCATCGTCTGAGACTGAGACGCCTTCAAGTCGCGGCAGCACCAAAGGTCATGTTCGACGCACTTCCACCGCCTCCATGATGTCCACCACCTCGGTGAGCAACATGAGTGATTCGGATTCGGACATATCGCAGGAGAATGACTCTGGTCTTGAGTCTGATGGCAACAAGAGTGATCATGCCCAGAGCAGCGATGGCAGTGATATTGATGCCTCGTGTCAGAAACAGGCTAGCGGCGACAAGGCCACCGAGCTGGCCCAACGCTGTCGGAGGCATTTGAATGGTCTGTACCAGTGCCTGGAACAAATGACAGAGGCGGCCAACTATCTGACCGCCAGATACCAAAGTGATATTGGGCCCGTCTAGAGTCCAACTCCCAAAACAAAAACAAAAAGGAAAACAACAAAACAAAAAATACACATATTTTCAAGGGCGGGATTTTGTGAGAGGTTTTTGCGTAGACGTAAGTGGGGGTGCTAAGTATGACCTATGTATATGAAGATGGAGATGATGTTAATGGAATATGTATGCTAGATGAAAACAATTTGTATTTACAATTCGTATTGCTATTATTTTTTGGGTAGATGGGAAATCAAAAATCAAATCGAACAATTTACGACTTCGACATTCCTCGAGAAGTCGCTCGTTGTGGGAACAAAAATTCTAGTGGTAGTTGTGGCCCCGCTCAAGTATACTCATACTCATGTCCAAATTTTGTGTCTATCCTGTGTAGTTTGATTTATATCTGTGTACGTTTAGCTTTAGTTTTCCACAGCCAACCACACAAAGAGATGAACAAATGAATGTTCAACAAGTACAAGAAATCTAATTTCGAAACTAAAGTACGAATAGAAACCTAAAGAGAGAGCAACACATTTCATGTTTACCTTTTTTTTAGCCTATATATAATATATATATGTAACCGTATATATTCCACAACTGTTATTTGTAATTGTTTAAGCGTACTACTATTTGTGCCGTTATGTTCAGGCTTTGGTTGTTTCGGATCAGCTTATACCTAGTCGAGTCCCAAAGGCCATTGCAAACAAAAATCTGTAAATTACTAAAAAGAACGTTGATAACTTTACGCTTGTGCGAGAAATGAGAATTATTTATACATAAATAAATTTTACTTAGAAAATACACAAAAATTATATCGATATGCTGCTGTTTTTTTATTTCTACCTCTTTTTTTTTTGTTTTTTCTGAAGCAAAATGATAAAATGTGTTGACAATGCTGAAATTTATCGCTGGCGTGGCTCGGTGCAAAGGCCAATTAGGTTAACCGTTATTAACAGGTGGCAATGGCCATCATTACGAATGTGTATAGATTATACAGTAGATATCGGCTAAAAGCAAAGGTGTGGTAAATCGGTTGCCATAAAAGACAGTTTTTTATGTTGGTCGTTAAAGGAGGACTTATTGGTTGGACATATTGGAAAATACTCAATTGCTCTGAAAGAATAAAGAACCATGAACCCTGTTTACCCTACAATATTGGTACGGCCTTAGAAAATTCCTTAATCTGTTGCAGCTAAAAATATAAATCAAAATGTAGCGCAAGGTATGTAAGTTTCAGGAAATGAAGAAAAGTTTGTGCTTTTCTGTGTCGAGTCTTTGTTTTTCTGTATCTTTGTGTTGCTTTTTAGGTGAACCTAATCTAAATGCCACTTGTTTCGTGGAGTAAAAGTTGGCAGATTCTCGTGGATTCTCAATTGTCTTCATTTAAATGTTTATTATACGGTGTAATTGGTAAGCTCGTCTAGTCCAATATATTCCAAAATTTCGGCTATACCGGCCTGTGTGCATTGAAAACGACACATGCCAACTATAAAAAGATCATAAAACCAAATTAATTGAAATGCAAATTATACAGCATAAGATCTAATCTAAAAAAAAATCTGCGTCCATGCGGAGTTTATGTCTTTTGGCAAAGGAATAAATAAATAATAGTGCTCATCAGGCATGAACTTAGAACTGAAGTGGAGAACTGCAGGCATTTCACTAAATGAAAAGAATTATTAGTATTAATTTATTGAAACCAGTTAAGCTTTTGCGAATGCAAAACTTTTGATTCAGGAAATATAAATACAAATCTGCTTTAGCTGAGATCCTTGGGGGATTCTGACTTCTTTCTCTGCGACCATTTACTAATAATTTAGAGATCGGCATGACAAATTTGCAGGAATGCAAACCGTTTGGGTTCAGTGGCTCTTACAGGTTTTAAGCCACACCGCTGATGAATGGTTCTCTCCAATTTAAAAGCAATAATGAAGTAGGATTCTTAGCCAACGGGCTAAGCCACAGAAGCGAAATGTTGGATAAGGGCATTTCAACAGAAAGGTTCAAAGGAAAAGAATCAAATTATACTAATGGATCGACAACGCCACCAATCGACCAACAGGAAGTCTTTTTAGCCATACAAAGGCTTAAAAAAAACAAATCAGCTGGTGCTGATGAGCTGCCCGCTAAGTCGCTCAAGGCTGGAGGCGAAGAATTGCTGACGAAAGCATGCCAGCGCATTATTTGTGGACGTCTTAAGTCGTTTATAAGCACACTGATTGGACCTGTTAAGACCACCACAGACCAGATATTTACATTACGTCAAATTCTGAAAAATTACAAAGTCGCCTCCGACGCACCGATTAGCCCTGCTTACCTTTGGTATACCAGCAAAGTACGCTCGACTTTGCATGATGACGTTGAAAAGCAGTCAAAGTTCCGTAAATAAAGCAACGAACCTCTCAGAGCCTCTTGATACCAAATGAGGTTTTAGGCAGGGTGATACCTTATAGTGTGACTTCTTTAAAAGGGTATTCTCCATGTCAAGGCAGTTTTTTGGACCTTTTTAAAAAAAAATCTTTGAAAACGCAAAGAGTTTTACCAATTCTGTTTTTTTTTATTATGTTACAAACAGATTAGAGTAAAGAAAAAAATTTTTACTGCTTCGATGCGAGGGCTGTTCCAAAAGTTATCGGCCGTCAAAGTGAGTATGGTGCTGGCGGCCATGATTCAAGGTCTCCAGGATGTCTGAAATGAAAAGTAAAAACGGGGTTACGATCAGAATAGATGTAATTCTAGTCTGAACCTCGAAAAAATTTTGAAAAAATGGAAAATCGATTTTTGACCTTTTTTTTTGGTTTTTTGTAAAAAAAATAGTAAACATTTTTGTAAAATTATGATTGAGGTTCAGACCAGAATGGTGACAATTCTGCGTCGATTTCAGTTTTGATCATCAAAATCGGTTCAGTGTAACTGGAGATATTATGGCCGCCAGTTCGAAAAACGTGGTTTCGAGATAAGCGCGTTTTAAATTTCAAATAACTTTTTTGGAAAAAAAAAACAAAAAAATCTAAATTGAAAATTGCAGTTCTAGAATGGTGACAATTCTGCGTCGATTACATATTATTTCATCAAAATCGGTTTAGTAGAACTGGAGAAAAGTGGTTTGGCAGTCCGAAAAAGTTGCTGTAACCAAAAATTTTACAAATATTATATACTTACAGATATTAGCCGGCGATGCCAGCTGCATACAGCGGCAGCAGCTCTCTTTGCTCTGCGTGCCATTCTGCCTTCTTTAGATGCGGCCTCAGCTCTAGTTTCTGAGCGATTTAGTCGGTAGTAGCATTGCGTAGGATAGCCTTCGATAATTATCGATTAAAAGCCGAATAATAATCGATATCGGTCTGGGCGACAATATCTTACCATACAAGTTCAAGAACCAGCCGTTATATCACAGTTTTATTGACTGGAAATTTATTTACTCAAAAATTTCTCGATAACTTTGCTCCACTAAAAAGGCTATATCTTCTAAAGTATTTCGAATTTAAAAAAAATCCTTTCGGGGCGATATTCTCAAATATCCGAGCTATAAAAAAATGCAAAAAAATCGAACAAAAAAATTTGCACATGGAGAATACCCCCTTAAACTGCTGATGGAGTAAATACTGTGGCAGTGCTCAAATTCCAGCAGATCGGGGTCCATCTTTAATATAGATGTAATGCTACTCGCATATGCCGACGTTATCAGAGATAATTAGACATTAGCAGAGATTGAGAGGCAGTCTGAACTGATGGGCTTAGCAGTAAACGAGGACAAGACAAAGTACCTAATATCTTCGAAACAGAAGTCTACGCGCCAAACACTTGAAGAGATTGAAAATTAAAAAAAAACAGCTCTCAACGATGCTCGAAAGGAAGCACGACTTCGATTTGCTTGAGAACACATGACGTGGAACAAGGAGTGGAAGACGGTGGTGTTCTCCGACGAAATGAAGTTCAACCTCGATGGTCCGGATGGCTTAATTACTATTTCCACGATATGCGAAAGGAAGAATGTTTTTTAAGTCGTCATCACTCATGTGCAGGTGGAGTAATGGTGTGGGAGCCATATCGTTTTATGGAACATGCGAGCTCCAGTTTGTCAACTCGAATGTATACAAGATTGTGCTCCAAAAGGCTTTTTCCCAGTTTTCGGAGATTTATGGTCATATTCCACGGAAGTACCAACATGACAACGCTCCCATCCATACCGCTGGGGTTGTAAAACAGTGGATTAAAGATCAAAACGTCAAACTGCTCGAGTGGCTGTCTTACTTCCCTGACATTAAAATTATCGAGAACATTTGGGGACTTTTGTCCAGGAGAGTATACGAAGGAGGATGACAATTTAGTGACTCTGGGACCCTAGTCGAAGCAATTAAATAAGCCTGCTCAACAATTTCACTAAATGAAATTGAAAAATATTTTGATTCCTTACCAAACCGTATGTTTGAAATAATTAAGAACAAGGGTGGGCCTACCAAATACTAAATTATGCTAAAACAGTGTCCTTTATTAATTAAGTTACCCAGTGCCTTGAAATTTCGCTTTATAGACTTATGTTTAAAAGTTTTAGTGGTCAAACCTATTCAGATGAGCCAAAAAAAATGGAGATTTTTTGTTATGTTTTTGGAAAAATATTAAAAATGATATAAAAACAAAACCAACAGAACAGAAACTTTACTATTTCACAAATGACTGTTTTCTTTATGAAACAAAATTTATTTCGCTCAAATCGGAGTACTCGTTAAGGAGATACAACGTTTCAAACCTAAAATAAAAGTCAAACCTATTCAGTTGAGCGGCACTGTATATTGAATAAAGTTTACTTAATTTCTGAACCATCTTCTAAGATCAGGTTTTTTTTAAAGCAGTGATTAACACGCTTGACCCGCAGGGACTGGACACCTTTATTATTCACACCGACCCGTGCCAAACGGATGCCTCCGCCAATAGAGTGCACAGCTTTTCAGTCTCTGGTTAGCTGTCTATGAAGTAGGTCAGAGCTGATTTACGTTGCTTATTTTCGCACAACAATACACTCTCACTTTTCAGCCTCGACCTTATCGATGAAAAGCGCTGACTAAAACGTTTGTTAGAAGATTTTTAGATGCAATCCTAAACAATTTGATGGAACTTAAATCAAACTCTTTAATTCACAGAACAAGAAAAAATCAATACAGTGTGTTTCAAAATACGAACACGACTTTTGTCGACTATTACCAAACTTGAAAAGCAGCTTTTTGAAAAACTTTAAGAATAAGCGTTCCCTAAATGACAAATTAGAGGGACTTTCTTAAGAACGTTAAAAAAATCTTTTCTTTAGAGTCTTAGCACACAACCTTGAGCTACTATGTAACTAGATTAAACGAGTCCCCCAAACAAAGGGCCTTCAAATTATTGAAAAAAATATATAGACACCTAGACGACAGACATTTATTACAACAGTAAACTGTATATTTATGACATCCTATCAGTAGATGGTTTTGATGATTGAAAATATTAATACTTTAGCCTTTATCTCTCTGTTTTGGTCGCTTTTGACTAAAGCTAAAGTTTCTTAGTAATTGGAGTCTTACGGCATTTGGTAAAATGTAATCAAGATTTACTGTTGGGTTCCAGCAACAAGAAAACCCAAACACTTTTCCTTATCAAAATATATTAAATAGATAAAGTTCGCTGGGCCATTTTCAATTTATTAATAAATAATTCGCTAAACAAATGGCATGATCGATCAGGCACATGAATCACCAACATTAAAAGTTTTCCATAAAAGAGTTAAATTAAATCCAAGTAATTTCTAAAAATTGTTAAATATTCTTTTCTGTAATATTTCACAACTCCAGTCCAACTTTTCATTTGGCTTTGTTTTGTTTGTATGTATCTAGGCCAAGTAAATTGAGTTTTCCGCTCTTGACACTTGAGCGTTTTGTTTATTTTGGACATGGCCATATCTGAAATCAGAATCGTGCGACAAATTTACCAAAGCCATGAACTTGTTCGCATTTATCAGCGCCTGTTCGAGTACTTGAGCGGATTCGAGTATGTCAGATAGCTTATTAACGGGCAGCAACAACACATTTGTCTATTATTATCATTTGACGACTTGGATTTTTGTAAGAGTTCCTAGTGGGTCGGCGAGTCAATTTAATTAACGCCCGGCCAAATCAATGTCCACGAAAGGCTTCCGCATCAAGCGGAGTCGGTCTCAGTCATTTGCAAATTGATTCAGTTTTAGTTTCAATATAACTGCTGCGAAACTAAACTTGTTTTGCAGATTCTTCGTAGGCGGAAATGTTTTAGGCTTTTAATAGACCTTAACCCCACCGCATCCGGAACTAGCATAAGTCTAAGAAGATTTTGGTTAATATTCAAACTTTTATTTCCGTTTATTGACCCCAAACCTTGAGCGGACCGAAAAGAACCAGTCTGAAAAGGGCAAATTGTCATAGATTACAAACACAAAAAATGATGGAGACAAGTTGAGTTTCACACGCCGACGTTGTTATGCCCTTTATAATGTGGAGAAAATTATCTAAATTGTATTCAAGTCGATTGAGCTGTGATTGTTTGCACACTCAAAAAAAAAATCAATCCATATGGGAACAAATCAATCCCAAGCGGTAATGAAAACAACGTAATCCCGGATATGATTGACCCGATCTGAAAATAGATTGAGTTGATCCGACTTTTTTAATCCTAAGAAGGATTACATATATCCCGGGGTAATCCTATGAAAGATTGAGTTGTGAAAAAAATTCGAGCACAATTCAATCCCAAAAACTGGATCATTTTATGCCTATTCTAGATTCACTTATGCTCGATATTTAAGATTGATTTGATCTCAGGATAGATTACTATTCTTCTTTTCCTCCGCCATGCCATTTGCCATAGAACATCCTCATACACTTCAAAGACCACTCACATCAATTTTGGTTAATTTAAGACTTCTGAAAAAACAAAGAAATGAATATAAAAATTTTTGGCTCCACTGGGACTCGAACACAGGACCATTCGCACTGAACAGGAATGGAACGGCATCTCATCGCACACCACCATACCCAATGTTTGTTTCAGCGTGTCTGAGAGGCTACTTATATTTCTTCGCTCTCGCTCTCTAATTTATGGGCATGTGATCTCGAAAGGGATTGTAGTAAGCACATTTGGAATGATACAAGCTCGAAAGGAATGGACCAATCCTTTAAAGATTGAATTGTGTAGAATATCCTGGAAGTCGAGATTGAATTTTCAAGCTCGTGCCGGGCTTACTCCAAGATTTAAAAGATTGAAAATATCTCGGCGTTTTTTTTTCTGTGCATGTACTTCATTTACAAAACCTGATCATATTTGTTTTCAATTCGTTTGGATCTACGGTGCTTCAACGCACGTATGTAGGAGATTTCGTTCAAAGCGTTCATTCATTGCTGAAACATGAAACATTACATATGTATGTTTGGAACGACACCTCATTAGGGTGCTGAAAGTTATTTTTCTATTTTAGACTTTGGAATCATATGAAAATAACCTTTAAATATTTAAAAATACATCGATAAGAATTTTAACAATAAGGAATTTTTAAAACTAAGATGATGGTCACACTGTATATAGAATGGACGATAAGATAAAACGCTTTAGAGAGAAAACGAGACAATGAGACGAACGAAGACAGACGTTGAATATACTTAGAATGGATGAAAATCTGTGGAAATGTAAGTAAAAGCCCGAAAACTTAAAATAAGTCTTTTTAAGTTTAATACAAAAAATTCTAGGACTGTTCGTAAATAAAAATTTACTTGAAACACGAATCACAACGTTGGAATCAAATAGATTTTTTTAAACATGACTTTAGATCGATAAGATATGTCTACAGACACTTTGTATGGGTAGATAACGTTTTCTTATTTGCAAAATCAACTTAAAATGTATCAAAACACATTTTCGTCACAGAACCGTCACTTGAAAAGTAGTTAGTAAAAGTTGTGGATGTAAGGAAAAGGAGGAAACGAAACCACTCTTTCCAAATCTTTGTTCTGTTTTCTACTTTACCTCTCTGAGATCTGTTAGGTAGAGTTCCCAGCTATACTTAGGGTTATCAGAATGTGAGAAGTCGCTTTAAGCCGTATAAGCCTCACCTTACCTATCTTCTCATTTAAAGGACGAAGGGAGAAAAGACCAGCTTTCACTAGAATCAATTTTTTGTTTTTAAATTTACTTTTCAAACTTTTTAGAACTATGTGCTAGGAGCATTTGCTCAACAGTTGCACTAAAAACAGTTTTCAGAGAGAAAATGGAAAAGACACAAATTCTTTGTTATTTTTCTGAAAGTGTCTTATGCGTATGCATATCCGCTTACGCAAGAGTTTGTGTTGAAAGAACACATGCGCTTTCCCGTTCATGCATTTTGCTCTTGAAACGCTCGACTTACATGGCCCTGTCATTGAGCATGTTCAGCAGCATACACCAATCATCTAACAAAAATCATCAATCAAAAAAAAAAGTGTTAGTCTGCTGGTGAACGAACTTGTTAGAATTTTTAGGCAACAATTTTATCGATATATTTTTGTTGGCGGAAGGTTTAAGTTTTTGACAACAAACAGCTTAATATAATTAAGAACTGACCTCTAAATATTTATGACCGTCGTAACTACAACTGCTCCTAGAATTCCCCTTGAATTTTCCTTAAGACTTGGTTAGCCGGTTAATGTTTTTAACTTTGTTGTAAGCCCAGACCCGGCGGGTTCATTAAAAAGGACTCCTGACCACGCAAAGAAGGGTCTAAAAATGTTAATTTTAACAAAGTGGCAATGGGCTAAGAGTAGAGATGGGCGAAGCCCATCTCTAGCTATGAGTCCTTGAGGGACGTCCAATCGTGCAGCATGCCTGCCAATAAGGCAGTGACCCGTTAGGGACAAGACCACAAGTAAGATGTTTTCGATTTCAGGTTAAACGAGGACCCCGTGACCCTTGCTACAGCCCAAGTCGGAACCATTCTTCCGTAACCAGGCGCCGGGTTTCATTCCTTGTGATTATCTTGTAAGAGGATATGGGCGCCCCTATCAAGCTCTTATCTGGGAGGAGCTGAATGGTAATGCCTTGGCACACTGTGTTGAGGTGTCCATGTACCCTGATGAGGTGGTTACTACGCGTAGGGCTTCTCCTTTTTGGAGTTGCGGCTTTTCAAGATTCCCTCCTCCTCCGCCACAACCAGTAGAGCCTTCAGAGCCTTGCACGAATTTCCGTGAGCTACTTGCGAAACCACGTCCTCTGCCAATTCTTTTATTCAAAACAAAGAGGTTTCCACATTCATTTTGCATTTGCATTCTTTAAATTCCTTGTTTGTTTGCTTCTGACAGCTGTTTGCTATCGATAACACATCATAATCAAGCAATTCTAACAAACTATTTCTTTGTTAGATTCACAAAAAAAACAAAAATTTTTTAGAGAAAAATATAAGTCGATTTTTTGTCATCGATTTTTGCTGCTGAACACGCTCATTGTGTTCTTCTCTTTCGTTTTTGGCCCGATGTTTTCATCACAACCGTTTGAAGGGTCTCGGCCTCTGCTATAAATGCCCTCCAGTCGCTTCTGTTCCATGCGAGCTGGCACCAGTTGTTCACACCAAGGTATGAAATATCCTTCCGCACCTGATCTGCCCATCGTATCATCATCCACCACGGAAGTCCCATTTTGCCTTTTTCTCCATAGGCAGCCGCCTTCTCTTTGTACGCCTGTTATTGGGTTGAAGTAAGATAATTCAGTCCTATCTGTGTTTTTCTGTCTTTGAAGTGTACAGAGCTAAGTAAAAAATGTGTTGAAAGATGCAGAGATCAAACTTTGATTGGTACTAATATGTCAAAAATTACATTATCAAATATTTATGAAAATTTTTATATGCTCGAAATTCACATTTAATAAAAAATTAGGTATATTCCTCAACTATCTGATAGGTATAGGTCTTTTTCGGCAACTGGCGCCTTTCAGTGGCACAAGCGATTGCCTGGCTTTAAAGTAAAGTTGCAACAAGAAATTTCTAATGTTATAGCACATGCAGACGGCTCTACAAGTGCAGAGTGTGCTCCTGCGACTCGCAGGGAGCAGAAACAGAAGGCTGCCAAAATAATATTTTGGATTGAGGATCGAGCCTTGCTGTCAAGGGTTATATATTCTGTTGTTGTTGTTAGACTGCTCCCAAACTCAAATTTTTCGGCCCATTAACATTTTGTTCATGGCGATCCTGAAAGTTTTCTGGATTATATCTCAAGTTTGTACATTTTAATTTCTAATTTTGCATTACATCCACCGCTTGCGTATTTCCAATACCCTTTGTAAGGGTATTTTTTCATCTTAGCATATTTTAATCAAAATTTCGTCATTCATTTCAACCTGTTTTAGAGCAGCTACAGCAGCAGCAGCAGCCGCATGCATTTGGAAAGAAAGTCTTAGCTGACACTGCAGATTTTCTGGGTTTTTCGTCAAGGGTATGCCAAGGTCAGCGGCGTTTCTTTAAACATTGAACCGCACTCGGAATCGAATATTATCACGTGTCTGAGCGGATGGTTGTTGTTCTTTTGTTTTATAAATAACATCACATGCAAATGCAAAACGAGAAACATATTAATAACGGCGATTTGCGGAGAGAAGTCCAAAAATTTGCTTAACAAATTGAAAATACTTCCGTTTTCGATCGTTTTTATTTCGTTTTTGACCCGACCTCCGTGCGGTTAAAAAAAAAGGCGGAAGCTTGGGCCAGTAGAACAAGCCGAGAATCTATTTATAATTAAACAGTTATTATTAAGTCATAATTTCCTGCTTGCCAAATCGAACACTCAACGAAGATCTCATTAAGGTAGGGGGAGGTGTACCCATCTAGAGAATTCCGCATTACGCTGTCATTGTTGGCATATATAGAGGAGGACGGACCCCGCTCCCCGCTCCACACAACAACAGATAGTTAGATGGCAAAAAAAAATATACAAAATAAAGCAAACAACTCTGGTTAACAATACCGGAGCTGGGGCTGGCGGCAGTTCATGGCTAGCCAGAGTAGTACAAAGTCCGAAAACTCGAAATTCCACACACTTACACACACACACAGGTGTGTAAATCATGCAAAAGATATTCATTCACGAACATTCTGCGACATGCATTGCGTAAATCTGACTTGAAAGTGGCTCAAGCACTTCATACCGGAATAACTATTTAAAATCTCAACCGTTTTTGAATTAAGCGCTAATTGAGCTCTTGAAATTAATTAGCTACGACAATAACAACAACAAAAATAATGTTCAAGTTCAATAAACAAAAACACTGACGTCACTTACAGGTAGGTTTCCCACAATAACAACAAAACACCTCATCTGCCTCTCTGATTCAGAGTGGCTGGCGACCGCACTTTAATGACCTGATGCCAAAATGGGGGCCTGTTCTAGTCTTGAGCCATGATCGAACTAAAAAAAAAACCCCCCGCCTGTTTCACAGTGAAGAGCAGCTACCGTTGTATGGTCAAGTCAAGTGTGACCTGTTTTCCCCTTTTCTTGGTTGTTGGAGCGGGTTGGGGGGATAAAGAAAAATTCCATCATTCTTAAGTGAAGGGAACTTCATATTTTGGAGCGATTACGATTTTGTTATTTTTGTAGAGAACCGGACAATCAGCTACGCAGCAGCTTCCAGACAATAACAAAAAAAAATGCTTTGCCGCATGACAAAGCTTTATTTTATTTTTGAGGTAGGCGATGGGGAGTTCACCTGCTCATTCTCTCTGATGAAATCTTGAGAACCGGCCAGGCCTGCGCACAGTGGGTCCTTTTTGCAAAACTTGTGGGTTGAGTTGAAATTTGATGAGTTTTTGTGATTATTCTGGAACCTTTAGAAAGAATTTAGCCGGCTCCTCACCTTAAGTTTAAACAGGAGCGTACAACAGCACAAAGAAGGCTAGTTGACCTTACAGCTGTTACATGAACAACCCAGTTTAATCTTCAGCGGTCTTTGCCTGACTACTGCAAGCCAGCAGCTGGCCAGGACTGTCATAAGAGCAAAATAAGATAGCGTTAAGTTGCCTGCAGCCTCTGTATGTGTGTTAGTGAGAGAGATTTCCTTGCCACAGCTAACACAATGACCTAATAGGTCTGAGTGCAGGATTACATTCAAACCGAAACTATTTTTGATTAGTTTTAGCAACAACTCCGAATTTTTTTTTAGGTATTTTTAAGCACTAAAAAAATTGACCCAAAAATGGTTTTTTAAAATAAGTTAAGCTCCAAAGCGCTGCCTTCGAGTGCCCCTACAATAAACTAAGATTTTAAATATTTTCATAGTTTTCATAATGTGTTTGCTGCCGCAGTTGTCGTCCCACTTGCGCTTTCTTCTTCATACTAAAACAGATCAAAGAAGTAAGAAAGATATTCAAGCCCTAGTGTAATTTACTCTGCGCCGCTTTGGTGTGAACTTCATACTTCCAATGATTTCTGATGGTTTGAAAGTTCAAGAAGGACGATGTGAAATTAAGTGGCATCAATGTTAGTTCAACTGTTCAAAATAAAACAATGCCCACAGCCTATTTACAAAGACTCCTTAAATGTAAAAGCAAGCATGTCAAATGCTAGTTGTGGCAAAGTCGTTACTTTTGCATTTTGTTCCCTCAAATCTTGTATTAATCTTCTCGTTAATTCGCATGTCCTTCATGGCTCAAAAGAATTCAGAACGACCAAAAATAAATTACATGATTCAATGCTTTTATATTCTACTTTCATAAAATTTAAAATATTTTCGAAATTTATTTATTTTACCAATTTAAATCTATTCGAAAACTCGTAAGATTTTTGAAATAAGTTTTAATTCAACGAGCCACTGTGCAGCTGCGTAAGTTACAAGTAAAGTTACAATTGCTTACAAAGAGGAGTAGTATAGCGTTGGGAACTCACACATCGTTGACGAGTCATTGGACTAGTTTCATAACTGCCAAATCAACCCAATCTACCGCCTCACCCACCCGTCGGCGACCCACCAAGCGTGTTTAGCGTATTGAGCTTGCGCTCTCACACTCGCACTCGGCGGACTCGGGTGAATCTGAATGCCAAGCGATGTATGACCTTCATGGCTAAAAACAGCAGCAGCAGCAACGGCGAAGCCAACGTCAACAGAGTCAACACTAAAGTATCGTTTTATGGTTAAAAAAAAAAATAAGCAACATGTGAGCCATAATCGAGAAAGACGTTAAAAAGCAACAACAAGCAGACAACATGACGGCACAAACAACTTAGGTTTCAGACCACAAGCCAAGCCAGGCCCAAAGAGCTTTTAATACATAAAGCAAACATTGTTGCCTCTGAAGCTCAAGCTTGGTATCGAAATCGAAAGCTGCTGCAGTTTGAAAATAAAACATTCCTTCAATACCTCAATTTGTCATGACAACTCAGATTGATATACCCTTTCTAATTGAATGCATCAGGCAAAATTTAATGGAATATGGAAATTCAAGCTGAACATGCGACAGCACGTGTTACTTTGCTTTCCATCAAAAATTTGCTAAAGAGGAAATGAAAGCACAGCTGATAATCCCTTAAGTCTCACGGGACAGATTATGTATACTTCATACAAATAATTATATGTGCATCATATTTTATCAACATAAAAAGTATGAAATTCAATATCGTAATTTTTGGTCACAGTTTTTTTTGTATTTAAATTCTTTGAAATAAAAACATAAAATTTATAACAAATTCTGATTTATATGAAAAGAAACTTAAATTGAAATAGAAAATATTTATCGGGGGTGCCACAGAAATCTCTAGAGATTTTGCCGACGCACAGTGGCTGGATTGGCGAATTTAGCGTTGCAAAAAACGTAACTTTTGAACGGTAAGACATTTTTAAAAAATTGTAAAGAATTTCTGAAGCTTTAATATGAGCGTAAAGATTTCGTTGTAGGTCTACCGGTTGACTCAGAATCGACTGTCAAAGTGAAAAGTTTAAAATGTTGAAATAGTCGCATGCGATAAAAAAAAATATTAATTTTTTTAACGATTTATTAAAAATGATGTTGTTAAACTAATTAAAATTAACAAAATTTAATAAGAAACTAATTTTTAATTACTAAAAATATTTATTTTGTAATTTTTTCGAAAATAAATATTTTTATACTCTGTACCCAAGGTACAAAATAAGTTAAAAAGTATGTAACAGGAGAAGGAATCATTTCCGACTATATAAAGTATATATATTCTTGATCAGCATCAACAGCCGAGTCGATATAGCCATGTCCGTTGCCCGTTGCCCGTCGTCCGTCTTGTCCGTCCGTATGAACAAACAGATCTCGGAGATGGTAGAGATAGAGGTTTGACATGTATGGGAAAATGTTTCTTATAGCTGCAGGCAGATCAAGTTTATTTTCAATTTTGCCACGCCCCTTCCGCCCCCGCAATTCGGAAAAAACGTTATATCTCCACAGTTTTTAAGATAGACGATTCCAGAGATAGTTAATAATTAGCAAAATGTGCGGTTCTCAAGTTATGAGCAAAAAGTACATCTCCCTCGCCCCACCCCTTCCACCCATTCACAACTAACACCACACAATCTTAGAGAGAGAGCGAGAGAGAGAGAGTGAGAGAGAGAGAAAAAGAGAGACTTTGAGATGAGCGCAGCACCATCATTGCATTCAGCTTCTACTCCGGGTACAGAGTATGTTATAGTCGGGCTTGACCGACTTTCTCACTTGTTACTAATTAAAAGTTAGCTATTTATTAAATTTGGTTAATTTTAAGTAGTTTAACAATTATAATTGTAATAAATCGCTTTAAAAAGAAGTTAAAATGATTTTTCTATTTCTTGCAACCTTTTCAGTTCATCCAATTTGCAGTTTGGTGGCCAATCCTGGATCACCCAGTTGACCTACAATAATGAAAGCTACTGAAATTCTCTATCACATTTCCTTTGGAATTTTTCAAATATCTCTTTCCATTTAAAAGTTACGACTTATGCTACGCAAAACCGGCACGCTGCACAAATTTATTTTTTAATAAAAGAAAAGATATAAATAAAAAAGTGTTTTTTTTCAAAAAAAAAACAAAAAAATTGGGGAAAAAATGGTGAAAATTCCCCAAAAAAATTTTTTGGACGAAAAGTTAAAGTGGGCGTGGCACCTTAAAGGGCGTAAAGTACGTAAAAACCAGAAAATTTTCACTTTTTTAACATACAATCCGCAATAAAAAAAAGGAAAAATTTTTTTCAAAAAAAGTGTCAGGTTAGTATTTTTTTGTTCTGATTTTAGCCAATTTAAAAAAAATTTTTTTAAATTAATCATGAAAAAAAAAAATTTTTTTTTTTAAATTTACGATTTTTGTTAAATGTTTATGTTTTTGCTTGTAACTTCAAAAGTATTGGCCTTACAAAAATAAAAATGTATGCGTTTCAAAGGTAATTCATTTATTGAAAGAAAAAAGCGATTTCCATATTTTTCAGAATTTTTTTTAATTAAAAAAAACAACTCAAAGTTGATAAAGAGATTAAGCGAAATTTTTTTTGACAAATTTAATCAAAATCACAACTTTCTTCACTAGATTGATCAGAAAATAGTTTTATAGCTCTTTCCATGCGGTTTGAGGTTGAAGGCGCAACATCAATCCTAAAGCATCGCCTTTTATTTTGCCCTGAAGCCAACTTGCATTATCGGTCATAATTCTGGACTTATCTCTCCTAGATCTGGTCCACCTCGACTCAAATTCATGGCACAATCTGAATTAAATGCAACATTAACTTTTTATGATCAATATCATTGCCAAAATGATCGCTGCGTGCTCTAGGAGTGATTTAAGCTTAACGGTTTTTGCGTTTTTTACCCAAACCTCGAAAAAACTGCCCGTTTTATATCACTCATTGCTTAATTGAAGGTCCTTGTGCAAAACAATGGCAACTTTTTATTTCTGATCCTGATTCAGAATAGTTTTCTGCAAAATACGTATGTTTTGGTTGATTTGAATGTGATTGAATGTTGTTAGTTTTTTTCCACTAAATACAGAATATTGTTAAAAAATATACCTACTTTTTGGCACTTATTTCTAAAAAATAACAAAAATGTTGTATGCCACTTATGAAGTCCCTTTATAGCGCTAAAAATCAATAATGCTTCCACAATTATGGGAAAAATAAGTTCGACCGCTCACAGTGGCCACACGATCCAATTGAGAACACTAAACTTTCTCAACTGATGCTCGTTGTGCAATGCAATTTTGCATGCATTTCAAATGCACCGGTTTAAGTACCGTTATCTTCTGAACAAAAATTTTTTGTTTTGTTTTGGGCTTGTTTTCGTAACATTTGAACATATCTAAATTGACTCCTAAAAGCTCATTGACCTTAAAAATAATTGTTTTTTTCAATTAAGTCCCCCTAGATTGGCAAAATCTTACACTGTGCGCTGCTTGATTTCTCCTAAATACATAGATTATTCATGCATTTTAATATGTTCAAGTCGCTCATACTCGCAAGGCGCAGCTATGCGCAAGACCAGATAAATATATTTTTATTTAAAAATATGTATTTTAAAAAAACTTTCACTCTAGAAGCGTGAATAAGCGTGAATGTATTTTTCGCAGTCCATCAAAGTGGGAAATAAGGAACAAAAGTAGTACTTCAGTAAAACGACAATAGCTCAAATAATTAAAAAAATAAACAAATTTTCCTTTTTCATTTTTTTTTTAGAATTGATGCATCTTTAAAAAGCAAAAAAACCAAATTGCAATCGGAATTTCCGTTTGGATTTTATACGTACCGAAACGTAACATATAAAACCAAAAAAATACAAAAATTTATCAGTTTGAAAAATTGTTCAACTTTGAACCACTGTAAAATCCAAAATAATTGACCAAATTCAATAAACTAAGCATTTTCGGGCTATCTGGGGTTCCCTTTATTAAATCAAATTTTAAGCGGTCAAAAAAATCAACCATCAATTTTTGATTTTTGCAACGCTAAATTCGCCAAACCGGCCACTGTGCGACGGTTGGTTTGTAAATCTCTCGAAAAATTCGTTGGTGCCACAGAACTACTAGAAATTTCATTTTCTAATTAGAAAATCTAGTTAGAACACCAGATGTTCCTATTGAGGTTCCATCTCTAAAAACAGGGCTGAATCTCTCTCCGAAAAATTTCCCTTATTTTAGTTCTGATGCATAATTCAAATTTAAGTCATATTCTCCATAAATATAATGCAAAATTTAAAAATTAGATGGGGCCAAGCATAAGGTATAAGTTTCCATCCCTTAATCCGCTAGCCGTCATCTAGAGGGCGCCACACCGTCAGAGGGAGCTAGTCAGAAAAGAGGTTTCCAAAATCTCCTAACAAAACATGAGCGGTTTGAAACCAACCAAATGAAATTTCTGTGGCACCTAAGAATTGGAATTCGGTTGGAATTTGGTTGGAAGAGGATTCTGTGGCACCCCTCGTATATGGGCATTTTCTGTTTTGCCTTTGTTAAATGTTGTAAGGGTTAATGTTTGAATAACTTTAGTAGTCAATATTTTTCTATTATTCATTAGAACTAAATTTAGTCAAGATGGCATGGAATCAACCATCGATTTCTGGGTGGATATATTTGTATTTGCCCATTCTTTTTCCATTGCCAATTTAAGATGCCTAGCTGTCTCAAACTGCCTCCCATTTTTAAAAGCTTTAGCAGAGAGGATTTCCCAGAGACTCGTAATGGGATTCAGGTCCGTACTTAATGATTGAGAGTTCAAAAAATCTTCGTCTAGTACCCCTTTTAAGCTTTATGAAACTGTATCCCAAACAATTCTGGGTGAAATTACAAAATTGTCCACAGCTTAAGGGAATCTAACGCTTAAAAAGCACAACATGCTAGTCATTTGTATCGAATTCTAATGAAAGCGACAACTATTGCCTATTTATGGGCAGAACAAAATGTTGTCATTTCGAAAACATAATTTAAAAATGGAATACCTTCGCTGAAAAAAATTTAAAAGTGTCTTGGGCTTGTTAATTTTAAAGTTAAGAATTACTACTACCTGTACGAAAAGTCTAAAAGGAATTTTTTACAAGATCGACGCTTTATGATGAAAAATTTGTTACAAATTCATTTGTAACCAATTCTAATTACTGAGTTCTTCATGGGGATGAACGTGCTGATCCTCAAGGGTATGCGTCATCGACGAAAGAAAAATAATAGTTGGAAAGGGAAATGTTATAGTTATACAGCTGTTCCCATTCCTACGATTACCTTGTCTTGCCTTTACTCGTAATCTGGAAGTTTTTGCTTCAATGCTCGGCTGAAACGCATTTGTTGGTTTCGGCAAAGTTGTTCTGTGATGGTTTCACCCGAATGTAGCAGATCATGATACGTAAATATTAGGCGTTGGCGTCATTTTTGACGTCTTAGCTAGGGTTCTCAAGAAATCGCGCAAAATGTGACAGTATTTCTCTCTAACACACAGTGAAGCATGACTTTGGCAATCTTTGGGTTTAAATTGGCGAGAATGTTCGTGTTCGTGCCCCCGGGGCTATGGCTGGGAAACTCTGGTCTATACCAAAACTCATATGAAAGCTTCTTTTAACATTCGATGGCCTTTAGCTGAATTTTTCTTTAAATAAAAGCAAAAATGTTAGCTTTCTCGCAAAACTGTGTTTTTGGTTGAAAAAAAAAGTTTTGGAGCACAAAAAAAAACTATGTTGTTTACTTCAGCGAAACGAAAATCATTTAGAGTCAATATCAAGCCAAATATTTATTTACGTTTCGTCGGTTTCGTTTTTGAGTTCTCGATTCTGAATGAGTTTGCTGCCTTTTTTACATTTAGCAAACCACTAGACCAAGCGGAGAATGGTACACAAGAGAGAAATTAGAATTCCAAGCGAAACGATCGAAAATGGAACAGTCGGAAATGAGAGAGGCTGACTCTTAGATTTCACTCTTCGTTTCGTTTGCACATCTAAAATCTGGACACATTATAAATCAATCAAATTGAATTTCACTAACAATTTTTAAATTGATCACAGAATTATCGAAAATTCACTTTATGTACGTCCCGCAACTGTAAGAGTGCGACATATGGCAATTATTTTTCATTCCAACGACTAACTAGCATTAGTTTCCAAACTCTTTCGTTTTGGTGTTGCGAGAACATGAATCAATTTCACTTTGGAAAAGTTGCGGTGAAAGTGGAGCTAAGAACATGCCTAAATAAGTCAATATCGAATCCGTGGATCATATTTTGAGTTTCCCAAAATAGTCGCTATGATCGAGCAATTAACCCCAACTGAATGTGAAATGTCTTGTTTACAACACTTTCTAAATCTAAATTTTCATCATTATATTTTCAAAACGCGTTTCTGATCGGCCGATGAACCCGTGTCTTCGTGCAGTCATTGTCCGCATTAACCCATTAACCTTCATCACAGATCACCTTAAATCACCTAAAAAAAAATGCAAAAAAAATTATTTAAATATGAGAGAAAAGTAGGCCACCCAAAATTATATTAGCGATCAGTTTTCTAGAGTTTATGATAAATGCGCCCATTGACCAAAAGGCTTACCTAGTCATTGGGCGCATTTGGCAAAACAACGTAATGCTTTTTCTTTTCTAATATTCAAATTAATCAATTTTGTAATGTTTTAGTATCAAAAGTGTTCGAAGTGTGAAAATTAGAGGTGTAAGGGGATCAAGGTCTTGTAAGTAATATTTACTCCCCAATTGCATCATCAGTAGACTTCGCCCACATTTGCAGGTACCTTACATCACCTTAAGCCGGCGAAAACTCGATATTTTAATTAGAGATTTGAGAATGAAAAATCATTAACATTGACTTTGAATTCATATTTTGCACAAGTTTAAAATGCAATTAGTCTAGCAACAATATCATTTTTATTTTCTTATATCTGTTTGTTTACGTTCAATCATGCGTTAAATCATTATTGTTTTGGAAATTTATAATTAACTATTTAAAATTTTGTTTACTCCCAAATTTGTTTGTTTTTCAAGCTGACAATACCTTTTGTTAGGGTATTTACCCAAAAAAACAAAAACACTCTTTTGGAATGTGCAAGCTTCGCTTGTTTTTTTTTTTGCTCAAGTAAAGCTTTTTTAAGTCATTTCGAGCCCCGCTGCACTCCGCTTGAACTCGAACCAGTTTCGCCATATTGGGTCGCATCTTCATCTGTCCGTTCAGGTCGCGCCTCCTCCACTTGCCGCTTCCATTATTATGGGATGTTTTGATGTTTTTAAGCGTGGTCTGGTCAATTTGTATTCCATTTAGGCACTTCCCTTGCGCGTACATTTGCATAATTATCATCATCAGTCGCCGATGTTGTTGTGTCTGGCTGCTTTTCCATTGTTCTGATTTTCTGCGGATTATTTAGAGAGTATAATGGCGCCAGCTCTGGAATTTCCAACTTGACGCAGGCTGTCAATTATATCAAAATTGGTCCTTTATTGATGATCTTAAGTACATAGGATTGACAACATCAAAAAGGTGTGTGTGCACAGTCTGACCTCAGTTCAGTGAACAGTCTTTCTCCTATAGTTAGTGTAGCATAAATATGTGTGTGTGCGTATGTCTAAGTGGTCTCTTCGAAAAGCTCGTTTGTTGGATTGTCCTAAGGTCGCCTTACAATTATTTGAAGTGCAGTTTAATAGTAAATTGAATTTCAATCTAGACCGCATAAATTAATTATCATGAGTGCTGCCAAAGTCCCTCACACAAATATTGGTACTACGCATTAGCGTAGAATTCAAAAGTTCAACGTTTGTCGATTTTCTGATTTCGATTTCGATGTGCGATGTTCAAGTGTCGCGCTTGGGTGAAACTAATTAAGTAAATTTAACACGGCGGATCGACACCATCGACGACTGACTACGTAAGTGAAGATGGAAACTAATGGCCCAAGACTACAACGAACGAACGAAAAAAAGCAATGCATGCATATATTTACTCGTACTAAGATCAACTATAACGGTAATTACTTACAACAGAACTAATGGATAACTGTTCTATATACTTACTGATGCAATACGTAGAATTTTCTGTCTGTGGTTTTCCGGTTTTCCATTAAGTTTATTATCACGTTACATTATTCGCTTACATATTATGTATGCTAAGTGTATGGGGGAAGGGTTATTCTCTATATAGAGAGTATATAGCTTCTATATGCATATTAATGATCGCACACAACACATAATTACATAATTAATATAATTGAATTACAACCCAATTCAGAACGAGTTTTGCCAATGCAACAAACGAAACATAAACAATTTCATTTTATACTACAAAAACAATTTGGCTAAACAATGGTTTTCGGGGACTTTTTTCTTTTGGAGGGATAATAATAATTTGGCTTACTTAAGGAGCTACGTGTATACGTTTTAGTTTAAGTAAAGTTGCTAAGATGGGTTTTCTAATTACTCTTGTTCAACTGTTAAGTGAGATTTGAGTGATTTACATGAGATATGCTTAGGATAGTCGAACCAAATGTTCTAGGGATCTCACACAGAGTAACTAAGGAGTATTTGTGGTAAGTCTTGGCTAAATGACATATGTTTAGAGTATCGTATGATGTATTTAATCTAATGTGGATAGTAGATAATAATTGAATAGTTGATTATTTGTAGGATAACCAATGATTTGGTGTTTGGAACACTTTTTTCTTTGGTTTCCTTAGGAAAAATAATAGGTTAACTAAAAGTGTAATATTTTGTTGGAAACTGCACTCAAAATTCAAGTACGAATGGTATATGGGCTGCACCGAATAGAAGAAGAAGGACGAAGAACGATAAGTCGATATTTTTAGATTTAGACGTTTTGAGGAATACTCTTTAAGATACTGTGTATATAAGAAATTATTGGTTGCCTTTGGTCATTCTAGTTCATTTGTATCATGTTACTTGAAGAACATCCAAGCTACATATATGTGTACTTGCTGCGGTTTTTAGTTTCTGTTAGGAAGGCTGTGTTAACGTTCGCCATAATTTAAGCTTAAGATCCACAAGAGGTTCGAAAAATTCTTTGGCGTAAGTAAACTACTGATCTGCATACCTGGAAACTAATTTATCATATTATAACACAACGCAACCATACATATACGTGACCTTATAATAAGAGATGATTTTCGAGTGCTAAACACGAATCTGTTCAGCAAAATGCTCCATCACGTCTAGATGTTTGAAAATTTGAGCTTAAGGTTGCTTAAAAAGCCTATTTGAAATCTATTTAGAGAAGTTTTGTGTATGACCTTTACCTTTGCCTTCAATCTCTTTGTTAATATAGTATAGTTCTTTTTCTTAGCTTTAAAATGAAATGCTCCCAACAAATCTACGGTTTTCTTAAGCGAAAATATACCGTTTTTAATACATGTGCTATACTTGCCATTACATTTTACTGCCCTTAAGTATGCAGTAGAATTCATTTTAAAATACTAACGTACTTTTGTATTATAGCAAAGCATACTTTTGGGCAGTATACAATTAGTTGGGAAAATATGTATTTAAAATGGTCTAGGATAAATCTCAAAATTGTTTGATATTCAAAGTTAGTCATGGTTAAAGGGTACCTATTAACTTTCGATAATTTCGAGAGAGAAACAAAATAAAATCTTGGGTTCCCTAAAATACGCTTTTAATAAGGGTAAAAATTGGTATTTAAAGCTACTGTAAGCTTAAATATCTTAAAATCGAAATGTGATGGACCATTTCCGCAAAACAGATTCGAATTCTGCACTTGAAAATCATCTAGAACGATCACCAAACCTTCAATATACTGAAAATATCCCAATTTTGTTGCCTTGAGTAATCCATTATTCTATGTTTTTAGGCAAAACATGACCACTTTTAATGGTTCTTAGAGTATAATCTATAATAATCTAATCAATAACACTAGTTTACAGCATTTCCGATCCCGACCATCTGGCAGTTATTTCGTATGTAAATCCATTTGCTGAGTTCAAAAATCCAATCCGCAAATTTTTTTTTGGGGCCGTTTTCGAGAAATCGCGGAAAAGCTAGTTTTTCGATTTGTAAAAGAAGTACCTTTTGAAAAATGCGTATATCTTTGGTACCGGTTCTTGCATTATGATCAGGTAATGCTTACTTAAAAGGTAATTGAACGCCCTTTCATTCGTTGATACACCACTTCTTAATCCGGTGCTGGACTTCGGCGTAATAAAGGCTTTTGTCGACAACTTTGCATTAAATTTATCACTTTTTTAAAAACAGCTAGATTTTAAGTGCGATTTTCTCCACGAAAAAAATTGTGTAAAATTTATTTTATTGCTGGTTACTAAAGAATTATCTTTTAAAAATACAACGCCACATAACTCATTAAAATCCGATCAAGAATAAAGAAGTTATTGGCATTTTAGTAAAAAATGGAAGGTTTCAACTTCAAGCAAATTGATTAAGTTTGACTGTTTTATGTACGTCGTAGGAGGCATAGGAAACATTCTAACAATTCTATTTAAGAGCTACTATGACCTAACAAATTTATTTTGTAACTGTTTAAGTTTTTTTGTGATTGACTTAGGTTGAAAAATGAATGTAAGGCGATAGAAAAAGACCGCAAGCATATCAAGATCATGTTTGCATCCAATTTGACGCCTTACATTAGTTTTCCACGTAAGTCAATCACAAAATGGCTTAACAAAAAATAAATTTTGCAGGTCATAGTAGCCCATTTCTAGAATAGTTTAAATGTTTCTATGCCCACGAACAACAGTCAAACTAGTCAATATGCTTGAACTGCCACAAAATGCCAATAACTTTGTTCATGATCGGATTTTAATGTTACGTTAAATTTTTATGAAAATCTTTAGTGACCAGCCATAAAATAAATTTTAGTGTTCCGTGGAAAAATCGATTAAAATCTAGCTGTTTTTAAAAAAGTCGAAAATGATAAAGCCTTTGTTGCCGGTGCAGCACCGATAAACAAAGATCTAGCAAGAACCTGTGATATAATTTTTCTGATCTTACGCTAGCTTTTCGGATTCTCGAACGCTCGTTTGAAAATCTATAGACTAAAATCTGCAGTAATGTGATCTTATCGACTCGTTTGAAAGAACTCTATACAGCTTATTTCAGAATTATTTCAGGGAGCCTTTTCGGGCTTGGTCCAATAAAACCATATGATGAGTGCTCTGGCCACTTGAATGTTATTTAAGATCAGCATGGATACAGAATCAATTCAATATTTTTACGTTTATGGTTGTACTTCAAAGAAATATTTGTTTGAAAAACATATTGCGCAAAATTCAAGACCCAAACGTCGAACCACCATTATTACTCTAGGGAACTTTTGTAAGAAAAGTCTATTTTTAGAATTTCCTCAAGATTGATTAGACATGCTAAAAGATGACAAATTTTACTATGGTTAATGTTTATGAGAGAAGCTTGGCTTGGCCCCGTTGGAGGAACATTTTTAGCCAATTTTACATTTTTTTACATTTGCAAATGTTTATGACTCAGCATGTTGGATGTATCTAACATCCAATGCTCAGTGTAAAAAGCCTATGGATTGCCGTAGCAACTTAGGACTTAGTCTAAACAAATATCAATTGTGTGAGTTTAGCTATCAATTTACTTTTATACATATTAATATTTTGGAAAATATAGAAACTCTAGTCTATATAAGATTTTATTGGTGATTCTTAGCTGATCCAAATTAAGGCATAAGAGAGCAGAGATTTTGATAGCTGCATTTGCATGATAATAAGTATAATAAGCTAGTAGCACAGACTTCAAAACTAGGTATTTTGCATGACTTTCAATATAGAATATCTTATTTTATAGAATCACACACATTTTCTTTGCTCTTGAAAGTCATTCCAAAGCACAGCTGTTTCGAAAAATCTTTGTGCTGTGCTTGAAACGAAAGTGATATACTGTGGAATAGAGTTAGTCTGCGTTGACACTGTGAGACATGATATTCTAGTACTCCTACATTTTGTTATGTTTTAAATGTAAATAGCTTGTCAAATTCATAGAAGAATCACTAGAAAACGCAGCCTAGACTATCCTATCTCTTTTATCAAGCAGTGTGAAGGCAGCCTAATTCTCGGTTCTATCAACATATTCGTACACTCGATATTACAAAAATATGTTACCGTCCTACAGATTTCTTCCTCGAAGAATCAAACGTTTTTTTATTACAGTTAAATAGGTGGATAATCATACAAATATGCTTTTAAGTACAAAAAAATTATTAATTGACTTTTTAATATTGGGTTCTGTTTAGACACACCCACAAATTAACATAGGCCATCAGTTAAAAAACAGATCTCGCAGTTTGTTAACGGCCTGGCGCGGTTTAAGGCTTTTGTACCAGCAACTGCCTTAGAACAACATGACCATAGGTAAAACAACTACCAAAATTAGAAAAATAAAGTAAGCTTCATGCAAGCAGGAACACAGATCATATCATAAATACTAGTCACCACGGTGTACCACGGTGGCCCACAAAGACAATTTATTAAAGATTTACTTTCTTGATGGAAACGACGAATTTTAATCATAAGATTAATTCATAATGGGGAGGCTGTGATACCCAGTGGTGTTGTAAAGGCAATGCGGTCAAATTGCTAAAACGGACAAGCTCTGGTGAAACTGAACACAGTCGTCTATTGACGTCGGGTTATAGTTCTGGGGCCCGTGGTGTTATCCCGGTTGGCCAGTCCTCTCTAGGGACTGCAATAGCCCTTATACCATCAAACGATTTTAAGAAAAATCTACCGTCGCTTTAAAGATATTGAAGAATGAACGTTAACCTCGGTTACGTCTTTGAATTATGTCTAAGTAAAATTTTTGTCAGGTTGTGGTTTTTTTCTTCTTTTAATATTTCCAAACTTTTACAAAAGTCTTTTAATGTAAGAGTTACTTGGACCATTTGCCTGCCACAAGTCTCTAGTCAAAATCAAATCGCAATCTCAACGTATTTTGTTTTTTGACGTAAAAACAGTTTGGAAGTCAACCAATTTGAAGCAATGGTCATGTTTCTGCAGTTTTATTGTCAGAGCACCATATTGCGTTTTAGGGGAACAAGAACCTGATGTCAGATTCTAAAATAAAAGTATAGTTGTATTTCCGAAGTTCTCGTATTCTTCAGTTCAGCGTTGTATACCCTTTCGTACCTGATTTAAGTGCAGACTACTTGATGAGTGTAGAAAATATGTTTCAGAAATATCAAAAGATTGCATAAAAATAAGAAAATTACATAAATTTCTATTCTCATATCAAAGTTGAGAAGAAATTTCGTACATCAAAAAATTTCTATCAAAAACACTATTGCAACAAGAGATTAGTCTCTTCTGCTTTTACACTCTTAGTTAGCATAACTTTCTGCCTCCAGTTACCAAGGGGGTAGTATTACGTCTAATTCTTATCATTTAGAAAGTTATTGCACTCAATTTCTTCATGTCAAGTCTGAGGGGATTCTGTTTTTTGGACTGAGCTAATTATAAACTAGATTATTTGGTTGCATGATAATATTTTCAGTTACGTATGGTTAAGTAGATGCGATTTAGCCTTCACTATTCAGTTCTAGTCACCGTTCAAATCGCTCAACTGATGACTCTGATGCTCCAGACTACGTTTGAGATCGACAATGGTGCTAAGCAGTAGCTGTTGCTTGCGCTGTTGTTGACCCTTTGGGCCTTCCCCGGTGACATCTTGCATGGAACTTTTGGCCGAAACCGAAGCTACCAATTTTGTTTGCGTACGCTCCAGGGGAAAACCATGCGACGACTTGTGACGTTCACTCATATCTATTAATTAAAATTTGCAAGATTAAAGGGAAACATTTTTCGATAGGTTAACTTACCCAATTCCAAGTCAAAGGTTTTCTTGATGCGCTCAAATGAGGAGCTTCCTTTGTAGACCTTGCGCTTAAGTGGTTCACTGTGTGGACAATAAAAGTTGTTGTTGTTCTGGACTTGTGGCTCCTCCGCGGGCAGACACTCTATCTCAGATTCATCGCTAGTATTGGACCACATTTTGGTGCTGGTCCTACGCTTGCCCAGAGGGCTCTCCTTCAGACGACGTCCATTTAGTTGCAATTGTGGTGAGAGTGGAGGAGGAAGAGGTGCAGTAGCATTAATCTTACGCGGCGGCAACTCTGGTGGAGCATTTTGGTTGATAAAATTGGTCAAATGAGTCTTGCGTGGACTACAACGACCAAGTTTGGGACTGTTGGGTGGTGAATTGGCTGAGTTGGTTTCAAATTTCAACAGCTCAATGCGTTTGTTAATAGCTGCAGCCAATTCATGCTCCAACGGAGGAGTGGGTGGTGAAGGAGCTTGCTTTTTGGCCTCCACTTCGCTGTTCTTAAGCATTTCCACACGTTTGTTGGCCAGGGGATTGAGACGTCGTGGACTGGCCACGGGTGTGTCACGGGGTATGCTAAAATATAAGAATGGGATCATCAAAGAGCTCTTCCTTTTTCTGTCGAATTATGAAACTTACCTCTGCAAGCTATTCTTCATGGACTCCAGCAAAGATTCAGCCTCCATGATCAGCTGCTTGTATTTCATATCCGCCTCCAGATCGGCCTTAAGCAAAGCCTTCTCGCTCTCCGCTATGGTCAGAAAGTTTTTCTCATTAATGCTGCCAAAGATCAAAGAATTGGAGCGATTGGACAGCGGAGAGGTTTTATAGATTCTACAAAAATACAGATTAATATCAAGAATAGTTTGAAAACCTTTCGGCCGCATATGCCCCACCTTTCCTTCATCAAATGACGACGCAGACAAACGGGTGTTCCACCCACACTTCTCGAGCCTCTTGGCTCGCGCATTGGTGATACCGGCAGATTCTCGCGATTCTCACAACTCTTCTTGCGCGTTTTCAAGAAACGCTTGCGTCTACGCTGCTGTGAGCCGTCTACTGTCTCCTGGCCACTCTTACGTCTTGATCTGGTCGAAGATCTACGCAGTTTTAGAGGACTTGAGTGATTGGGATAGTAATGACAACTGCCCAAATTACGCTGCTCCATTAACACCTCCTGCATGGACGAGGTATCAATAAAGTCTATGTCCAACAGCTCATCCGTGTCGCATTCATCGCCCGCATCTTGTCCCGTATCTAGCTCTGAGGCACAGCAATCTGTGGGATCCGAGTCGCTACTAAAGGGTTAAAGAATGCATACAAAATGAACAAAACTCTCGAGATTAGCCAGGGTCGGTTGCCCACCTGAGTATGTCGGTCTCCTTCTCATAGATGTAACTCTCGTCAAACTTGCCAATCATCTCGTTGAGAGTGGCCTCATCATCACTTAGCATGAAGGAAGTGGTAGTGGTACCTGCCAGACCCACAGCCGGAGTTGATGTGGTATGGGTCTCCACCTGTTCCAAGTGGCGTCGCTTCATGGTGTGCAGAGGGGCATGCAGATTTTCCACTTCAGTCGATGACGAAGAGCCCTCCGAGGACTCGTAAGCAACTCCCTTGGTGGGGGTGGTTGCATTTGTAATTGTTGCTGTTGTTGTTGTTGTTTTGGCAGCCGGAACTTCCAGCTCATTGCTTGACTTAATGCCCGAAGAAGTGGTGGAAGTGATGCTAGAGGCATCCAGCTCCAATCGTGGTGGAGCTGGTGGCGGCAAATGCTCAGTCGTGTTGTACCAGGGATTTGTGCGTATGCGACATCGCTGTCTGGGCGAGGGAGCTAGAAATTAAAGGATGTTGAATGAGTTAATTGCAAGGTAAGGAGCAGAGCAGGGTGGGGCAGCTGTAAGCAAAAGCAAAAGGTTAAGTATATAATTTACAGAGACGGTAATTAAACAAAAACTATGGTTTCAGAACACTTGACTTGGAGAAAATAGCTTTGGCTTATCTGAAAGAAATATGGCTTCTATATTATTAACTAGCAGGTACACGGCGTGCTTTTCAAATGCCGCCTTTAGAATTTTAGGCTCAAAACAAAGAGGTGAAGCTTATTGGACAATTGCCATCTATCAAATTCAGGGCTGCAAACCGGTTTGGATTTGAACTGCTCCGGAGTCGGAGTCTCCGTCATTTTTGGGAAGCCCGAACCAAATTTTCAGTCGGAACCTGAACCCAAACCGGAGTATATTTCGGTTCAAAAATATGTTTCTACTATTTTTTTTTAGTATTTATAAATTTCCAAAACACGTTTATGCACTCGTGCAGGTTTTTGTAAGTTTAAATATTCGTACATATTTATACAGTGCTTGTAAAACCGTTCTCACATTGTAAATTCAATCCAATCTGAATCTTGGTATCCAAGAAACCAAATATTTTGACTTAGAACAAAAATATGTAGCTTGCAAATAAACATTTTGCTGAATTGTATAATCGTCAAAGAGAACTGATAAATAAAAGCATCAATTTTCTGTACCATATTCATCTTCTTTCTTTTCTCGGAATTTAAAGATGGTTTCAAATTTCTTATGTATTAAATATTTGGAAGAACACTATAAATTTCTCATTTCTTGTATACACTCTTCCTGAGGAACAAGTATTCAGCCAAACAACCAGAATAAATAAAAGTTTAATTAAATACTCCAATATTATATAGAAAACATCAAGACACTAAAATTTCATAAGGGCACGCGCACTATTGCATCTGAAGGATAAGCTGACCATGATATTTAAGTAGGACATGTTAAATTGTCAAGGTCAGCTTTAGTTCTGCCGTCAGTTCATCATTAAGGCACATGTGTGCGCGCGATCTTTAATTGATCGAAATTAGCATGAGAATGTATTCCCGAACCACCGGCGAACCATCCGATAGTTTGAATCGCGGAGTGAACCACTTCCGATTAATAGATGGTTTGCAGCCCTGATCAAATCTACATCTAGGAAAATCAACATGTCTCTATAACTCATATACGAATTTTTGCAAATTTCTAATATTTTTAAACCTATTAAATCTTAGTATTAATCTGAATTCAATATAAGATTCGGTCTACACCACATATATTTTCCCTTAGTTTATCAAAACTTCTTAAAATTTGTTTGTTCAATTGATTTTTATACCCGTTACTCGTAGACTAAAAAGGGTATACTAAAGTCGTGCAAATGTATGTAACAGGCAGAAGGACCATATAAAGTATATATATTCTTGATCAGCATCAACAGATGAGTCGATATAGACATGTCCGTCCGTCTGTCTGTATGAACACCTAGATCTCAGAGATGGTAAGAGATAGAGGTTTGACATGTATGGGACAAATGCTTCTTTTATCTGCACGCAGATCAAGTTCTTTTTTCAAATTTTGGCCACGCCCCATCCCGCCCCCGCAATTCGGAAAAAACGTTATATCTCCTAGAGTTTTGAAGATGGACGATTCGTACCTTCTAGATATAGTTAGTAATTAGCAAAATGAATCGATTTGCCGAAGAAATGATAAAGATCGGATGAACGGTTTTCAAGTTATGAGCAAAATAAAAAATGTTGCATACTTTTTGGATGGTCACCCTAAGGAACGCAGGAACACTGTTAAACATGTTTTTCATGAGTAACGGGTATATCGAAGTTTTGTTGTTTATTTGTTTTATCTTTACCTCCCATTTACTCGTCCACATTGCCATTTCCAACCTTCGTCATATTTTAGACTGTTCAATCTTTCGTAAATACTCAAATAAAATTTTTTTAAATTTTGTAATCATCTTAGGTCCTAAGAAAATTTTGGAAATTTCGCGATTTGTTTGACCATTTGATCTACAACACCTGTTTAACGTTGGAAGTTTGAAAATTTCATAATATTTTAGTAAAATTCTAGCATTCCCGTCTAAAACTCCCATCGCGGTCGGGGCGACAGTGTAAAACCAATTTCAACCCACATCTAACCCACATCCCATCCACTTCCCGCCCCACATCCCATCCACTTCCCCTCTACATACCACCCAATTCCCAGTGGGCATCCCGACGGTATTTTGGTATTTCCAACATCGGAACATGAAAACACAAATGACCCTAGCCAATCGGATAAAAAATATTTTTCCTTCATGCAGAATTTTCCGCACCTTTTCACGGATTTGCCAACATTTTAAAATCACATTTCAAATAATTTCGTATTTTATCCTTACAAACCGAGATTCAAGCCAATCAGATGAAAGATATTTTTTTATGCAGAATTTTCCGGGGATTTTTGGACCGTTGGGTCAAATTTTCCCACATTGAAAAACCACATTTCAAACTATTTCGTATTCTATTTTTCCAAACCAAGTTTGAAGCCAATGAGATGAAAAATTGCTTATTGCATTCTGAATTTTCCGGCCCTTTTTCTCGTGGGCAGGTTTTCCAAAATCGGGAAAACACGTGTCGAACTATTTCGCGCACTATGCTTGCAAACCAAGTTTCTGGTCAATCAAAAGAAAAATATTCCTTAAGTTTCAGCTTTCTATCTCTTATCGTTCCGGCTCTGCGGAGATTGCCAATCAGTCAGTGGATCAGTCAGGACACTCTCTTTTATAATAGATAAAATATAATTTTTAATATTTATTGTCAGCCTGCTTTAAATTTCGCGGTTTTTGGTCTACACCTCTTATATACGCGCTTTTAATTGCCATCTATGTATCTAATCTTCATAATTCTTAAGAATTAAATATATTTTGGATTATTTAATCTTCCCCTCTTTTTACCATTTTCTGCACTTTCGTAAATGTTTAAATGGAAATTTAGCAAGTTTCACGGTTTATGGTCTCCACTTCTAACATATTCATAATAAATTAAGGTCCTATGAAAATTTTTGCAAATATCGCGATTTATTTGACCATTGAAATAAAGTGTTCAACTCCAAGTTAACAACTATTTGTATGCCAAGTTTCATCATAATCATTTGGGACATTTGTGGATGAAAGCGTTTTCACAAATACTTCTATAATAATTTTGCAAATTTCGCGGGTTTTTGGACTATTCAAAGACACAAACATACTTTCATTTTAATAGATAAAAAATTAGATGATTAAAATGTTTGTGGTGTCTAAAATGGAAATCATCTTAAAAACACATCCAAGGGATATGTAATTCAGATCAAATGGACATAAATGACATATGGTTGGAATACGTTATTAAGATCAAATGCATATAAATGAAACATCAAATGGATATTTCTTAAAGATTGAATAGATATGAAAAAATTATATTTTTGATATTTTTGGAGTTAAAATGAACAGTTTTAAATTATCCTACAGATATTTAAATATCCTTTTCAAAATCAAATCGACTTCGTAAAGATTCAATGAACAACTAAACTTATTATTCCATATACTCACATTCAAACTGCTTAATGGGCGCCTGCCTTAAAGCCAATGGACTGGCTCCAGTCTCCAAGCCAAAATTACTCTTAGGCAGTGGATCCATGGGTGACATCTCCTCAATCCGATTCAGACCAAACTTATAGCGTTGAGCTTCAATGGCCAGGGAATTGACACTTTTGGGGAAGTAATGGGTGCCGGTGCGCATGTTTATGTAATACTCTGGTGGATTATAGTTGCTGGCTGCGCAAGGAGAAGTCCCATCCGTGGAATAGCCTGTAGAATAAGCACTCTCCGGTGAGGATAAACTATGCGGACGCGGTCCGGGCAAGAAATTATTGCGCGGCATGCCACGGGGCGTTCTAAGTCGTCCACCCAATGAGGCTGTATGAGGAACAGCTGGAGCAGGCACTGTTAGACACTCCACTGACTCACTAAGAGCCGCTGGGGCCAACTTGGAGGGCAACAGACGGCCATAGTGCACATGATTGCTACTCTGTCTGACCTCCTCCTCGTAGACCAGCTGCATGCGGGACAGATTCTCCGACTGAGGACGCTGATAGTCCGACACTGGAGCTGGGGGACGTAGTAGCAAGGCTCCCACCTCTTCATATTCCACCTCCTCCTCGGCGGGCAGCTGGTAGTCCGAATTTAGAGTAGTCTGTTTGGCCGTTGCAGGCTCCTTGGAGCCTGTGGACCAGGACAAAGAGGAAATCGAAGACGAAGAGCAGTTGACTCTGATGGGAGATTTATCCGCACAGGAGCTCTCCTTACTGCCCAGTGGCACACTCAGCTGTTGAGGCTGATGATGTGGATACCGATGCGGAGCATAGAGCAGATTATCCGACTTGGGTGAGGTTATGGTGTGGGTATCCTGATCCGGCGATTGCCAGCCATAACGACTGGGTGTCTGCAAGAAAGGAGAACCAAAGGTGAGCCAAAGTGCTAACTGCGTTCAAGGGAAACTCTCTCTTACATGGCATTGAATGGGAGAGACTTCGCGTCTACGCACGGGACTGGCTCTGCTGTGACTACCGCTGCTGGTCAGCACAGGACTGGTGAGATTGCTGCCTGATGCAGGCAAAGTACCCGCCTTCTTGCCCGTGTTAGTCTCCGCCGCCTGCTTATGCTTGTTTCCCTTCTTCCGGGGACGCACGATATGCGTCTCCATCCAGGAACGCAACTTGGAGCCAAACATGTTGGTAATGTAAATACTGATATATTCCCTAATAAATGGACGGATTCGGTTGGCTGAAAGAACTGTGAAGCAGAAGACAAGTATTACAAACACAATGGAGGAAACCTCCTGGGTCCACTTAGGGCTGATAAGAAAATCCATTTATGACAAAAGGCCATAGTTTTTACCTTATTCGCAAATGCGCCTCATCTCCTCCGAACGGCATTTGCTTTACGCCTGTTTTTATTGTGCACACGACATGAAAGGACAGGCACAGGCACAGGCCCTAACGGTATTTCTACACACAGATAGCGCGACGTCAGCGTCGCTTCGTTTGTTTGTTTATTTTTTATTTTTTGCAGGCGCACCCACTGTTTGGGGGTGGTTTGTATGTAAGTCGCTGGGCCTCCTCTATGGCCTAACGATGCTTTAAGGACTGTGTAAGTGTGTGTGAGGGGGGGAGACTGTCTGTGTCGGTGTGTATCCTCCCCCGCGGAAATGAACTCGGCGGCTAGTTGTAAATCCTACGTAACTGTAAAATTTTATGTCAAGCGTTTTTTTTTTACTTTTATTGAGTTTGATTTTCTTGATGCAAATTATTTGAAATTGACTTTGGTCTAACGTATAAATGGTGAAAAAGCAGAAAGTGTTGCCTACTTTGAGGCTGTCGGTTTCACATTTTGCTCAATTTTTTCACTTTATTTGCAATTTATGTATTGGTATGTGCTCGTGGCTTAGCTTGTATTTTCAGTGTGTGGTAGCTGTTAAGCGTGTGAAAAAAATTTGGCGAGAGACTAAAAAAGAGAGAGAGCGCGTGACCGTTGTCGTTGAAATGATAAAAGCTACTGAACTAAAGGAATGCGCAGCTCCAAAAGACGACAGAACTGTGGGCTAACTGTTACATTCAAAAAATGTAACTTTTTAAAATGGATAATTTTTAGTTTAGGAATATTCAAGTTTTATTTAAAAACAGCCTTAAAGTAGGCAATTATTTAAAAATTTTATTTTCTTACGTTTACGTCTTTTCGTTATGTCTATCGATAAACATTTTTTTAATGTTTTGTTATTTAGTTTTGAACAAGTAAAATGTAAACCTTTCTTAATAAAATATTGTAAGCTTAACTTTGCAACTTAAAGGCATATACTTACACAGATGAGATAAAAATTTAGTTCGGCACAATGTTTCATATGAATAGAAACAATTTTAAACAGCTTTGAAATCTGAAAGATTATTTCATAATTCATATTTATATGAAATATTGTGCCGTTCTAAATATTTATCTCAATATATTAAACAAATAAAAGTTAATTTCGTATTTATAAATTTAATTTCATTACGCTTACGTCATTTCCACGCCACTACCGATTGTGGTGTTTGTATCGATTGTCTGTTAATCGAGTAAGGTCACCCTAAATTTCATATTTTGTTATAATTTTGGTTTTATAGAACTTGTTTGCCATGAGGTGCTATTACGAAGAGCTTAACATATCCCGGGATTCAAATGATGCTGACATTAAATCGGCCTACAGAAAATTGGCTTTAAAATGGCATCCAGATAAAAATCCTGATAATCCCGAGGCCAAGGAACGTTTTCAACTGGTTCAACAGGCCTACGAAGTGTTATCCGATTCGCAGGAGCGGGCTTGGTATGACAACCATAGGGAGCAAATATTGCGTGGCAAAAACTCCGAATATTCGGAGAATTGTCTGGATGTGTTTCAGTACTTTAGCAGTTCCTGTTACAAAGGCTATGCAGATGACAATGGAGGCTTCTATGGCGTTTATCGGGAGGTGTTTGTGAAGATTGCTTTGGAGGATATGGAGTTTATGGACAGCGATGATAATTTAGGATTGGCTCCAGAGTTTGGCTATAGTGACAGTAGTTATGAGGACGTGGTGGGTCCATTTTATGCCTACTGGCAGGCTTATAGCACCAAGAAAACCTATGAATGGCTGTGTCCCTATGATGTAAGGGAAATCAAGGAGCGATTCATTTTGCGCAAGGTGGAGAAGGAAATGAAGAAGATAGTGCAGGCGGCACGCAAGGACAGGAATGAAGAGGTGGGCAGGAATAAAAAATATACAAATTCCCATTTTAATTACATATTTTACAGGTGCGCAATTTGGTTTCTTTTGTGCGTAAACGGGATCGCCGTGTGCAGGCGTACAGAAGGATATTAGAAGATAGAGCTGAGGCCAATCGACTGAAGCAGCAGGAGAAACGCAAGGAACAGCTAAGAAAACGTCAGGAGGAACTGGCCAATGCCAAAGACAATAAAGTGTTTAATGAAGGCTATGAGGAGCAACTGAAGCAGTTGGAACAGCAATATGGCAGTGAATCAGATGACTATACAGAAGATGATGATGAAGATGAGGCAGAGGATCCTTCAGAGGCAGACAGCCGGGAGGGAGAAGATGAGGAGTACGTGGATGAGCTATATTGTGTGGCTTGCAATAAATCCTTCAAGAATGCCAAGGCCAGAGGCAATCATGAGGAAAGCAAGAAACATAGAGAAAATGTAGAACGTCTTTGCCAGCAAATGGAGGCTGAAGAGCAGGCCTATCAAGAAGAATCAGATGAGGAGCTGCAAGAATCCCTTAGCAAACTTGAACTACAGGAAGAAGAAAAAGACGAAGAGCAGGAGGAGCTTACTGAGGAGGAAGAAAAGCTAACCAAGCGTAGTAAAAAGCAGAAAAAGACCAAGAAAGTGAGTGTCCAGCTGACCAATGCAGATTTAAGCGATGATCATGACGAGTTTAAGACACACAAAAGCGACTCCGAGGAGGATAATGACTGGAGTAGAGGGAAAAAGTCCGCCAAGAAAAATAAAGCTGCGAAAAAAACCAACATTAAGCAGACTAAACCCTCCCCAGAAGAGCCCACCTCAGAGCCTGTTAAAGAAACCCAAGAAACAGCTCCCCTTGATTCCACTAAACCCCTACACACCTGTGTTACCTGCCGCCTAGTCTTTGACTCCAAGAACAAACTGTTTGCTCATCTCAAGAAGAACAATCATGGCGTCTACATACCCAAGGACAAACCTCATGTGGAGGGCAAACCGCCTGGAGGGAAAGCCAAGGGCAAACGTTCTAAATAATTATGATAGAAAAATGTTACAAAAATATTTATTAAAAATTCGAGCATTACAATTAAATTTTAAGTATAACTTTATGGAATGCAGACCAGCTTGCTGCCCTCCTCTACGCGTCTGCGTACACGGCTACGCAGGTTCGAAGACTCCGCCTTGAGGCTCAAGCCGGCGGCTCCAAATGTCAGAAGTATTCCCAATACGCCGCAATAAAACGAAATTCCTGTAAAAAATTATACAAATTACTAAGAATTTGTCTTCCTGATTTAGTCTGTCCCTTACCTATACTGCAGTCCGCCGGATAAAAAGGTTCCGCCTCGGGGCCACACAAACGCTGCACTCGACCGGCACGCCAGCCCAAGGGATGCAGAAACACTGCCAACATGACACTAATGCCAGCCACCACCTGAGCACAGGCGGTCATGTTGTGTATGCTCTTGCCAAAGGCAGCCTGGCGACAGCAGGTGATCAATGTCAGAACCACGGTCAGGCTGAGTAAAACCAAACCCAAAGAAAGGAAGAACATGGCCGCCTTCCATTCGCTCGGGTAGATGCTGCTGTCAGTGGCAAATCCATCCAAATCGAAACTTCCACAATCGTAACCCAATTCAGGAGTTAACCTACACCGTGTATAAATGCCCACTGAGGAGGGTCGGGCAGCTGCATCCGCTACTGGACCTATCAGCCATTTGGGTGTGACCAGGGCCACGGCTATAAGCATGGCAGCCACCAGAGTGCACAGAAACCAGACTAGACTTCCACTTGTGATGATAATGTAGCACATTTTGTTTTGCTGAGGAAACCCAAAAGAGGGGCGTGTTGGCGGTTGTCAGTATAAGTCAGCACTGGACGAATACATAATAGTCTCACGCACATCCACCACCCAAAGCTAGAACTTCCTCCTCCTCCTCCTCCAACAGCCAGCTGACCAGCCCGAAATGGTATTGTTTATTTTATGCTTTCGCCGTTCCGCCGTTCGTTGTCTGTTTTATGTTATTCACGGGGGAGGTGGGGCAGCCAGACCGCCCAGCCCGCAAACGCAAATGAATTGTCCGTTAATTTGTTGCTAGCGTTGGCGCTTTTCTCTCTCTTCTTTCAATTTTCAATTCTTTTCGAATTTTTGCAACTGTTCGCCACACTTTGAACTTCCGTTCGCGCAGGCGTCCTCCTCGGATGCGAATGCGATCATAGCTGGCAGACACCCAAAGACAGAATGGAAAGAAAAAAATGAATGGCGCTCATTGAAACCAGCTGCATACGAGTCGATCCGAGCTGGAGGGGGAGTGGAAATCCAGACATTCCAGAATTGCTCGACCAGCCATGTTCTCTCTCCCCGGCTAGGCGCTCTCTCTTTCTTATTTTGGTTTCGATTGGGTAAGCACACACATGTTGGAGTTGAGTCTGGCGGGCAGGGGTGGATTAAAGTTAAAAAAATGGCCTAAAAAAAGTACGTAACACCTATTGCTTAATACAAATACCATTTTCTCAATTAATTTAAAAGCTAAATATAGATCTTTTCTATAAAAAAAGCTTTGAATAAAGTCATAACGCGAAAAAAAACCTTTTATAGCATTCATCAACCCTTCCATAAAATGAATCTCTAAGCCTTGCTTAGTTTTATAATACTGTTTTTGTAGAATTCGAGGGTTCGCACTCAATATAAAGAAACAATCCAACATTATTGAGAAGCATATGGCTTATTTTCCAAGTAATTTGATCCACCAATCAAAAGTCGAATGGGCCATATCCATTGTTGTTATACTTAGGACCGATTTCACATCTTCTACAAAGAGCTATTTGTCACATAAACTAACAAAAAACAGTGTTAAATCAATGACTATCTGACACATAGGTGCTATTTGGGAGAACAGAAAGCGAACCGTAATAGTGCAGACTTTGGAATTGAAATATACGCCAATACGTACAGATGTAGCGTTAGGTATCGTCCCAATGGGCACACTGTATAGAAACAGACAGAACGAAGACGCTGTAGCTTAATTGGACAAGACACAATTGCAATTAGGAAATTTCAGCAACTTCATATGGGCTAATCCTGCGTTGCGGACGTTACATTTGTACGAAAATTTGCTTCTTAAAATTGACACAGCTGGCGTCCACTTTGGTATATTTGTAATACTTTTGGTGCAAAATGCAGTTCTTTGGGAGTACTTTCAAACCTAATTAATAAATAATAATAGGTTATCTGTTTTTGAAAAAAAAGTTATGCTTGTTTAAAGTTCCGTTGCGCACGTTACAAAAAAATGGAAGTCGACTTTGAGGCTTATGTGCATTTCCACATATTTTAGCGAATTTTGCATAATAAACAAAAAAAGTCTAATAACAAAAAATTTAGTAGAATATATGACCAATCCAACCCAGCTTTCAAAAGAATGATAAGTGGTCCCGTTATTAAAATATCTTAATTTTTGTGCTGTTGCGGACGTTACGTTGCGGACGTTACACTTTTTCCATTGACCCAAATAGTATAACAAACATGGGTTTGTAAGCTTAGTACGCGAAATAGTTCGACACGTGTTTTCCCGATTTTGAAAAATCCGCCCACGAGGAAAATTTCCGTAAAATTCTGCTTGCAAAAAAATTATTTTTCATCCGATTGGCTTGAAATTCAGTTTGTGATGATTAAACTCGAATTCATTTGGGTTTTCATTTTCCGATGTTGGAAATTCCGATTTTTTGTTACTTTGAGGTTATGTTTTTCGGATTCTCGACAACCTAGAGCAATTTAGAGCCCAGATTCAGACTCAGTAGGCAATAAACCATTATAAATACCTATTTCCACCTCATATTAAAAAAAAAAAAATTTTGAGTATTTTCTTGCCGTTGCGGACGTTAAACATTTTGGCATTAACTTTTTTCAAAAATATGTGTAATAAAGGTATTTTTTTTTTTCATCAGTTTAAAGCAAGGCTGCAAACCGGTCCGAACCCGAACCCCTCAGAACCGGTTCGGTTCGGGTTTTTTGGGTTCCTTGAACCGGACCATGAACCGAACCCATAATAATTTTTCCCCCTCGAACCTGAAACCGAACCGAACAACTTCTTCGAAAAGATAGGTTCGGTTCACAAAATATAGTAGTTTTTTTTAACGACACATTCAGAGACAAACAGAGATTTTTTGTAATCTAACTGGTATCATTTAAGAAGTTCTAAAATCCTATGTCAGATTTATACTATCACTATTTATATGCTGCACACACTCTAAAATAATTAGTTAACAATATTTTTGACGAAGTTCAGTTTGATATTAGTAGAGGTCGCACACATTGTAAGAAAGCTTATAGAGTGTGACACTTGGGGTGACACTCGACAGAAGACTGACTTTTGGACACCGTATCAAGGCAATAGCTCAGGCAGTGGCTGCCAAAGTACTGCGCATGGGGTGGCTCCTGAACTCCAAGAACAAGCTGTTAGTCCTAATTTACACAGCTATTCTGGCTCCGGTATGGAGATACGGGCAATTTTATGGTATCGCGGCGAAGTCTCACATGACAAAGATAACAGGGTCCAGGCGAAAATCCTTAGGCGCATTACGGAAGCTGAATGGTACCTGACAACCAGGGATATTGAAATTCTTAGTGTTCTTAGACCCGAGATTTCAAAATTTTTCAAATTCAAAGATTTGTGCGTTGATGGACCATAAGCATGGTCTTTAAGTGTTTTAAGCAATAGACACATAAGTGAAGTACGATAGATAATTTAGGAGTAAAGGAAAGTTGAGAAGAAAAGTTGTAAATTACAGCTAAGGAATTCTACTTACTATTTTTGAAATAGTATTTTTAATTATTATATTCTCTAGCTGACATAATTTTATACCATTGTAATAAAAAATATTATTTAAAATAAGTATAAACAATTCGAAACATATCTTTTAAGTTCTAGCGAACCGAGGTTCGAACCAGAACCTTGGGTTCAGGGGTTTCAGGAACCGGTCCGCGAACCGAACCATTGCTTTTACAACGGGTTCGAACCTCCGGACCGAACCTTCTGCAAAATTTGAGAGGTTTGCAGCCTTGGTTTAAAGGGCATAAAAAACTCTGTTTATAAAGCAAGTTTGGATAACGGAATTATTAAAATTCATTCTGCTAAATTAAAAAAACCCAATTTTCCGTTGCGGACGTTACACACAGCAAACCGATTTTTAGTTTAAGTTTTTAATATATATTAGATATCCTACAAATATAATGAGTACCTTAAATTAAAGGAAATGAAACGAACTTTAAGTTTTGCTAAGCGGAAAATACTATAACGACTGTTTTTACCATTTTTGTGACCAATAAAAAAACCCTTTTTTTTTCAAGAATTAATAGAAGCAAGAGGAAGGTGTAGGTATGCCTCTGCCAAGAGCAGGCAAACCACCGTAGAACAATATTGCTTACATATTTTGAAGCTTGAATATGTACCCTATTATTCCATTAACAAACATTTGGATTTTGGACAACTTTAAATTTCAACCCTTGGTTTAAAAATTTTCGGGTTAGCCCATATTCAATTTACAGTTAAGCCATCACGGATGTGAAGTTTCCAAAAACCGGCAATTCATTATGTAAGTCCCTCCGTTACTCCATTTAATTGGATAATTTTTGCATTCAATTTGACGTCTTGCACTCATTTTTCAACCTTAGTCAAATTTTGCAGGTCATATGTAGTAGCCCTTAAATAGAATAGTTTGAATCAATAAAACAATCAAACTAAGACAATTTGCATGAACTTTAATCGTTCAATTTTTATAAAGGGTAAAAAGGGTATACTAAAGTCGTGCAAATGTATGTAACAGGCAGAAGGAATCATTTCCGACCATATAAAGTATATATATTCTTGATCAGCATCAACAGCCGAGTCGATATAGACATGTCCGTCTGTCTGTATGAACACCTAGATCTCAGAGATGGTAAGAGATAGAGGTTTGACATGTATGGGACAAATGTTTCTTTTATCTGCACGCAGATCAAGTTTGTTTCAAATTTTGGCCACGCCCCCTCCCGCCCCCGCAATTTGGGAAAAACGTTATATCTCCTACAGTTTTGAAGATAGACGATTCGACCTTCTAAAGATAGTTAGTAATTAGCAAAACGAATAACTTTGCCGAAGAAATGATAAGGATCGGATGAGCGCTTCTGAAGTTATGAGCAAAAATGTGAAAAATAGCCGAGTTAAAAAAGTGTTGCATACTTTTCATATGTTCACCCTAAGAAACGCAGGAACACTATTAAACATGTTTTTTCATGAGTAACGAGTATATCAAAGTCGGTTAGAGCCGACTTTAACTTGCGCTCTCGTTTACTTAAGTGCCAATAACTTCTATATTCTTTGACAAATTTTAATGAATTATATGGCGTTGTATATAGATAAATCTTTGGTGACCAGAATTAAAATAAATTTTACACAATTTTTTTCGTGGTGAAAATGCAAATGCAATGCAAAGTTGTCGAAAAAGGATTTTTTATTCCGAAGTCAAGCACCAGATAAAGAAGTGGTGTATGAATGAATGATAGGGTGTTCAGTTACCTTTCAAAAAAACATTACCATTTCATAATGAAAGAACCAGTACTAAAGATACATATACACAAAGCTAGATTTTCCTCGATTTCTCGAAAACGGCTCCACTAAAAAAATTGTGAAATGGATTCTTGGACTCAGCGATGGGATTTGCATAAGAAATTGCTACCAAATGTGCGGGATCGTAAAATGTTTATTATTTTGTAAGCTAGTGTAATGATTACTAAAGAATAGATAATTCTAAAACATGATTCTATTCTATAAACAATCCGGACTGTTTAAAATTCTAAAAAGTACTAAATTACGCAAATCTTTTTTGAATTTGTGCCCTAGATACGGCGGCATTGAAAGTAAAGAATATTTTTAAATTCTAGTGGTATTTGTGGTGTCCCTAAAGACGGAGGTCGGATGCGCATCAGAATTAATTTGGATGCAAAGCAAAAAGAAATTAATTTTTTTCTTGACCCCTAATCAATTAAACACCAATATTCTAAAAATCCTCAGATTGGAAAACATTTTTAAATCGATTTTTGTTTCTATTTCCAGAGTTCATAGTTAAAGAATATTTAAAGCGAATTTTCGACTCAACCGGTTTTGAACAGTTTTTAAAATGTTAAAAAGTAACCAAATCGTTTGGAAATGAAAACATCAAAAGAAAAAGCGTTCGTATGGATTAGTTTTTACTTTGTTAAGGCGGTGAGGAATCAGAGATAGTTTTTATCTGGGGTGTAATGGAAATATCTAAAGATTTTCGAACTAAACTTGTACTAGTTTTTTGTCTATACAAGAATAAAAACGGCTACTAGATCATACGGAAGAAATACCATTCGCATTAAATCGAATCGCTGAGTTTTTGTCATCTAATTTAGTAGCCTGGCATGTTTGACCCCCTTCACCTATAAAGTCGAACAGCATTACTTTGAAATGCTAACGGAAACGGGATTATGAGTTGAAATGTTTGGGTTTTAAATATTTCATTGAAAAGCAGACTTTGGTATTGTGTTTAAGAAATTTGCTTGGAAATCTACATCCAAATCCCTTTTATTGGTTTCTTCTTAAGCCCTCAACTTACCCTTTATCGCCTCAATCCGCTCCTGCTTTATTTGAGAGTTTTGATCCCGCCCCACTTCAGCTGCGATGAGTAATGCGTCGGGCGTCTGTTGTTCGCTTCGTTTGGATGCAAATGTAGTTTTTTTGTATTTCAAATGATCTTTGCTGGGGCGCGTTATCAGTTAGCGCCTTCCAATTGCATCATCATCGTACATCTCAATATATGTGTACACTGGACAATTGTTGGGTGATCGTGACCAAGAGGCAGTCGTTGCCCGGCAAATGGATTTGGTACACAAATTACGCGTTTCACTTTCACTCTTCTCAGTGCTTTCGAGCTCTTATCAGTCCCAGCATGTAAGTCATTTGCAATTGTTTAATGATGCTTTTAAACACGCCGTTCCTGTTACTAGAGATGTTGGTCCTGGTGCAGGGTCATTATTATTATGACTATGGCTATCGGGAGATTAATGAGCCGCCACCTTTGTGCTCGGATTACGAGATGTTGATTGTGAATACGCATCAGTGTGTGCGTCGTTGTAATATAGTGTGTCGACGCGGAGTGTGTTTCGAGGATGGGGATTGTCCTTGCGCCAATCAGTATAGCACTTCATTTAAGAATGGACTCCAGTGTGCGGCTGAGTGCTTACCCGGATGCAAGACGGCGGGTGGCTATTGTGCCGCACCAGATCTGTGTGTCTGCAGGAAGGGTAAACAGTACTATTTCAATGCAGTGGCAAAACGTTGTCTGAGAAGGGGACCAAGAGTGCTGGACCTGTGTCGCGGGTTAGTAAACTGTCCAAGTTCCCTTATACTAATTAATATCGACTCTTGGTTTTGTCAACAGACGTTGTACCCACGGCAGATGCTCCTATGATGGTCAATGCATTTGTGCTCAGGGCTATGAACTGCGTTCTACCTTGCTACATGGTCAACAGTGTATGCCTCGGTGTGATCAGTAAGTGGAGTTTGGATTAGGCTTCCTTTTTTACCTTATGACATCATTTTTGTTTGTTTTATTTTAGCGACTGTGGCCCTAAAGCTTATTGTTTTGCCCCCAATCTGTGCGCCTGCCGGCATAAGTATCATCATTATGCATTTAACGGTATTTGTACTGAGGACTATTGACCTTGAAGGTCCCCCACCCCCAGCAGACGTCATTATCACACGAATTTTTGTGTACATATACCTATGCCAATGCAATTTTCTATAAATAAATTATTTTTGTTTTTTTACTTAATGAACGGTTGTCCTCTCATCTTGCTTCACTGCGTTAGAGAGAGACACTGTCACGCTCTCTTCTTGGGGAACCCTGCTTTATGTACATACATACATATGTATGTGTGTATGTTTGAATGTATAAGTAATTACTGTGCACGATTGATAATTAGAAACGGTAGAATATTAAGCAACTTGTTATTGTTAAAAGAAGGCCTGGCCAGTGACCGGCTTCAAAATGTGAATTAATTATGTACATATATTTGTATGTGTGTATGTATTTAATCGATAAACTTAGGCGATCGAGAGCAAAACGCTGAAGAAAGTCAAACAGGGACATGAACATGCGTACGTGCGCTGCAGAGGCGTCGCTTTTCTTTAAACGCTTTTCAGGGGGGTTGAGTATGAGTACTTAGCGTAGTTTTGTCTTTACGCTAAGCCCATGCCTTTGTCACTCTCTTAAAAAGCAAACCAGTTATTTTCTCAAAAAAAAAAAAATTAAAATACCTGATAAGCTTTTGGTTTTACTTTTATTTTTAAATATGGCCATTCCTTTTCACATCTGTATGTACGTAAGATAAGTGTGATTGCAGGGTATTTGCATTTCTATTGTTCCAGATTTTATAAAGTCTCAAGAAGTAAAAGCAGCAGCAGAATTTTACGAGCGCGTGTGGCGTGTTTTTATATTTCTGGCTGTGTGTTTGTTGTTGGGTTAGGACGCCGGTTTTTAGTTAGAGATGGACGCGTGATGCGAAAAGACATGAATGAGGAAATTGTTTAACAGTCTATGTGGAACAGACCCAAACGCTTGGAATACAAATAAGTGATTTCATATTCTCTTTGTTGTAAACTTGCCCATTAACTCTTAATTGTATGCTAACAAAAATTATCAATCACGTTTAAAATAAGTAGAAAATTAGCTATACAGCTTCTCCAAAGGGGCCAAGCCAAACTATATATTAAATATATATTAAAAGGATATCGTACGTATGTTTTTTCCATAAAAATTCATGATATTTGATGAACTATCATTTATTCGTTGATAAAGTTTGAATTTCACTAAAAATCCTCAATCGATTTAGAAAGTTGTTTATTTATTTTTTAACATTTTGGGGAAATCATGCATGTTCAGAAAATTTCTGACATTACTTAAGTGGGGTGTGTCCTTATGTGGCCCAGTGGTTAGTGTGCTGGACTGCTGGGCGGGAGGTCAAGGGTTCGATCCCGCCTCGGAACATCTAATAATAAAAGTTGTTTTCTTTCTTTAGAAAATTGCTTTTACACATACGGTCACCTTCACCAGCTATTGGCGCCAGCTGTGAAGTAACTAGCCATGAAAAAGCAAATTCTCAAACTTTGCCGTTCGGATCCGGCGTTAAACTGTAGGTCCCTTTCTTCTGGGGAAAAAAAAAAAAAAACAACACAAAAAAAGAAGAAGAAGTTGGGTTGGGCCGTTTTTTAGGAGCTGTATAGCCAACATTTACATTTACTTAAGTGGGGTGTTGTTCACGCATTTCCAAAAATTAATTGTGGCCAAATTATGAGCACTACGTGGCAGACTACTATGTGGTAATATTACTTAAAAAAAATAGAGGGAAGCTAACTTCGGCTCGACCGAAGTTTATATACCCTTGGAGCTTGATATATGCCTGACAGTTTGTATGGCAGCTATAGTGGTCCAATTTCGACAAATCTTGTTGAAATTATGTAAAATCATTGAAAACTTATAAATACGAGCGTTGGGAGCGATAACATTGAAAACAAAAAAGTTTTTCTCACTCGGACTATTTTTCAGACATAACTTTTGTATGGCAGCTATACTATATAGTAGTCCGATTTCAACAAGGCTTATTGAAATTATGTGAAATCATTAAAAACTTATAAATACGAGCGTTGGGAGCGATAACATTGAAAACAAAAAAGTTTTTCTCACTCGGACTATTTTTCAGACATATCTTTTGTATGGCAGCTATACTATATAGTAGTCCGATTTCAACAAGGCTTATTGAAATTATGTGAAATCATTAAAAACTTATAAATACGAGCGTTGGGAGCGATAACATTGAAAACAAAAAAGTTTTTCTCACTCGGACTATTTTTCAGACATAACTTTTGTATGGCAGCTATACTATATAGTAGTCCGATTTCAACAAGGCTTATTGAAATTATGTGAAATCATTAAAAACTTATAAATGCGGGGGTGGGGGGGAAAAAAAAGAAAAAAAAAAAGTTTCCCCCCCCGACCATTTTTCAGACATATCTTTTGTATGGCAGCTATACTATATAGTGTCCGATTTCAACAAGGCTTATTGAAATTATGTGAAATCATTAAAAAACTTATAAATACGAGCGTTGGGAGCGATACCCTAAAAAAAAAAAATTTTTCCCCAAAAAACTAGTTTTTCAACCGATCGTTCCTATGGCAGCTATATGCTATAGTCATCCGATCCGGCCGGTTCCGACAAATGTGCAGCGTATTTGTACCAAAAGACTTCGTGCAAAGTTTGGTTACGATAGCTTTAAAACTGACGGAGGAGATAGCATAGAAACAGACGGACGGACAGACGGACAGACGGACATGGCTATATCAACTCAGCTCGTCATGCTGATCAAGAATATATATACTTTATGTGGTCGGAGATGCTTCCTTCTCTGCGTTACAAACATCCGGACAATTTTAATATACCCTCTCCAAGGGTATAAAAAGCCTTGCCGAGTACTCCGAATTTGCCTTGTTCAAGGAGTCGAGTCTATGCTTGTTCTTTTTCGTCTCCTTTGTGTTTCACTTGCAATTATGAGGCCTTCCATACCGCATAACTCAGAAGTCCAATATACTCATATTAATTAAAATTTTTTTAAATTGTGTAGTATCAAAAAGTTATAACCAAAATAAAACTTTAGCTGCGTGACACCATTATTAAATCACGCACTCAGTTTATCTCACACCTCTAGGTTTTGTTTTTTCGGGGCGGGGTGGGGTGTGGGAGGGGGTCGATATAGCGGCAGCAGCAGCAGAGCAGTCGGCAGCACCACACGGTTTCCATTCGTTTCGTTTCTGTTCTCCAACGCTTTTTAGTTGGAGTTTTGCTTTCGACTGTGTTGGTTTGGCGTGGTTTTCGTTATTGGACAATTGTTGCTGGAGGAGGCAAAGGCATCCGTATCCGTGAATTTTATTTGCAGCTTGTGAAACTCAAAAGCAATTTGCAATTTTAATTGACTTTACTTTACATCGATAAACAAAGGAAAAATGGGCCAGGTTAAGGTACGTCCACGCACACTTGCACGGTGTATATGGTATACACATTGGCATATCCTGTTATCCTGGGGCAATAACAACAAGTTGGCAGCTCCCTCCATTAAGCGTGGGAAAAACTCCAATTAATTAAAAAACTTTAACTAATAGATTCAATGAGATGAGAAGAAGCCGCCACGCGTGTGTCTAGCAGTTTGGCTGTGTGTGTGTAGGTGGGGGAGTGTTCAAATGTATGTATGTGTGTGTGTGTGTGCATAGAATTATGTAATCAGTCTGTCAGATGCTACGGATGCAACGGTTAATTTTGTAATGACATTGCATGGAGGCCAAGAGAACAAGTTCTAAGGCCTGATATGGCGTGTGCAATTCGATTTATGACAATTATTTATAAGTAGCTATGTACATATCGTTTGTATGTACGAGGGTTGCCTCTTAGTATCTACTTTATATAAACCGCTTGGCTAGTAATATATATGTCAGCCCTCGCACATAGAATTGGAGACATTGGCTGCTGCGCAATTTTAAGGCCCGCACGTCAGCCAAAGTTTGTTTAAACAAAAATTTGCTGCTAATGCAGAAGAGCCAAAAACCGGTTAATGCATTAACACCTATATCGAATCTCAGACTGGGAATGATTTTATAAATAAATACAGCCAAAGACCGCCTTGGGTCGTCTTATCAATTTGTGAAAAGTATTTCGCTCTTTGATAACGTCTAAGCACTTGTTTCATATTTCTTTCATTTCTTATCAGATTCCCTAACTTAACCTTATTTTTCTTTGCTTTATTCCACAGAAAGCCTCATCCGCCTTGAGCAAACTCTTTGTCTATGGAGCCTTAAAGTATGGTCAGCCCAGCAATTCCATCCTAGCCAGCACCGGCAATGGCTATGCCAAGTACTGGTGCCGTGCCACAACCACACAAAAATTGCCTTTGGTCATCGCCACGCGCTATAACATTCCCTTTTTGCTTAACAAGCCGGGCGTTGGTTATTATGTCACCGGTGAGATCTATGAGATAGATGATCGTATGCTCAATTCTTTGGACAACTTGGAGGATTGTGGTGATGTGGTTACACGGGAGAAGCACGACATGAACATTGGTGTGGGCGAGGGGTAAGCTAACATCGATTTCAATGAATCTTTGTTAACATTTGAAATCCTTTAACAGAACTGTTCCCTGCTGGGTGTATTTGCTGCAAAAGTATCCTGAAAAGCTGCTGACGCTACCCTATTTGTCCAGCTATGAGAATAACAGCACCCACCCTTACATCCAGAGACATCGTCGTACCCATAAGCACCCGGCACAGGATGATCTCAGCTATGAGGCCCAAAATTAAAAAAATGAATTATTTGGCCAGTAGTTGCATTTGTAGAATGTATACAACGTTTTCCCAGTTGGAAATGGACTTAACATGATATATATTGATTATATACATATGTAAACTATATTAGATTCTAGCGAAACCTTAGTTTGTAATTTCATAAGCAAAAATAAAAAAAAAAACTGAAGCGATTCTGGGAGTGTAAACATTTACAGTGGAATCTTATGAAATCCAAACCCATCAGAGTTTTGTTGCTTAAAAAGCCGCCATGAAATAATAAACCCTTTGATACTAAGAGGTTGAGAGTTTAGAACAGAGCGGGCAAACAAACGAAACGTTTAACGAACCGTTCGCGAAAGCCAAGGAACGATTCATTTGTTTTGTAGCTGTTACCTCTAGTGAGGGAAAACGAAACCACTAACTTTATATTGCCGAAGAGCGCAAACGAAACGATTGGAATATTGTTCTTCCGAAAGCTGCACTGCCTTGAAACGTTTCGAACGTAACACAAAAAAACAACAACAAACAAAAAACGAAAAACGTTTCGATGTTGATATCGTTCCGATTCCCCTTCAACAAATGATATTTCTTGCTTTACGTTTAGTTTGCGTTGACGAACGCAAACTGAACAGAACTCATTTTGTGTTACAGTTACTTTTTCGGGTTTTGTTTGTGTTTCGCTCGTAAAAGAACGAAACGAAACGATTCAGAAACGTTTGTTTCGTTTGTTTGCCCGTTGGTTTAGAACGACTTTGAACCTAATCCCTTTTATTGGAAAAAGCTTTACTTCTATAAAGATTTTATATCACAGCTTAAAAGATATAGATAATTTCACAAAATCTAAGTACCATAAGTATCGATCCATAACCGCAAAGATAACATAAGCTCTAAAAAAATCACGTTTCACAATAGGAAGCTAATTTAATTTGAATAAATGAAAGTGTGTGTCGCTAATGAGCAAACTTAAAATGGGTAATAACTTTATCAGGGTCGCCTTATATAAATATCTGTGGCGTCCAGCCAAATAATAACAAAATTATTGACATTATTTTCAATGCACACTGAGACAACGGGTTGCAGTTTTTGCCAACTTTTTTAATAAAAAATTAAAAATTCATACATATTGTTGGATTTTCTTTGCAACTTTACAACAACTTGGCAATGAGAGTGCCTCGCAGTTCTCTTCCAATATGGCGGTTTTGTTTTGGTTTTCAGAATATCGAATTTGAAATGTTGCATGTAGTTTTTTAGCTGAGAATTATCTTGCTTTATTTTTTATTCCCTAATTGTCGTGAAAGAATTTTTAGTAAAGTTCGAATAAATATTATTATGCTATTTATATTGTATCTCATCAGAGCGCCATCTGCGAGATCAAGAAAAAAGTTACATATGCATTAATACATTACAATTTGACGGTTTCAGAACTTCGTTCGTTTCTTTAAGCATCCTTTCCAAACAAATAAATTTTAGTTTCATCGCTCTTGAGAAAATTGTGCTTCTGTTCCACGCCCGTAATTATGAACCAATACAAAGTTTTTCCACTTCTTGAAAATTTGCCTTCTTAAGCAAATCTACTTGGCGGGCTATTCCGTTAGGTTAATTTGAAATAACTTATCGCCGTCGGACAGTTCGTATTGCCAATTTCGCTTGCAATCGCTTTTGATAAGAATGTTTTAACAAGTATAATTTTTAGGTTCCATTTCAATTAATACTAAAAAGTTCTAGAGGTGGAACAGGAAATGGGAGCAGGTTTGGAAGAAAGCTAGACAATTCCAATTACTAGATTGATGCTTGTGACAGACACGCCCTATTTTACAGACATTGTTTCTTCTCCCGACTGCTTAGTCAGTATCCTAAAAATATGGGTCAAAAAGAAGGAAATCAAAAGAGTCGGGAGGCATGTTTCTTTTTGAAATTGTAATCAATATTACAAAATTTTCTGCTGAGAAATACAATAAGCAATGACTTTCTAAATTTTCTCTTCCGCTTCTTTCTCTCGGGTACTATAAATTTCGAACCGCTCAATCCCTGAACCTTCGGACCCAGTAATCCACTCGTGCGCCCCCTGGTTCCAATCTCGTTTACCGTCGGTGTGTATGTCGCTAATCATTAAGATCTGCTTTGATCTGATCATTATCTTCCGTCTGGATACCTATCACTGGTTAACTCGCGGGTGTGATCGACCTAGATGCCCAGACTGATCGGATCCAACACAACTTCCAGCGTGTTCCACCCTCCTTGAACCAGGTTTCGATTCTCTTTCCTTATTCCCATATCCAGATTTGGTTGGAACTTTTATACCCCCATCTCACCCAACAACGTTATACGGGCCTGTTCCCCTTTTTGATTTAGATCAAATCATGCGGAATCGGAATTCCAAAAACCTACTGTGTTATTCGGCTTTTAACTTTAAAATGCCAATTACCTTCAATCGATCTTCTGGTTGGAAAAAAGATTCGACCGAATTCTTCAATTGTTTCTAAGAAATCTTACCTAGTTCGAGCTAACTGGACAAGACGGATAATTTTTACTTAACCTTGATAATAATACTTGTACATATAAGAAATAAACGAACGAGAGAAGCGAAAGCGAGTATAAACTCAGTGTGGGCAAATTTCCTAAACAAGGGAACCCTAAATCTAACTGCAAAATGGAAAATATTTAACGCCATCAGCAGAACGGTGCAGTGTTACGGAGCTCAAATATGGGGAGGAGAAATAAGCGACGAGGCAGATCAATTGCAACGCTACTTTATCAAAAGGATACTTAAGCTGACAGACTGTACGCCGAATTATATTTTAGCAATAGAAGCTGGACTAGAAGATGGGCACATTTGCAGCTTAGCGCTTCATCTTAAATACTTGGCACGAGCACTATTTGAATATGAAGAAACTCGACTTCCGCATGTCCTGGCTAAGAAAATGATGCGCAATAACTTGGGATGGTTCTCTAAACTTCAAAACTTGTGTCGACAAAATGGAGTCACAACTTACAGCTTCTCACTGCGCTAAAAGAAGAGAGCCGAAGCCAACATTTACTCAAAGCCTCAGGAAGCGCATTGAGAATATATAAAGATTTAAGCCATGAAGTAGGACCGTCATACTGCAACGAGCTGTTCCGACCAACGGACATAACCTGGATAATGAAGGCGAGAGGTGATCTGCTATGGTTGAATGGCTGTCCAAGAAGGACTGTTAACAGTGGCATATGCTCACTATGTAAAAGCAAGGAGTTGGAAGACATGCAGCATTTTGTGGGGCGATGTCCGGTTCTAAGAGAATTCCGTCTGCGTTGGTTTGAGAAAGGCACACTCACAACAGAAGAGGTAGTCATGGCGTTAAATGGAGAAACGGGATGGAAGAATCTGGCTAGATTTACTGAGGGGGCTATATTGTATAGAAAAAATATTATTAATGAAGATTTCTAATACATATGTAATATTAATAGTAGATTTTATAATACTTGTAAACGTTGTTTAAACAGCAGAGGAAAGGCTGACGGTTACAAACCAAGCTTTATAAATGTTTATTTCTTAAATACGTAAAATAATCTGCAGCTACGAACAATGTATATGAATATGACAAAATAAACATCATCTATCTATCTATCTATAAGAAATAAATAGGAAAATGTCCTGTGATTAAATATTTAAATAAATAAATGTGGGTTGATAAATAAATGAACAAATAAATAATATAAATAAGTTGGTTTGATTTGGCTTACTGAGTGGGTTTTGGTTAAAGATTAGTTAACCTAAAACCCATCCGGTGCGTTTTTTTTACCGGGCCTCGCACAGGTATGTGTCCAATCTCGCTTTCAGGCCAAACGCCTTTCAGCTTATCCTTAGACGTTTTAAACTTCGTTACCCACTGGTAAAAATGCTTTCTAGAAGCAAACCGAAAATTCAAAAAATTCCGACTGCTCCCTGAACCCCTTCTTGATCGACTCACCAAGTTCTTCCCGTTCTCAAACGTGATCCTTTTTGTGCATTTATAATGTTCTAATTAAAGTCTACTTTTGTTATTATAACTTTAAATAAATTTGCAATTAATTATTGTTTTAAGTATTAACACATAGTCAGCGGTCAAATTTCATCTACGCTACTTAACTTAATACAAATTTGATTCTAAAGAGATATTAACAAAACTATCTCGCTCACTCTTTAATTCCACAGGGGACAGTTTCCGGAACCAGTTCCTTACCTACCAGTTCGGCCGACTCACACTTGACAACCCTGCTATTTATCGATACCAACTGGTATGGCGGCTTTTAAATTGCACGTAACAGATCAAAATCAACAAATAAATATTTTGGGTCTTCACCTAATTACAGCGCATAACAGTATCTTAAATAAAAGTTGGAAAATAGACTTTTTATTTAAACTTAAAATAGACTTTATCGACACTCTCAGGCCTATAAAAGTATCATCACTAATAATCAGTTGATATCTGCTGCTGCATTAGTCAAAGAAAGTGCGCTTGTTCAGCGAAATTTAAGCAGGAGTTTCAGTTAGACTAGGAGGAATTAAAATTGGCGCCCAATATCTCTCAGCTGTTTTTGCATACATTTCATTGTCAAGGGAAATTGGAAAAACTGTGGAAAATGTGGTTTTGTGAATTTCTCCCGGTGTAGGTCCCCCCTATTTCCAAGTGAATGACAAATTGAGCTTTCGCTTATCATTTTGAAGCAAAACCTGAAATCAAGCAAATCTTTCCAAATGGAAATGATCCAACCCAGATATACTTAAGATCTTGTTAAATTTCATTCGGTGAACAACCATAGTGAGCGACGCAACTCTCCCGCTATCGCTCTCTTTGACATTAATATAAGGGGTTGTGAGAGAGCGAGTGCGGCTATCTGTTAAGTTTATCTGGGAACCACCCAGATACTTTAGTTAAGCCTTTTGTTGATTTGCCATGCTCAGAATGTCCGGGCTGGCGCGTGTATTTGTCTACGGTACTCTAAAACGTGGAGAGCCCAATCATTATTGGTTAACCGCCAAGGAGAACGGTCAGGGCAGGTATCTGGGCAAGGGCACAACCGTTCAGAAGTATCCCTTGGTCATAGGGACACGCTATAACATTCCATTTCTGCTAAACAAGCCGGGACATGGAAAACACATACAAGGCGAAATATATGAGGTGGATCAGTTAATGTTCTCCAAATTGGATGAACTAGAAGACTATCCCAATTATTATGATAGGGAAGAGCAAGGCATAGTTACCGAAGGCAATGAGTAAGTGCAGGTTTCTGTGTTGCATTTCCTTCTACTCCATTCTATTTCCTCCATTTTACAGAACCCTAAAGTGTTGGCTTTACATCATACGCAACTATCCGGACAGGCTGCTGGAGAAACCCCATTTGAGTTCATATCACAACACTCCCGAGCAGCCTTACAATGAAAAGTCAGTGCGAGATCCTTCAAAGCCAGCCAAAGATGATCTGTCTTTCTGATTTAAAGCCGTATTCCTCTCCCTTTTCGCAGCTATCTTGAGAGTCAGGCGGCGGACCTCTTTACGACATAAACACTCGGGCAACTTGTACAAAAGTAACGTTTATAAACGGATTTCAACGCATGGCTATTATTCATATTCTATTACATAATGTTTTTCTTTTTGCCGTAAATTCAAAAAATGCAAAAAATAAACCCGAAATGAACAATAGTTGTTGTGGTAGTTGTAGTAATAGGGGGAGGGAGCGGGGGAGCAGTGTAAAGATGAGTCGAAAAGCCTAGAAAATGCAAGGCCGCTTTGAGTGGCCGCGGTTTCCTGTGGGTTCGAACCTAGCTATCTGCCTCATCGTCCAGCGATTGGAATCGATTGGTGGCCGCCACCGGAGCTGTGGTGGTCTCCTGCACACGTTGAAAGCGGCCACCGTGACGGACTTCTTCGAAGGCGGGTTCGTTTTTCTTCTTACGTTGCTCCTCGGGACGTGCCGCACTGAGGGTGGGAAAGAACTCCGTGTTGGTGATGTCCGGAGCAGCGCGACGTGGACGCATGCCGCCGCCCAGACCGCTGCCGCCGCTACCCATGCCGCTGCTGGCTTGCTGTTGCAACAAGAACAAAGTTCAAGTGTGAGTCAAGTGGATCAGCTGCTGAAACAAAGGTTCTACTCACACTATAACGTAACGCGGGTGATATATAGACTTTAGACGAAGAGGTCTTCTCCACCTCCACCGGCACCGGGATTTGCGTCACCTCCTCGGCGGGTATCAGTTTCTTCCAGGGCCCATGGCCTCGCTTGTGAGTGCTGGGATCGGTGTTGGCATAGCCATCACTGTCCTCCTCCTCCTCGTCGTACGCATCTTCGGGCTGTTGTGGCTGCGCCTGCCTTTGCTCGTTAATGTTCAGCTGGCCAATTTTCAGACCGCTGTAATCCTTGCGCTGCTCCTCCTCAAACTCTTTCCACTCCTCCTCCACGGGCTACATAGTAATTAAGGGGGAGGGGGTCAGCAACTCTTGGGAGTGTCACCTATTTACTGTCTCTTACCGCTTCGACCTCTGGCACCTTCAAGTTATTCTCGATTTCAGCGCTGCTGCTGCCGACGCCGCCTGCCACGCCGCCAGCAGAGACAGCGGGCGCTTCAGGTTTTTTTGGTTTGGCGACAACTTCGCGTTTGGTGCTATCCTCCAAATTCTTCACCAGCTCGTCGGCTGTCACAAACTTGGTCTTGTTCTTGGACTTTTTCTTGTCCTTTTTCGCAAAGAAGTCGTCAAGTTCGGCCATGTTTTGTTTGCCAATTAATTAATTTATTAATTTTTTTTTGACTTCGGCCACGCGCTGTCGATGTCGATAACACACGTGCTGACAACTATTCGAGGCATCGAATACCTATCGTTCGTTACGTTTGGGTTACGTCATTAACGATGACATAGCAAAAATTTCGATGAACTGATTTTAATTTCTCTTTAATAATAAAATAGAATTGAAGTAGACTTCAAATTTTGGCAATAAAGACTTTTTCAAATTACCAGCACACATAAAACTTCAACTAAAAACTATCGATAGTATTTGTACTATCGATTGCAATTTACTCACTGGGCGGCTAGTTTCAAAAAGTGCCAGAGTTGCTGACTTTTTGACCTTTTTTATGTGTTGGCATTTGTCGAGTTTGCAAATACTTAACAAATTTTGCAACAATATTGCCAAAAATTAGCATATGAGATTGATAACCACCTCATTAAGTTGGACAAAATGGAAACAAGCCAACGACTGCAAAGCTGTGGCCATTGTGCAATGTAAAACTCATCCATAACTAATTTGTAGTTTTTGTACGTTTCTCTCTTATTTTTTTTTTTTTTTTGTGTGCATACATAATGATCTATGCATATTTATGTGTCAAACTTAACGCAAATTTGGGGCCAAATTATGCATCTAATGACCCACAGCAAGAGGTGCAAAAGCTGGATTTGTTTTGGCAAAAAAAAAAACTCAACCATTTAAACTAGCTTAAGTAAATGTTTATTTATTTATTTCTGCACCAACGCCTAAACTAAATGTTTGCCACACACATCCCAAAACACCAAAAAACCACAACCACAGATTGGCTCTTTAGCCTGTTGATCGGCTCAGAGGCGTAGCCAATGGGAGACTGGTCTTTCTCCTCTAAAATTAATTTAACATAAATGTGAATTAATTATCTTTTTTCAAATCATTTATATGATTTAATTAACTCTCTCACAATTCCCCCAGCTGCTTAGCTGGTCAAGTTATAGCCTACGCTTATGCACCCAGAAAAACCATTCATATTGACTGTGGCCAGGCGTCGCTTAGTTTAGTCTTCTTTTGAACGTCGTCGAGTCTACATCGTAAATAACATCCAGCAAAGTTGCTCCACTTGTACATTCTGTGTGTCTTCGTCTAGTGCTCGTAACGTGTTACTCGTATAAAACATTTTTCAAAGTTTTTAATTAAAGTGAATCGCACTACAAAAGGTAATTAACAAAAAAATAAATCTGCACAGGCACTTGCCTTGGCGTCAACCAGAAAAAAAACACATAAAAATAAACAATTTGTGGCAATTCATTTCAATTGCTTCACGACCTCTAGTTAAGGTAAACAAACGTTATTTGATTGTCTTCAATTTTTTAAATTTTTTTGGGCAATTAGTAGGAAATGGCAACATTTAGCTGCCCAGCGAGGCGATTAATTGAAGACTTATCTATATTTAGTTAGACTCTGGTTCACTTAGACTAGGTTCATGATCATGTCAGGGTCAACAAATATTGCAGTATTTTTCCGCTTGCATAAATTTCCGTTGACCACAAAATTTGTGCCTCCGTGGGATTAATTATTTCATCTGCTTTTGTCCCTTTCTCTCTCTCGCGCGCCCGTCTGTGTCAATGGCAATCGATACAAATTTGATTTACATATTTGGGGTTTTTTTTTTGTTTTCTTTCGATTTCATGCCTTAAAGCCCAGAGCCAAATGGTTTTTGGTGTATCTCATCAAAGATGTGCACTATTGCCACATGAGTTCGTGTGTGGAGCTGTCTGTTAAATTTCTCAAATGAGGTCAAACGCATTTGAAACTTAAATTCGAGACGGATTTTAACTTCATTAGCTGCAAAAATATATAGACAGATTTATTTTTAATGGCCCCACTCAACACAGCAACATCAACAGCATTAGCATCCGCGGCAGGTGCATCGACAGCTTCAGCTACTTACACTGAGAGAAAGTGTTTTGTATTAAAATTCTGCAGTTGCAAACATGTTGGTTTACTAAATTCCAGATTTTTGGAATAATAATAGTAAACAAATAAATAAATATTACCTAATATTCATGAAACAAGAATTTTTCACCCTTAGGTAGTTATGCAGCAACAAATTCATGTATTAAATTTCTTGCTTGTAAAATTCAATACTGGTTCTATTATTCTGTAAATAAAGTATCCGCCGAAAATAGAGAATTTCATACTTGATTCAAGAATTAGCAATGACAAAAGTATTGGAAAGAATGAAAAGTCCTGATTTCCAATTTCTAATTTCAAGAATTTTTAATGCTTCACTTTACTCGCTCTACAAATGAATGATTTTAGCTCAATTTCAAGTTCAAAATTTTTCAAAATTCAACAATTAGTAAATATTTTTATACAAAAATTGTGGGTTCATCTTTTTTCTGACATTAAATCTTTAAGATCCCTCAAACAATCGGTGATATATATTTGTAATTTTTAATGGTTTTCTATCTTCTTAGCTAAAGATTTTATTTCTTTATCGGGGGTGCCACAGAAACCTCTTCCAACCAAATTCCAACCCAATTCCAATTCTTAGGTGCCACAGAAATTATATTTGGTTGGTTTCAAACCTCCCGTATTTTGTTAGATTTGTCGAATCGCTTTTTACAGTGGCTCCCCCTGGTCAATGGCAGCGCCATCTACTTAACAGTCAGCGGACTTAACAGTCAGGGCTGCAATTTATACCTCATGTTTGGCGACAACAAATTTTTAAATTTTGCATTATATTTATGGAGCATATGAATCAAATTTGAATTATAATTTAAAAATGCAACATAAAACATATTACACAATCAAAAAATTTGAGTGAAACATAAAATTAAACCATAACTAAACAAAAGGAAATTTTTTGGCGAGAAATTTAGCCCTGTTTTTAGAGATGGAACTTCAATTGGAGCATCTGCTGATGCTGATTTTCTAATAGGTAAATGAAATCTCTCGAAGTTCTGTGGCACCAACGAATTTTTCGAGAGATTTACAAACCAACCGTCGGCAAAATCTCTAGAGATTTCTGTGGCACCCCCCTTATAAGTTGCTTTTGCTCTGAAGTCAGATGGATCCAAAGTACAGATGTACATTTTTCTGCTCCGGTTCAGGTTCGGTTCAAACTTGCCAAAAACTCCAGAAAAGTGAAAAGTGTCAAATACGGAAAAACTTGATTCAAGCACACAATTCTTATTTCAAGTACGAATTTTTCAATGCCTTTGGTCCAACCCGATTAGCTCTTAAAATAAATAAAAATATTCTTTATTAAAGTCAAATGACAACCCAAACACATTCTGGAAACAAAACAAAGTTCTTAATGTAGGTATAACAGGGTTTTATTGTACATTCGAAATCTACCTAAACTTCATAACAAAAGTCTTAGGGGGGAATTTTAAGAACAGATTCGATTTTAAATTTTGGAGTTACTAATGTAAGTCTTTTTGTGCACAATCCAAGATATTTTGTGTTAGAAGTAGGAACGTACTTTTCTTAAATTTTTCGATTTACTGTAAGTATAATTAATTCTTGATTCAAAAACGTTTTTTCTCATTTTAATATAATTAACAGTCGTTTTATGATTGAAGAACGTTTTGAACTTCATTAACGTACATCCAAGAACAAAGCATACTTTAAATTTTAAGTATAAAACGGTATAAATTCGATCTCTATCCCAGCCTATTACTTTGTTGTTTGAGGGTACATTTTAAGCCAAATCTCAATTGAGAAACGTTAGATACTATATGAATAGAAAGGAAATTCAATTTCCAATAATTGATTTTGTAGTTCGAGTACATAAACGAAAATATTTGTCTGAAGACGAAAAAATTCAATTTTAAATGTCTAGAAAAAATTTAAAAAAAGACAATGCTGTTTTTTTTTCTATTTAAAAGCATATACTCAGATGAGATAAAAATTTAGTACGGCACAATATTTCGGATAAATGGAACACCTTTCTTCATTTGAAACATTGCCTTAATAATCGCACTTCTACGAAGAAAGGAAGATATTGGTAAAGAAAATATTTATAATCGATTTTCGAGATCACCAATCCAAAATACATTCAAAAATAGTTTCAGTAGAAATGTTACTTTTTGGCCTTAAACTATTGTTATTTTAACAAGGGCATGCCCAGTTTCTCATAAAAGGTAGGGGTACGTTCCAAATGAAACGGGAAAAAAGGTTCTGCCTGACTACGCCCTTGTATTTTAGCTGAACATTTTTAAATTAAGAATTTATAATTTTTATTTTCATAATTTGGACTTAAGATAAGTTTTGGATAGGTTTCTATATCGATTTGAAAGTAAGGTCTTTATGATATTTAAATAGTCACAAATGTCATCGTACTCTTTAATTGATTGACGATGTGAAATACTTTAGATTCAAGTAAAAATAGATGATTTCTTCTCTCTGTATACAATTTAAGTGAACAAATAAACAAGTAATTGACGAACATTCACTCAATATCTTCAAACGAGCAAAAAAGCGTTGTTAATTAAAATAATTGAAAAATGTTTGATAAAAAGGAGTTTAGCGAACATTAAAAACAGATTCAAATAAAATCGGGCTATGAAATGAGAGTTTAACAAGCCTTTTTTTATCGAACAATTACCAATCATTATTAATTGTTTTAACTTCGCAAAACTTTCGTACAATACATCATCAAACGAAGTCTTTTGTGCATGATAGAAAGAAACGGGTATCACGACTTAAACATACTGCCACGCTAGTCTGCATTCATCTCTAAGCGTTTGCTATGTTCTAAGAATAATCCTACTATTTTCTCTGTTTTTCCTCAGTGTAAGTTCTAATGCTTTGCTCTGGCCAATTACAAAGTGGCAATCCATTAAACTGACAGGGACCGACCGAGACGAGAATAATTTTCGCTTTTTCCATTGGCTTTTCATTTACATCCAAATGTAAACAAGAGAAATGATGAAGCTAATAAAACATTCCACATGATTCAACCGGTTTTATTGGCAAAAACGGGTGGAAAAAAACAAAATTAATTATTAAATCTTGTCACTTTGATAGGGCCAGTTTACGCATTACAAAATCTATGCCACGTTATGTAGTAATGGTACTCGACACACCTGCTAACAAATGTTTCGCGTATTTTTTGTTTCCATATTTGATTAGAATATTGTGGAAGGGAGATAAGGTTTTTGGTTTTTAATTGTTGGCATTCATCAAGCATTGAAGTTTCAAAAACTCAGCTGTAACCAGTTTTATTTTTCAAGGTTTTTAGGTTAACTAATTAATTAATAAGGCATTCACTTCCTGAGGAAGAGTTTGAAGATAAAAAGCCCTTCATTTACTTAATCTGACAGTTGAAGGGTCTTGCAATTATTTAACTATTAGCCATGGCACTTCGATATTAATACAATTTATAAGTTTATTATAAGCAGAAATTAATAACATGAAAAATTGAAGCTAGACAATTTTAGCTGATGTCTTCCATCAGCCAATAATTCGAACTTTTACCCCTCCTTTCGTTAAAGTTAAAAGGTTCAGTTTGAAAGTGACTTAGAAGTTGTATCATACACAGGGGGAATACTATTAGCCCCCATAAAACTTTGCATTTGCATTATCATAATGTAATTTTGCAACAACATTTTGCATTCATTGTGATAAACAATTAATTTTACTAGCCCTATATAATAATACTAGCTGAACCCGCCGCGACTTCGTCCGCGTCCAAGTTTTAAAAAAATCTTAGTAAGTAAAAATAGAAGGTACAACTCTCTGAACATTGTGTTTTTATGTAATCTATTTGTTAAAAAGAAATTTCTTTTTTAGTATCATTGGCTTCATTAGCTTAATTTTAAGACAGTTTCGAATTTACGGTTGATTAAATTAAATCAATCTGTAAGGCGTGGATAATCCAGTTGCCTGTACACATATTAAATTTTATCCCGTCCCGTCCCTTAGACTCAACCAAATTTTCAAGTCGCGCGGAAATTCCAGAATTACAAATTATTCCCTTCCCGTCTTGTGAATGCTGAAAAAACTATAGCATATTCTTCTTCAGAAAGACTATGTAGTGAATTTAGGGTCAAGGGACATTATATTTATAAGTGCGCGCCAATATACATTTGTTTAATATTCGATCTCCAGGATATTCTTTTCTGATCAATTTATGTAAATCAACGCAGTGGGATATGTAACTATTTAAACATGTCAACTTATGTGTTTTTATTATGCGGCAACCAAAACAGGGAAAATTCATTTATAAAAATAGAAAATATTAGATGCAAATTTAACATTTTTTATTTAAAATCGGAAAAAATAAATATATAATATTTTCAATAAAGGTCACAATTCCCGCTGCCCTCTTATTTTTTATCTGCAAAAAGCTAAATTGAAAAAAAAGCTGTTTGACAACACTGTTTTTTCTCCTTCAAACACACTTTTCATTGCGAAAAGTTGCTACATATGAATTTTTAGGCGATTCAATCGATATAAATCTCTTAGATTATCAACTCACAGCCTAGTTTATTAACAAAGACTCGGAAATGATATAAGGAGACAACTAATTTTTAGCAGACTGCTCACGTCATGCGTGCCATCACTTTTCCGATCTCACCTCTAACAACAACAGAGTGCACGGTGCCCGCTGTGTCTGTTGTAAAAACACACAACACAATTTTTGGCTTCTACCTTTGTGAAAGTTTAACCTTTATTGTGATATATACGGTCAAGATATTGTTAAAACTATCGATGTGTTTTGTATATGCCATTAGATTTAATGCAATTGGATGAGGCCATTATTAATTGGATTTATTGCTTGTTTATGTGAAAAAAACACACACACATACATATACACGCACTCAGCGCGCTCTTACTCTCTCTCGCGTTTTCAGCGAAACACATTTTCCACAAACAACATTGCCTGAGCGCAACAACAGTTATTTGCAATAAGATGATTTGAGTCCTGCAAAATCTGCAATCATGGCTATTTAGCCAAATATTTATCAAAATTTCCTAAAAATTTGTCAAATTTTTTGCCTGTGTGAACTTAGCTTAAGTCAAACGATAGGGAGTGTCCAACCACGCACCGTCACCCAGCCGCACACCCACCCACAACTACAGATGTAGTTGTTGCTGTTGGTACTACTTGCATGCGTTTTGATAATGAGAGCAGAAATGTGAGATCAATTGAGAGCGCAACTGTTATATCTTTGCTGTTGTTGGTTTCATTTATGTGCGGAGACAATAGACAACAGTTACAGAGAAAATAGAGAGTACTAAGCAGTGAGTGAATAGTGTTGTTGTGAAAAATGTTTCATACAAACTTTTCATTGGCTTTTTCAATAGATTGGAGAAAAATTTTCCAATATCCTTTCTTAGTGAGCGCCTGCATAACTAAACGAAGGTCTATGCCAAAAATCAGACCTGTACGATAAGCCGTTTTCGCTGTGGCTTGATAATATGTCAGTCTGTCAGTCGGGCGTACAGATTTATATATATAGATGAGACCGGCTCTATTTGATAAAAGTTTCAATTGAGAGAATTTTTACAACCGACTATTTACAGAAATGTGATAAGTGTAAAGGTAGCATAGCAGCTATCTAGAAGATGTTAAATCGGTCCTAAGGGGTTTCTATTCATGTGAAGAAATGTATGCAAACGATCTTTAATAATGTCTGGCGTACGACGACCCTGTGTCACTTAATAAGTAGGGCTTGCTTTGAGGCATCTTCCTATTAATAAGGAGAAGTGTAATAAATGACTTTTCATTGTATACGGCCACATCTTTTTGAATATCCTATTGAGGATATTTCATTGGAACTCATACATTTAGTCGACGATTTGAGAATTCATTTTGTGCCCAAGTTAAGCTTTAAGAATCATACATCAAATGTTGCAGAATAAGCTAGAGGCGTTTTTGGCTTCATCAAGAAATGTTCAAAAGAATTCGATGATCCTTAAGACACTAAGCAATTCATTGTGTTTTTAGTTAAACAAATTCTTGAATATGGGTCTTGTGTCTGTTCTTCACATTACCAAACATATCAAGACCAACTCGAATCAGTTCAGAAACAATTTCTGATTATCGCCATTCGAGGCTTAAACTGAGGTCCGGAAAGATATATTTCTCTTTAAGAGCATAGACTTAGGTTAATATTAATCTATCTCCCCTGCTTTAAAAATCGGAGGGTCTGTCATCTATACTTATAATTCCGACAGATTGTCAACCCGAAGCCAAAACTGCTTATCCTACAGCTCTAAGAATCAGGGCTGCAAACCCTTCTGAAATCGGTGGAGGTTCACTCTGGGTTTCGAACCTGTGAGATTTTTGGGTTCGGGTTCACGGAGCGGGTTCACTAGGTCGGTGAACCTAGGTTCAGGTTCGAACCGAGGTTCAGAAAAAATTTTGTTTTTGCTAGCTTGAAAAACAGGAATGTAAATTGTAACAACATTAGCCAACTATGGATATTTTCCAAATAATATTCGAACTATGCTCAAGTTAATAATGGATAAAACAAAATTAACTGACTGAAGACAAATTTGCCTGATACTTTTGTTTAAGGAACAGCTAATGCAACATATTATTGTTATTTACAATGATAGTTTATCCAAACCTTTAACACATTAGAATCTTTACGCAATCTTCAGATGAAACTACGACGTCGTTCACTATTATGTATTTGTCACTAATTCTTTATATTCTAGCTCTTTAGCTAAGGATTGCATTTCATGATCATAAGAATAATCGGTGATGCTTTTGAGGTTCATACAATTCAGCAATTTGTCTCTTTGCAAGCTGTTTTTGTTTCAAGGTCTAAAAATTAAGTTTCTTGGATTCAAAAATAAATTTTATTATGCTGCTGATGTCGGAGATTGCAACAAGCCCGCAAGCGGCGGTCATAGCAGTTCTGTCATGAGGTACTTTCTGCCAACACACTAAGGACAGACGAAGACAGCTGAAGATTGAATTGGTATTCATGAAATAGCTATACTGTCAACCAGCCTCCTTTATGGTGTTGTGCGTGTCTTGTTTCAGACAAGTTATGGACAAAATCCTAACATAAATGACCTAGAACATGCTTAAAAAAGTTCTATGATTTTATTTGAGATTAAACGTAAAAAGTAAAAACGATTTTCTAAGAACTTTCTAAGTATTTACGAACATTCAAACCTTAAAGCACCAATACAAAAGTCAGCCCGAAAAAAGTAATATGAATTTTTTTCTGAACCGAACCACTTTTAACTTTTTTTTTGCTCCGGTTCGGGTTCAGGTTCAGCCGCGAAATTTTTTTTTGCTTCGGTTCAGGTTCGGTTCGGGATTCTCGAAAATGTCGGAGTCTCCGACTCCGGAACGGTTCAACTCCGGACCGGTTTGCAGCCCTGCTAAGAATTGGCATAGACCTACGTTTAGTTATTTAGGCGCGCACTAACAAAGAAAATTTGGAAAATTTGTCCGCGAAATAGGCGAAAGAAAAGATTGTATGGGGCAAATGCGTGAGCTATTGCGTTTAGGCAACATTGTGCTAAGCTGTCTTGCTAAAAGTACGAGAGAGAGATCGAAAAAAATAAAAATGAGGCCGTCCCGTTCACAAAAAAAGAGAGTACAACTTTTTTATCTTCAACGCAATCGTCCCCAAATCTCGTATTTATAAGTTTTCTATGCCTTCACATAATTTCACCAAGTTTTATGAAGATCGGACAATTATATAGTATAGCTGCCAGACAAAAGATAGATGTGAAAAAACGTCTTAGTTGAAAAAACTTTTTTGGTTTCAATGCTATCGCTCCCAAACTTGTAACTGGTCAATATTATATGCTAATACACAATTCTGCCAAGTTTGATTCAAATCGGATGACTATAGCATATAGCTGCCATAGAAACGATCGGTCGAAAAAGTAGTTCTAGTGAGAAAAACTGTTTTGTTTTCAAAATTTTGTCAAAATTGGGGTTTGAGGTAAAAAATAAAAAAATTCTCTATAGATATAATACTTGCAAACGCAGTTAAAACAACAGAAGAGAGGCTGGCGGCTATAAACCATCATATGTGTATGGAAAATAAACATTTAAGTATCTATCTAATAAAAAATATACTCACGTACGAAGGTTAAAGGAAATTACTTATTGAATGCAGAGTTTCCTGTATCCTTCACCTCAATTCAGAATAAAAATATCTCAATTAGCTTTGGTGCGAATCGGAATTAAATATTATTAAATAACAAATAATTAATTAAATGTATAATATATGTAAATTAAGTGTACATACTTCAAATTATATATTTAGCTTGGCATCTTTGGCGCGCTCTTCACTTACACACATACTAATTGAATATTGTCTGGCAAGTTCGTTGCCTAAGTCTTTCGTTTGATAGTTTGACGGCCGACTGTCAGACGCTGTTGTTTGTGTTGTTGTGTTATGGTTATGATTTCGGTTTTTGGACAAGTTGGTAGACTTGGCTCTGTTTCTGTTTTAGATCTGGCTCAGTGAGTTATTGAGCTAGTTGGGGGGCTTGCATAAGTTGTAAACGAGATGGGCCGATCGATTTAATTGTTAATAAACATGAAACTGAAGCAAACCCAAAATTATAAGGCGGGCGTTAAATGAGAGGATTTAACTGTAGTTCAAGGTGGTATATCTGCCTAATCTTGCCTTGTCATGCCACTTGAGGGGGGGTTTCCTTAGCGATTACTGCCATGTACTTTCAGTTATGGTGACACGAGCAACGAAAACCCGTTCACTCATGCATAAAATAGTCGACTTACCAAACCACTGCCAAAACGACTGAACGAAAGCCCAGAAATGTCATGATGCGGCCAAAGTGCAAGGCGTGCTCAGAGAAGCGAGATGTTGTTGTTGTTGTTGTTGTGAATGTGGCCAAGTGTAACGCGGCTGCAATGCAAAATAAAGCCAGAAGATTGTGCAATTATTTAGCCATGATTGCGTTGGCAGACGCAGACGGGAGTGGTAGTGGGTGAGGAACAAAACAAACATTTTCGTACACACAACTTCTGGGCAGGCATTTTGATTTGTCCAGCTGTCCAGCTGGTGGTCTCCGCATTACATAATTCCCATTCACAGAAATGCGAATCCAAATCGACGCCGCAATCAAAAATCCAATAGAAAAGCGAAACCCGTTTTTGGGGCAACAGGTACAAAATAGCTGCATACCGAACGCGTGCCTCGGCCCGAGTCTCTGGTCCGAGTCGGCGGTGTCTTTGGCCAGAATTAGCCCCAGTTTTTCCAGCTGCACTTGCAACACGCTCCTCGATTGCAGTTTTTCTTGACTGGTTTTTGCTTTCGTTTTGCAAAATGCAAAATGTGTAAATCAAATAGCTAAACCCACCACAAGACACAATTAAATAATTAAGAATGTCGAAAAATGACAGGAAAAACTAACCCCCCATTCCCCCCTCTACTTTCCGTTCTTTTAGCAAATCAAAATGACGTTGGATCTCTCGCCGGTGCAGGAATACTACAAGGATAAGACCATCTTTATAACGGGAGCCTCTGGCTTCATGGGAAAAGTGTTGCTGGAGAAGCTGTTGTACTCCTGCCATTCCCTTAAAGAGGTTATCATCATTTGCCGTCCCAAGCGGGGCAAGACGCCCGAGACGCGTCTGGAAGAGATGTTCAAGCTGCCCATTTTCCAACGTATCAAGGACGAGCGTCCGCATATGCTCAGAAAAGTTAGCATCTACCAAGGCGATGTCACCTATGATTGTAAGTATATCCTCTTATACTGTGATATACTAACCTCACACCCTTCTCCTACGCTCCTTTCCAGTGCTGGGCCTGAGCCCTGAAAACCTTAAGTATGTGGTTGACAACACCCATATTGTCTTCCACATGGCAGCCACCCTTAAGTTGGAGGGCAATCTGCGTGATGCCATCGATATGAACCTATTGGGCACTCAACGTGCCCTCAATGTGGCCAAGCAAATGAAACAACTCGAGGCCTTTGTCCATTTGTCCACGGCCTTTTGCAACTGTGATCAGGAGGTGATGTACGAAAAGGTCTACGAGTTTCCACACAAACCCGAGGATCTGATGCGGCTGGCCAATTGGATGGATGTCAAGACTTTGGATGCCATTACCCCGGATCTGTTGAAGCCGCATCCCAACACCTACACCTACTCGAAGCGTTTGGCAGAGCTTTTGGTGCGCGACCATTACGAAACCATGCCGGTTATTATTGCGCGTCCAAGTATCGGTAAGTGACCTATACAAGAGGAGCTACGACATTGTGGGAGTCTCTTATATTATAGTTGTTGCTTATGCTTTGCCAAGTGTGCCACAGCAGCTTTTTTACCATTTTATTAGTGTCATTAATTTTACGATTTTTTTATTTCTTATGTTTTTGGTTTTTCAATTTTTTGGTTTCGCGCTTTTTCCTTGCCCAGCTGCTGCTGCGAAAAAGTCGCTTGACTTCTTCTCCAAATCCCAGAGCACCCTACCCCCCGCCTGCATAGAAATGCTGCAATCGCAAATTTACCGTAAACTAATCTCTCGCCTTTGCCTGGTCAAAAGGCTATGCAATTAATTTGGCTTTGCTGGCCCTAGGGGCGGAAAAAGTGTACAATTCTCTGAAATCCCAAATGGCTGGCAATTAAACTTTCAATTTGAAGTGAGGCAGGTGAACCGGATTTATAAATTATCAATTTGGGCAAGTTTTTAAGACAGGGCAATTGGGATTGGTGATATTAGAAAGTTGCTTAGGGATTGATGAAGGTTTTATTGAAATAAATTTGGTTTTAGGACATACAGAAAATTACGTTTACACTGTGGTTCTCACGCCTCAATCCACTAAGCAAACAATATAAATACAGTTTCTTCTTCTCTTTCTTAAATATCTTCTCCACTGTAAGATTTACCTCTGCATATAATTGGCACGTGCTTGCAATCAACTGCCAATTACTATAATAGCTAGGGATTGCATATAATTTGAACACTATTTTGTGGCATAAGCGTAATCGAAATAACCATTTTAGCTAAATGCAACAATTTCTTATGTGAAATAGAAAAGATAACAGAAATTTGTGTAGGAATTTGATCTTAGAAAGGATTTGTTTACAGCAATTGATAAATATATCCTCTAAAAACGAACATAAAATCGCAACTGAAAGATAAAAAAGTGAACTACTTTAAGTTGTTTGTGTAACATGGCTGATATTGCTTGTACTGCGTCTGAAGAGTTTTCGTTTTTGGTGCAGCGGGTAGTTATGTGCCTAATATTGAAGAGCTCGTTAAGTAATTAAGAAATATTTTTCTTTAAAAACCCATCCCCTTCACCAGCTATTGGCGCCTGCTGTGAAATAAGTAGCCTCAAACATTGCCGTTCGGAATAGGCAATTGCAGATACCTTTCTCTTGTGCGAACATATTAAGCACTAGAAATCTGCTTGGTAAAAGGCTGTAATGTTTGCTGTTGCAGTAAAGCGTCTTTCTTAAAGTCTCCAAAATTGGTCGAAACCCCGGGCGAAAGGGAAAATGAGAGCTCGGCTGAGGATAGTAAGTTAAAATAATAATGAAAAATTATAATATTTAGGACTAGATATGAGCGTGTAATAGAAAATATGACCCTGTTTCACCCATTTCGAACGAATTATTTTTCATCCCAGATAACTCAATTCAATTAGCTTCCAATCGCATGCATTATACATCGCTGATTATACATTTGAACCCTTTCTGCCTAGACCTATGTTAAAATTTTTCTCGGTATTTCCTTCCCGCCATGAACTTTAGATCTTTAAAACTTTACTTGGAAAAATATAGGAAAATATAAGGTTGTCAAAAAAGTCTTGGTATTTTTATTGAATTTTCAATTGTTCATAAAATTGGTTATAATAATGCGACTTAAGTCAAATATGCGCCGTTTTGTTCGATGACGAGTTCCCAACGAGATGCCAACTTCATAATGCCCCTCTTATAGAAGCTCGCTTCCCTATTGGCAAAAAACTCGGAGAGCCTCGTTCGTCAGGGACAGAAATAGGTGGTAATCACTTGGTGCGAGATCCGGACTATACGGTGGATGCAAAAGAACCTCTCATCCGAGCTCCCGGAGCTTCTGGCGCATCACCAAAGATGTGTGTGGCCTGGCGTTGTCCTGATGGAAGACAATTCGGCCTCTGTTGATCAAAGATGGCCTCTTCTGCATGAGTGCTGCATTCAAGCGGTCCAGTTGTTGGCAGTACAGGTCCGAATTGAGCGTTTGGCCATAGGGGAGCAGCTCATAGTGGATGATTCCCTGCCAATCCCACCAAACACACAGAAGAACCTTCCTGGCCGTCAATCCAGGCTTGGTCACCGTCTGGGCAGCTTCACCGCTTTTCGACCACGACCGTTTGCGCTTCACGTTGTCGTAAGTGACCCACTTTTCATCGCCAGTCACCATCCGCTTCAAAAACGGGTCGATTTTGTTGCGATTCAGAAGCGATTCGCATGCATCCATACGGGCAAAAATGTTTTTTTGCGTCAAGTCGTGTGGCACCCATACATCGAGCTTCTTTTTGAATCCAAGCTTCTTCATGCCCAGCTCCTGGCCGATGCTACGGCTGCTATTATGCCGGTCTCTTTCGATCAATTCAGCGATTTTATCGCAATTTTCGACGACAGGCCTTCCGGACCGTGGCGCATCTTCGATCACCTCTGCACCAGAACGAAAACGTTGAAACCATCGTTGTGCGGTGGAAATGGAAACTGTATCGGGTCCATAAACAGCACAAATTTTATTGGCAGCATGAGATGCATTTTTGCCTTTAACGTAGTAGTACACAGAGAAAAAAAAAGATCCCCGTAAAATGGATACTCGAAATATCCACTTAAGATCCATTTTTTTAAATATCCTTTTCACATTTTTCAGCTCCTTTGGATGGAGAAAAAAGATCAATGAAATATTTTTTCTCTGATATATCTTTTTTAAGCGAAAATAAATCGATTTCGAAAATATCCAATGGATCCCAAAAAAGGATAGTTAACTATCCAGTCCAAATGGATACCGAAAATATCCTGAGGATCATCAGAAACTATCCTTTTTTTTCTCTGTGTACTGTAAAATATGCCGTATTTTCTCTTTATTTTGCTCCATGTTTGCGACGCTATAACTTTACTGCTACTGCACTACCAAAGTGCATACGTATCACACTTATTTTATTTACTTTAAATTAGGTGATTCCTGCTGATGACTCAAAGAAACACCTTGCTTTCCTTTTCAATCAGTACTTTGGTCCAAATCAATCTAAAAAGAGATTTACTAGTAGAAATCTAGCAAGTCCGGAGCCTTGGATGAAACCAAATAGATATCTAGGCGTTGTCTAAGCTAGATCAGAGATGCACATTAGAAATGTAGAGATGTTTTTGTCTTTGCCGACTCAGGGCAGGACAGAAACAGAACTCAATAGAACTTATAGAAGGCAGTAAGTCTGGCTTCCAGCCAGTGTCATCACGATACCTGTCCACTGAGTCAGTGCCCTTCTTAGTCAACAGAGGTTTATTGAGATTGAGTGATTCTTCTCTCACCTTTTTTGGTTTAATTTGAAAAATTTTTCGATCCGGAGGGCTTTGATTCCACAGTTAACAACAAGTGAGAAAGTCTTTAGAAGTTCTCATCCAAAATCTTTATATATTAAATCAATTTACGTTGGGAGCCACACAATGTGGCAAAGAAGCCAAAAAGTGTGTGAAGAGCTACCCAAGCCGTTGCGGACAGTGCTCTTCTCATAACTCGACTAAAGTTAATCCGAATTTTCATTCCTTCTTATTGCCAAATCTGTAGTCCCATAGTTTTTAAATTTCTTCAGAATGAACCAATCATTTATCTACAAAACTGTGTACGATATGACAGGGAAGTTTTTAAAAATTGAAATATATGTCCCATGCCAAACCTCTATCTCTTACCATCTCTAAGATGTTCATACGGACAGACAGACAAACATGACAATATCGACTCGGCTGTTGATGTTGATCAAGAATATATATGTTCTTTATAGGGTCAGAAATTATGCTTTCTCAAAGGTACACAGGTACAGAGTAAAAAAATGTTTGGCTTTACTCAGCACATGATACAAACTAATACAGTTATGGCACTCGGCCAACATTGTGTTCTAAGCGCTTTTGTTGACAGTACGAAAGTAAGAGGTACAGTGAGCGCGAGAGTAAAAGGAGGACTTGCTCACAAATATCGTATGTGTGTAGAACAAGAAAGTGAAGCTGAAATAACAAAGCAATCAGTATAACAGAAATACCGTCATCCTACAAAAAAAAATTAAATACGCTCACACAATCTTCCTCTTCAAGTGTCAGCAACGAAGATTTAACATACAAGCACCATTCTAAACGCCTCTCTATTTTAAGTGATGTTAACTCCATTGTGACAAAGAGATACTTCATGCCCACAAAATACTTTACTCTAAATGATTCTCGATATACATTGGAAAACAAGGTGGGAGACGGAAATAGTGGTAGAACAACTCATAGAGACAAATTGACAGCAAACAGCTGACTAATATCTAAGAGAAATGTTAATAGCCCAGCAAATTGTGCTTCCATTCCAGCGGCGTAGAGCTCTACGTGTTCTACAATCGCTGCTTTTCGTTAGAGAAATAGTAATCTGCGAACTATCTGCATTACAACTTAAAAAAAAAACATACGCATTCGTAATGGGAATCCGATGGCAGTTCGGCTTTAGCATTCATCCTTTATTACTAAATCGATGAACACTGAATTGCAAGTACAACGGCTGTAGTCTGGAGAGAGCTCTCTTGCTCATTAACACAAGCACACTTTTCTGTCCTCTCCCTTTGGCCGGCCCTGGTCATGAGTACACAAGTTCTCTCCTTCTCTCAATTGCACTATTCTCTCGGCCGACAATGCTGCAATGCCGTAGCTTTTTCCAACCGGAACCCTTATTAATTAAAACACTATAGATCAGGCATGCTTATTGAATTCAGGCACGCCCTTTTTAAGTGTATTACAAATGCCGAACTTTAACCTTAACTAGTATTTGATTTTAAGTAACCAACGCAGCTTTTGACAAACAAACAGATCAAGTAGGGTTCATAGCATTCGACTAAGTAGTCAATCGATAATTCCATAGTATTTTCCGCACGTTGCAATCGCGAGTATTAAACAATGTTAGCTAATCCTAAACACACCCTCCTATTCATTAGTATTTGGTTAAGCTTAATTGCCAGTCTTAAAGAAAATACAACCTCATCTTAACGAGATAAAGAAGAGTTCAGGGCCCGTTTGGCATAGAAACCATTTAAATATTGGCGCATTGGTGATCTTGCCTGGCCATCCGTTTGCTAATTGGCTAAATGAGTGTCCACAAAAGTGCACCATGTGTGAAGTTGATGCATTACCTAAATTGTATGTCATATCCATGTAATTTGAACAACTTTGGCTGTTTGCCTTAGAGACTCTTTTAGAGGGTGTGGCCAGGGTTGGGTATTTTTTTTGGGTGAGGGTTTGTACATTCAGTTTGTAAGTGCTTTTGCCGCCTTTTGCTAATTTGTTAAGTTTTTTTATGCTTCTGTGTTTTATGACTCGCTCGCCAATGCCATCGAATTGTGGCGCCTTTTTTTTTGTTTTGCTGACACCGCCAACCACCCGCCTCCAACAACAACTGTCAACTACTTAAATATCAGCTATATCCGAGTCTAAGCAAGCAACAATCAGCGGGCTAAATATGCACAAGAACAACAACAAACAAGACAACATCAGCGCTTCAAGCAAATAAACACACTGTCCGACATAACCATTGCTTATAACCCAGGCACACACCCCAGCCAAAGAAATCTTCCGAATCCCTCGCTCTCTGCCCCGTAATATACTGAATCTCCTGCAGTTTCACCATCGGCATACGAACCTATCCCCGGCTGGGTGGATAATTTGAATGGTCCCACGGGTCTAATGGTGGGCGCTGGTAAGGGTGTCATACGCTCCATGCTCATTGACACGCGTCACAAGTCGGAGGCCATTCCCGTGGACTATGCCATCAATGGCCTGTGCGTTATACCCTATCAGTTCAATCAGCATCGCGTGCGTCCCGACGAAGTGCCCGTGTACAATATCACCTGTGCCGAGCACCGTAAGATGCAGTGGGGCGAGGTCATTGAATTGAGTAAAAAGATTGGCTACCAATATCCCATGGAGGCGGGTCTCTGGTATCCGGATGGATGTATAACCACCAACAAACTGCATCATAACATCAATGTGGTGCTCTTCCATTGGCTGCCAGCCTACATGATAGACTTTATACTCTTCCTGCTGGGCCAGAAACGCTTGTAAGTGGGCAAGAGGGAATATTGAGGAAGCTCGAGCTTATCATTCTCCCTCGCCTAGCATGATACGTGTGCAGACGCGCATCTCGGTGGGTCTGGAGGTGTTGCAGTTCTTTACCATGCGTGCCTGGTTTTTCAAATCCGATGCCTACGCCTCGCTGTGGGATATGCTCAACGAGAAGGACAAGAAAAAGTAGGTAGAACTCAGAAAGAGAGGGAGAGAGAGAGGCAAAGAAATGTAATGTGAACCGTACAAAACAGCTTCAACATGGACATGGATCCCGAAGAGACTATACCCATGTATATTGAATCTTGTGTACAGGGCGGGCGTCAGTATCTTATGAAGGAATCACCCGACTCTCTGCCCCGAGCACGTCTTCAGCTGAAGCTGTAAGAGAACTGAACTCCTCCGATTACCCCGATATACGAATACCATATTGATTTCTTAATTCTAGCATGTATATCTTGGATCGTACGTGTAAGACCCTAATTGTGGGTTCTCTGTGCTATTGGACCTATGGTTTGGTCGCACGTCTAATGGGACTTTAAATGAAGAGAAAAAGGAAATGATGGCGCGCAGCTTAAAATGTTTTTGCTTTGAATCGCTTATGGGTACAAATGTGGTTTCTTCTCCAATTTAAGTGTAATTTTATGTTTGAATAAAAAAAAAATAAATAAATCTCGGTTCGTAGTGTTTTATAAGTGTAACAAAGTGTTCAGTGTTAAAAGAGTTCTCAAATTGTAACGGAAAGAGATAAAAAAGAGACACCTGACAACAACACAAACAAAGATACACGAAATATATATACAAATACTTGGGTAGCCTTCTAAAGTTTTGCCCTGAAAACTATACATTTTACCATAAATTCAATGACTCAATTTAAGTATTTTCAATCAACATAATTTTCGTATATATTGCGTGATTCCTCTGATTCCACAAGTTAACAAAATTAATTTTCAGTATATTGCAGAGTTGGTAGTGACCCTAGATGATTTTCATGCCCTCGGAAATGGTCCAAAAACCCGTCTAGATGCCGAATTATATGTTTTGTTTTGACTTCGTTTGATATTTACGGAAAGTTCTTCTCCTTAACTTTGAAATAACCTATCCTAAACAATTCTACGATTTTTTGAAGCCTAGATATACAACTTTGAATACATGTGTTCAAAATTACAAACTGATTTAATTCCCAAAAGTGAATTGAATTCTTTGCATACTTATGGACAAAACTAAATAATTTCGTATAAAGCACATATATTCAAAATGGTATATCTTTGCCTAAAAAAATCGTAAAATTTTTCGGGACGATTTTTTTTAAAGCTAGGAAATAGTACTATGCAATATTGTCCAAGAGAGTCAAAACTCCTGAACTTGTCATTTACCTAACACCCTTAAAAAGCTCAAATAAATAAAATAAAATTGTAAAAATCAAAACATGATGGACCATTTTCGAGTACAGGTTCGTGTTTAGAACACGAAAATCATTTAGTATCATCACTAACCCTTCATTATATTGTAACTTCTTAAATCGTCAAAATTTCGCATGAATTTTTGTCGTAAGGCCGAAAACATTTTGCCATTCACTTGTGGCTTATGGCAACAGAGCAGGCACCTTTCAGTTGCTGGCCAGCGGTCGATGAAGTAGGTCAGAGCTGGTTTGCAAAACATTATATTCTTTTGCACTTTTTACCTCTTGTTAACTGACCCTTTAATTTCACGCTGTAAAAAGCGACATAGTTTCACTCACGTCACGAACGATTCACGAAATAAAAATCTATGTACCCGCGATTTACTCACGTAGTTTTTTGAGCGTTCCGCTTCACTAACGATTTACGCGCGATTTAAGAAGGTACGAATGATCACGCACAATAAAAATGCATCTACTTAAAATTCGGCTCACTTTCTGTAGAGCTTTTTTAAGCATCATTTTCAAAAGGAAAAATCAATTTTAAAAATGTCGTGAGTACTCCGTGACTTTTAGTCACGATGTTTGACTTTAGTTAACGCAGGAATCACGATGGGAATACGGATGGTCACGCACAAAACTCAGTTTTTGCTCACGATCACGTCGTGACACACCGTGACACGTTCAAAATCACGTCACGGGTAAGCCTCAAGTTTCGACCAAAATTCTGGCGTTTTAAAACGTTAAAATACTCGTATTATGACACAGGAAAACAAACTATCAATGCGACATAATTAGGCGTGATCCCATTTGCGATTTGGTTCAAATCAGGTGGAATCAGTATTATTATATGATTCCTTTTTCAAAAGCCAGTTGTGTCATTTCGTTTTAAAAAATCAATATTTCATTCGACTGTGTCAATGGCAAATCTTTTCAACCGAGGATTTTAAAATTTCCTTCAAACTTTCAATTTGGAACTTTTTCCGATTTCGATTCATTGAATTCACGATGTTAAGACTGATTCGTTCAGCTTTTGGTTTTATTCAATTCTGGCATTAAAAAGGCTATTGTATTCAAAATTGTCACACTTAAGGTGACCAAGGAGCAAAACTTAAAGGGCAACCCAGGTACAAAACTTACTACTTTCATATCCCCACCAAACAAACTGTGATCTAAATCGGCAAACCGTTTCCGTCGATTTGCCTAGCTGATCTTTTAAACCTTTACCAAAATTATATGCTTAACCAACTTTTATGGAATACCTACTTTATGTAAGAACTCACCTAATCATCTCCTCACCTACCTCACTCTTCACACACACATACACACATTCACACTGATTTTCCATTGAACATGGCTACGGTGACCATCATCATGGGCAGGGCTATGTGGGTATGTAGAGTCAACAATATTCCATCTCTCTTTCTGTTTACCCCTTCTCCACTAATCTTTGCTATTCTTTTCCCCAGTCTCACCCGCTGCTTATGAACCTCTACCAGGTTGGGTGGATAATCTGAATGGTCCCACTGGTCTTATGATTGGTTGCGGCAAAGGTGTCATTCGTTCTGTCTTGGTTAATCAGAAGAATAAAGCCGAAGTTATACCAGTGGATTATGCCATCAATGGCTTACTTGTCATACCCTACGAATTCAATAAACAAGCCCAGCGACCCGATGAAGTGCCTGTCTATAATATCACCAATGCGGATCACCGGAAAATGGCCATGGGCACTGTGGTGGAGATGAGCAAGCGTATTAATAAGCAAATACCTTTAAATGCGGGTCTCTGGTATCCAGATCCTTGTGTTACCACCAATGTGTACTATCACAAGTTCAATGTGGCTATGTTCCATTGGTTGCCTGCCTATTTGTTGGATTTCCTGATGCTCATTTTGGGCCAAAAGAGATTGTGAGTGATTAATCTTCCACCTGACTTGAGTTAACATAATTAATTGTATTTCATGTATCTCTCAGCATGTTGCGAGTTCAGGAGAAGATCTCCATAGGTCTGGGTGTGTTGCAGTTCTTTACTTTGAGTGCTTGGTGCTTCCGTTCGGAAAATTATGCTTCATTGTGGAATAAACTCAGTGCAGAGGATAAGAAGATGTGAGTAAACTGAGTCTTAAGGCAAACAAGTTGGTTACCTTTCTTTTTTGCTACTTAAAGCTTTAACATGGACATGAATGTAAAAGAAACGGAAGAGGAGTATATGATAAATTGTGCCAAGGGTGCACGCAAGTTTATACTTAAGGAAAAGGAAGAAGATATACCCAAGGCACGTCTGCATATGAAAATGTAAGTAAAAAGTTCTTAAATTCTGGTGAAACCTGTTAACAAAGCGATGCACCTGAAAAGCTGCTGGCTAACGTGAGCAAAACGTTTTTGTTAAGTAAATGGGGTTGGGTGGATGCAGTGTAATTCCTTTATTTAAAATCTATCCACCTTTTCTTACAGCCAATGGATTGTGGATGTGGTATGCAAAACTGTAATTGTGGGCCTGTTCTTCTACTACCTATTGAAATGGTCTGGAATACTGGCATCGTTTTGAATCTTTAAAGATTCACTTCATTGTTGTTTTTGATGGTCGCAGGCATTTACTTAGTCATATATTATAGTTAGTTTTAGTTGTAGTAGCAAAGGTTCCAAATAAAATATATACATTTCTAGGTTGTTGTACATTCAACTGATCTGTCATGTTTTGGTTTAGCCCCCTAATTTTTAAAAATTGTGTATTTAATTTAAACTCTGTTCTGCTTGTGCAGTCACTCCGGCTTTAGCGGAACCACTCCCAGGTTGGGTGGACAACATGAATGGTCCCACGGGTGTGTTAATTGGTGCCGGCAAAGGTGTTATACGTTCCATGATTGTCAATGGAGAGCTCAAGTCGGAAGTGATACCCGTGGATATAGCCATTAATGGATTGATTTTGATACCATATCATCATAGTCTGGTGGAAAGCAGGTACAAAATGAAGTGATTGAATTAACAAATACCCTGATTATACACACAAAAAATATTATGATAAATGCCCTTCAAAGTATGCTACATTTATTTCTTAAATTTATTTATAATAGATAGTCAGATATGGGAAACTGTACATTCACAAGATTAATTAGCCTTAAGTCAAAATTAAAATATAATTTTTCATAAATTTTAACATTAATTTTTACAGCATACTTTGAAGGGCATTTATCGTAATATTAATTTTGTGTATAAACAGGGTAAAAAAACTTAACTATTTTTTTGTTTGTTAGACCCTTACAGATTCCTGTGTATAATCTTACCGTTGAAGAGGCCAAAAAGCGCTCATGGAAATGGGTTATGGATGTGGGACGAGATTTGGGCATAAAATATCCCTTTGAAGTGGGTCTCTGGTATCCTGATGGCAATATGACCACCAACAAGTTTTATCACTCTCTGTGCTGCCTTCTGTTTATGTGGTTACCCGCCTATCTAATTGATTTTTTGCTTCTACTCTTTGGCCAACGTCGCTTGTGAGTGTTACTTGGGGCATCCTTTAAAGGATTTACTATATCATCTTTTCTACTCTGTGCCTAGTATGGTTCGTGTTCAAACTAAAATCTCGGTGGGATTGGAGGTACTGCAGTTCTTTACCACACGCAGTTGGGATTTTAAATCCACACATTTTCAGCAAATATTTAAAGAAATATCAAAAGAGGATCGAAAAATGTGGGTAAATTGTTGCAGAAATTTCACTATTTTCAATGTGATTATTTGACAGCTTCAAGATCAACACAGATGATGTGGACGATTATGAGTACATGAAAATAAGCATTTTGGGTGGTCGTCAATATGTGATGAAGGAACCAATGACCTCTTTACCCAAGGCACGCATTCAATTGAGATTGTAGGTATCCTCTCGAAAGTGTGTCAGCTGCTAGGTCTAAACTTTTCCATATTTTTCAGCATGTATGTTCTCGATCGCATTAGTAAGACACTTATATTGGTCGGCCTTTCCTATTGGATGTCACAGAAGCTGGGACTAATGGATCTTGTACGATTTGGCTTGGAAACAGTCCATAAATAAATTAAGATGCGGTGTGCTATGACAATAATTGGATCGGGAATACTTTCTAGCCTTAGTTAAGATTTACTTGACTAGTTAAAGGTCTATCAGGGTCAATGTATACGCTAAATTAAATGCATCTAAAGTACGAGTGGTTCTAAATGCTGTTTAAGCTTTTGAGGTTGGGATTTGGCTGTAAGCTAAAGTTATTTGGAAACTAGAACTGTGTACTAGTATCTCTGGTATGTTGAGTGAATTTGTCAATAAGGTAAGTCGTTCATTTTTGGATATTAAGAGGCATATCAAAAGTATATGACAGCCACAAAATGTTTACTTATTAACCTTATATGAATTATTGTATTGGCTTTGGAGGAATACCAACATTATTTTAATATTAGTTGTAAGTGTGATAGTCTACCCAATGCAAAAATCATAAAATAAGCTAGATACAAATGAGACTAAATAGACTTAAGATAAACACTCAAAAGAAACTTTGATGGAATACCTTAAGTATAAAAAGGTTGACCTCTTTCATGTTAACAGCTACATTCAAGATGATGCGGCGGTGAGTTTCAACATTTCTTTCAGCTCCATAGCTTTTAAACTGAGAAACTAGATTGCGTAGAAACAGAATATAAATAGTTTATAAGATTCTGGGCAAAATTATAATACCTTTTGCAAGCGTATAAAAAGTCGCTAGGTAGTAAATAGTTTAGATTTGTTATTTTCTATAATTTTTTTTGGCTGGAACCCAAAAAGTTTCAATTCAAAAAATTACAAACGTTTCTTTTTAGGGGGGTATTCCTCATGTGCAAAAATTTTTTTCGATTCTTTTCTTTTTGCATTTTTTTATAGCTTGGATATTTGAGAATATCGACCCAAAAGGATTTTTTGAAATTCGAAATACTTCAGAAGATATAGCCTTTTTAGTGGAGCAATATCTACACAAATACAAGTAATTTTTATATTACTTCAAACTTTAAACGCATTTATCTCGAAACCACGTTTTTCGAGCTGGCGGCCATTATATCTCCAGTTACACTGAACCGATTTTGATGATCAAAACTGAAATCGACGCAGAATTGTCACCATTCTGGTCTGAACCTCAATCATAGTTTTAAAATTTTTTTTACTATTTTTTTTTACACTAAACTACAAAAATAAAGGGCCAAAAATAGATTTTTCATATTTTAATGGCCGCTATTTTGTCAAAAAAAATTACAAAATTTTTTTGGAGGTTCAGACCAGAATTACATCTATTTTGATTATAACCCCATTTTCGCTTTTCATTTCTGACTTCCTGGAGACCTTGAATCGTGGCCGCCAGCACCATTCCTTTTTTTTGGACACCCACATTGACGGCCGATAACTTTTGGAACAGCCCTCGCATCGAAGCAGTAAACATTTTTTTTTTTACTACTGTTTGTAACAAAATAAAAAAAAACAGATTTTGAAAATCTCTTTGCGTTTTCAAATAAGATTTTTTTTACGAAAGGTCCAAAAAACAGCATTGACATGAGGAATACCCCCTTAAGAAACAAATTGGCCTGTATATAATAATTTTATAGTGTTGTGTCCGTGCATCATCTAGTGACAAAGTATTCCGGAAATCGGCATATCTATTCTTCGAGTAGAGAAATAAAGCTGCAAAATGGAAATACATAAATAAGGGGCGAAGATAAAAGGTCGAACGTCAAAAACCAGCATTTCTTGGAAAAGCCCCATACGGAGTACGACGAAAAATTCGTTTTTTTACAGTATTTCATATAATTAGAAACACCTTGGCTTTGCTTTGATGTTCATGTGCTGTTAGAAAGTGTTTCTATTTATGTGAAATACTGTAAAAAAACGAATTTTTCGTCGTACTCCGTATGGGGCTTAACTGGGAAAGGAATAACTTTAGGCACAAATTTTAAAACAGTTTTATAGAAAGTGTGGGTGGAAGGTGTGAACACGAATCTGTTATAGAAAATAATCTATTACGTTTGGGTTTTTGTTTATTGGACGCGTTTTTGGGAAATTCATATATTTAATTGAAACTTTCAATAAAACATTGTATAGTACCAACACTTAGCTTGAAAAAAGACCATATGCCAACTTATTCTATGATTATTTTAAGCCAAGAAATACCATTTTGAATAAATGTGTTAGAAATAAACAAATTGTCTACTGCCCAAAGGTATGCAATGGAAAATCAATACAGAAGGCTAGTAATTTTTATAGAGTTCCATTGAAAGTTTTCTACAATATCCATTGCATACTAAAGGGCAGTACAAAATTGTTGTCATTTCTAAAAGAAGTTTGGACACGACAAATTTTAGTAAAATTTTAGTAGGCGGCACATAAATAATTTATGTTGATTATGCGGTCAATCTGGGTATAACATTCAATAAAACTCTCTCTTGGCAAAATCATGTGAATACGGCGGTTGGGAAAACGTATACTTTGCTTCGACAGCTGTCGTTAACGCAGAGGTTTTTGCCAACCAGCGGAAGAGTTCTGATAGCAAAGGCTTATGTTATACCTGTACTATTTTATGGTGTTGAAATATTCGCCAAATGTGATGCTGCTAGTTAGCACAAAATGAAGGTGGCATTTAATAGCATCGCAAGATATGCCTATGGGCTTTCAAGAACCGACCACGTTACAAGCTCAGCTTCAAAAATATTTGATTTAAGTCTTGATGACTGGACTAATTATAAGGTACTGTTATTCCTCCACAAAATAATAAGCCTGACTACTTATATGATTTGCTAAGCTTTGCCTCGTCCAGAAGAACCAACAATATTGCTTGCGTAAGGAACCAACTTGCGTGTTATGACAGACACTTTTATGTAAACGCTGTTTGTCTTTGGAATTCGTTACCACATGAAATCAAGTCAATCAGTGGCGCACAAACATTTCGTGATATATTAAAAAATCATCTTCAGAGAGTAGGCTAAGTAGTCAGAACTAAATAAATAACTAAATAAAGAACTAAATGAACAAATAAATAAAAAAAAAATGATAATACTAAATAATACATAACAATAAACTTTTCATATATGTATTTAGATATTTCTTTATAGTTATAAGTTAAATAACCATTATAATTTATAAATATCAGGAAACTAATTAATTAATGAACAACTGTTGTAGTACCATAAAATAGGTTAGAAAACCTGTAGTGCTAGGATAAATTATTATAATAATAAATTAAAAAAATTAAATTAAAATTAAAAAAACACATATGGAAAAGGGAATATATTGCAAATGTACAAATATATATAAATAATAATATTAATCGTAGAACTGGTTTTAAGAGTTTATTTTAAAGTTAAGAAATATTACTTTACAATCATAATTAGTGTAGGTTTCCCACAAAACGCCTCTAAAAATGACTTAAACTGCCTGTTTAATCAGTTTTAGACTCAAATTACCAAAATAAATCAGACTTGTTGAAAAATTTCCCAAATACAGACTCAAAAATTATATAAAATCACCAATACAAGAACTAAACGAGAAGGCCAAGCTAACTTCGTCTTTGCCGAAGTTTATATACCCTTGCAAATGTTTTAATACATCAGAGATTAAGAAAATTTTTTCTAAATAAAACCCACTTTCCGACCGATAGTTCCTATGGCAGCTATAAGATATAGTCATCCGATTTTGACCAAAACTTCCAAGTCTGTGTTAAAGCGTATTATATTAATAATCACTGAAGTGGACCGCGTTAACATTAAAACAAAAAATAGAGGCCAGCTAACTTCGGCTCGACCGAAGTTTATATACCCTTGGAGCTTGATATATGCCTGACAGTTTGTATGGCAGCTATACTATACAGTGGTCCGATTTCGACAAGGCTTAATGAAATTATATAAAATTATTAAAAACTTATAAATACGAGCGTTGGGAGCGATAACATTAAAAACAAAAAAGTTTTTCCCACTAAGACTTTTTTTCAGACATAACTTTTGTATGCCAGCTATACTATATAGTTGTCCGATTTTTACAAGGCTTATTGAAATTATGTGAAATCATTAAAAACTTATAAATACGAGCGTTGGAAGCGATAGCATTGAAAACAAAAAAGTTTTTCTCACTAAAACTAGTTTTTCAACCGATCGTTCCTATGGGAGCTATATGCTATAGTCATCCGATCCGGCCGGTTCCGACAAATGTGCAGCGTATTTATACCAAAAGACTTCGTGCAAAGTTTGGTTAAAATAGCTTTAAAACTGACGGAGGAGATAGCATAGAAACAGACGGACAGACGGACGGACGGACGGACAGACGGACAGACGGACATGGCTATATCAACTCAGCTCGTCATGCTGATCAAGAATATATATACTTTATGTGGTCGGAGATGCTTCCTTCTATGCGTTACAAACATCCGGACAATTTTAATATACCCTCTCCAAGGGTATAAAAAGATTTTGTCACAAAGACCCTATTTTCGACCGATAGTTCCTATGGCAGCTTTAGGATATAGTCATCCGATTTTGACCAAAACTTCCAAATTTTTGTAAAACCGTATAATATTAATAATCGCTGAAGTGGGGGACGTTAACATTAAAAACAAAAAAGTTTTTCTAGCAAAGACCCACTTTTTGACCGATGGTTCCTATGACAGCTATAAGATATAGTTATCCGATCCGGCCGGTTCCGACATATTATCAGTGTGCAGTAAAAAGAAGACTCTGTGCAAAGTTTCAGCTCGATAGCTTTAAAATTGAGGGACTAGTTTGCGTAGAAACAGACAGACAGACGGACAGACGGACGGACGGACAGACGGACAGACAGACGGACGGACAAAGCTCAATCGACTATGCTCGACGCCCTGATCAAGAATATATATAGTTTATGGGGTGGGAAATGAATATTTCTATGCGTTGCAAACTTCTGGGCAAAATTATAATACCCTTTAAGGGATTAAAAAGGTAATTATGTTGCTTAGTGTAAAGTATGTGGATTATTTTAGTATGGATAGACGTGTTCAAAAGCTTGTAAATTGATACCCTCAAAAATAAATTATCCAATTTTACGCCGCGCTACACGATATATTTTATTTAGAGGTGAAAGTAACGTTTCTTGAGAGTAATTATGACCCAGTAAACACGAATTCGAAGTCAAATAAAATTCTACCTATAATAGTTTCACCCGGAGAGACTTTCCTAGTGCTACTTTTTGCAGGGGTTGTATTATTAAGGCCTATTTTCGACCTTTTCCTAAAATTATACATGACATGAATAAAATATTTATAGTTACGTGTTTAAATATTTTTATTTATTTTGTATGCCTTTTTGAGTGAAGTTTTTTTTTTCCAACTACCACAGTTATTAGTTTTGTGGCATTTCCAAATCTTACAGTTTTCCATTTGCTTATCAATGTACTTTTAACTAAAGCTACAGTTTGAGATGCACTAGAGGGTCTTTAGTTGTGCCTAGCTTGATTGCAATAGGTTAATGTTTAATTTAGATTTTTCCAGCCGCCCAAAAGGCTGCTGTACAAAATGAGAGCTTGCTGCCTTGCAAATGATCGTTTTGCCCTCCAACTCGATAGCCCGATTACCGTTTCTCACGATCAGCGACCAAGTTACGCGGGCTCGCGTCACTCGCAACTTATTCAGTTGGTCTTTAGATATTTCGGACTGCAGTCGACCCAGCGGAAGCGGAAGAAAAAGTAAAGTGTCTACCGTTTTTATTTAAAAAAAAAATGTATTCTTAAAAAGTTTTCAAAGTTGTTTGTGTTTAAAAAAGAGTTTCCAAACTTTTGCATGATTCATCAATCCCGCACAAATTATGCAAATGATTTAAAGATGATGCGGCATCACTTAATCTCAATCAATAACCCATGAATGAGTGTTTAAATTTCTAAAAGCGGTTACGGTTTTAGTGAATCATCTGGTGTAATGCAGAAAAATGAAATGAGTAAAACCGCAGTGGCAAAGATCAGCTTCAACCCACACGACAGCAATAAAACAAAAACACGTTTTAAAACATTCAACGTCAAGGTTAAAAAACTGCAGAAAAAGCGCGCCGCAGGCAATTGCGAAAAGTAGAAACTCCTTTGTTTTAGTGACGTTTAAAATTGATTGAATTGCATTTTGACTAATGATCAAAGGTTTGCTCTAAGCCAACTTGTGACATCATTTCTAAACAGTTTTGCCAGTGGGCAGAGACAATTATGAAGCCGTCTACCCACTTGTGGCTGACTTCCTTAAAAGGCCAGCTGGTGTCAGTGTCTTGTTTTGTATTTATAAATAAAAAATATAACAGAATTGTGATTGCATTTTTATCAAGCCCACAAATTCTTGGAGACGCGACAGTAAGCTGAGCCCTTGTTTACCCAATTGAATTTCTGCTGATTTGCATGGACTTAAGGCAGACAGTGTTTCCGCTCTTCCTCCTCCCCTCACCCTGCCAAATTTGCATTTTTATTATTACTCAATTACGTTTAAATAATATGCTGATTAGACTATTTGTGGATAGCCATTCCTAGGTATATTTTCTTTTGCTCTATTCGCTTAGGCTCCGCCCCAAATGCTTATTTAATTTTTTTTTTGGTTTTGTTTTTGTCGAATCCAAAAGCCGCACAAAGGCGTAGAGCGTTTAATAAAAAAAAGAGGGAATTTGTTGATGTAATTGTGTTAATTGCTCATACGTCATCATGATTTAAATCAATTGGTATTGCTTCCATATCCATTCCCCCACTGCAGTTCAACAGCAATGTGATTAATTGTAATTAAATTATTCTAAATTTTTTAAAAGTGCCGGGGCGCTGACTCGTGTTCGCCCGGTCGTGCTGACCCTTCCCCCAGCCTCAGAAACAGCCTACACGATCTGTTGTTTTGTTATTGTTCGAGCGTTGTGCTCTATATGTAGGCCAGTCAATTGTTTATGAAGTGCACAGAGTGTATATAAGTGAAAAGATATATACATATATAGAGCATGTACAAAATGTAGCCACTTTAGTTTAACACATGCTAGTGTGTGCGTGTGTGTGTATAGTCTGTATTGTGTTTCCAGCCAAACATTTCTTTTTTTTTGCGGATGCTTCTACAGAGTTAGTTCAGCATGAAGTCATGCTCATCCCCAGCCCACATCCATCTTAATTATGACGTTTTTTATGATGACAATTTCAACAGAGTTGAATTTACTAAAAAAAGAAGAAGAAAAACACTAATTGTAGACTGCTTATTATGAAGAATGAAAGCTTTTGTTGGTAGTCCTAAGCTAAGTTAGATTTATAAAAACTGTGCTTACTGTGGTACGGAGTATCCAAAGGTAAACAGGTTAAATTAAGTTTGTGCAAAAGGGGAGAAGGAATCATTTCCGATCCTATAAAGTAAAGTATCCGCCTGACCGTCCAGAGATGGTAAGAGATAGAGACTTGACATATACGGGACTTCTTACACATACCTGCAGGCAGATCAAGTCTATTTTACATATTTGCATTTTTCATCAAACAGAACTCAGCGTTGAATATATTCCGTTCATACCTACAAACGCATTAATCGGTTGTGCTAGAGTTTTTTGATCGAATAGTCGTTTTATGTGTTCGATCGAACAAAACTAATCGTTGACCGGCCAACCGGTCCCTCTCTCTCTCTCTCTCTCTCTCTTTCTATATCTTTCAGTAGCGCCGTCTTAGCCTATGCGTCTTTGCGAGAGTTATTTCAGCGATTGTCTACAACAAGACCAGGGTCAAATAGATCTAATTGCATCAAAGGCTAGCCAGCGACTGAAGTCCTGTTTACTCCTTTGGCCTTAGCTTTGGCATGCTTGAGCTCCGTGTATGTGTTCGGACTCTGTTGGCATTCGGTGACAATCGCTCACTCTAATCAATTGTCGTTAAGCCAAATGAACGAACTAATCTGAGCGCCAACAATATGACCGAATAAAACTCAACGCCGAACATGTTGTGTATGCAAGTTTGATGGATAGAGCGCAAAGTCAATTTATGCGGGTGTAAAGCAATTGAACGAAGCCGCTCTGATGATGGGCAGCACTTTACACAATTTATGGATGCTTTGACACTTCTAACATAAATTGATTACAATTCATAGAAAAATTTATTTACAAACTTTGGGTGGATATAATAATCGGTCTTGACCGACTTTCTTACTTGTTTTTTGTACTAACTTTCAGTGTTTATAAGATGTTTAAAACTAGCTTTAAGATTTTGTTAGAATCAATTTGATTCTTCCTACCTACTTATTTGGTTCTTGAATAAAACCACTAAACCAGGACAAATTGTTGAGTCATTTGAGTCTCTGAGCAGATCAAACTATTTTAAAATGATTACTTTATTCCATCCTTTTGGCCTTTGCTTTTATCTTTCAATGAATACTGTATTTACTTGTACACTCCGAGGGTCTTATCTTTTCTTGGACAGCGTTGACCCTAACGGAAGTTATCATTGTTATAAGGTGTCGTTACCCACAAAGACATTTGGGATGAATAGTTTTTCCATATTCTTTGGACGGTTTTCAGATACATTGGATGAGAATCAAAGTTCAATCCTACATTAAATGAATATTATTTATATTCCTTTTACGAAATTTTAACTATTTAGTCCATACTGATTCCGAAATTATCGAATGGATCCTCAACAAACCCGTTTGACTTTAAAATAGTTAATTCAAAAGGCAACTTCGAAGTCATCATATAGTTCTTTGGGCTCACTTTCAATTATTTGCAAAATAACCTTTGAAAGCGTCACCGTGGCTGGTATTAGAAAATTTTGAGTTGATTCTCAAAATTTGGTTCGGCACATCATTATAATGTTTCTTGTGTCGCTCAAGAACACCCTCTTGTGATCGGTTTGCAAATGTTTGCTTGTGGTCCAAAGCCGCAGCCTTCACAGAAAACATTCTGATTTAACTAAACTAACTAATTTCTGAAACATTTTTCTCCAAAATATGTAGATTCATTCGTTCGACCGTGCTATACTCACTATTCCTAAATTCAAAAGAATTCGTTAGGGCGCAAGAAACAAAGTCTTTTCCAATTTATTGGTTCGGGAGATTGGGTATAATTTGACACCACGAAACGGAGCAGTATCCCATCCGTAAAATGTTATAGAATCTGAACTGTGAAACCATAATTAGTTGACCTTCGACCTCTGTACTTATTCAAGAACTAAATATAATTCACTAGCTATTGATAAAGTTGAGGTGGTTTCTAATTTCGTTGAACATTCACCGAACCACCCGCGTATTTGTTCACTTTTAATAGAAAAACTCAACTTTATTTTTGTTCTTGCAAGCGATTTGCTTGGAGTGCATAAAAATTGCCATAAATTAAGTAAACAAAATACTTTCGTTTGCTAATAAACAACAAATTTGTGTATATGCCAACGAATTGGAAAATTCCCAACTACAACATCTTCGTCTGCTACTCAAATGTCTCACGATCTCGATGCCCGAAATTTCCAGCCACTTTCGGGTCACGCCTCTAAGACACTTCGTCACGTATTTTGTAAATAAAGTAAGAAAAATAAAAAAATGCTGACAACCATTAAACTTTATGCCATATCCAAGTGAATAAACTTGTCAAACATAAAAATAGTTTTGCAGAAACTTCCGTTAAGCAATTTTGTGGATTTTCAACTGCAACAGAGATTAGCAAAACTTGTTGAACGGGTTGGACCAGCTTTGGGAGTTGCATTCTCCGGAAATTGCAGTTTTGAGCCGGCAAACGGTGAGAGGAAGAACAGAGAACCTGCTGCCTCTGCGGCTGTTTAATTAGTATTACGCCACTTTTTGGTATTTGTTTGTCAAAGCTTAGGCACACAATCAACTTGTTTGTCAATTGCTTTGGCAAATATGTTGAGGTACACCACACTATGCCTTTTGGGCAATTAATGAAGGTGATTGTGCGATTTGTTCAAACTTAGAGCCCTCTAATTATCTTATCTTCGTGTCAACTTCCCAGGGGGCCATTTACAAGCGGATAACATTAGCCACTTATAAAATATCCACGGACTACTAATCGAAACTTAATTCTCATTCGAAAACAGCTGCAAAATATTCAAATTAGCTGAGACTTCTGTGTGATTAGCCGATTTCTCACACATTTCACATATCAAAACAGACAGGCGAACAAAGAGCCAGACTTGAAGTAAAGAAGAAACATAGAAAAAGCCGCCTTTAAATTTACCAAAAGCCGCCAATAAATTCAGCACCTCTCAACATAGGCCCCCAAGGCTGGAGATGGCTAAAAATTGTATATAAAATTCAAAGCATAAAGCGTAACAAATTGATTGCTAATTGATATTGATATGTCGATTATTTTATGATTATTCTTTATGATCGTTAAAATTTTTGGAATCATAAGACGCTTGTCGCTTTCAGAAGCTAAATCCATAACCGGATTTAAATGGCAGCAGCAGCCACTCCCACGCCTTAAATGAAGTTCAATTGTAGAGACCCCCCGCCCAGACTCCTCTGGCCTGTCTTGACCTTACTGCGGTTGAGTTTTGTTATAATTTAATCACTACATGCGTACCACAAAAACCACTTAAAGACGCTTTCTTTAATTAACCCATGAGCAGATTGGAACGAGTTGTGGGGGGCCCATCTACAGTCTATTGTCTGTCTATGAAGAAGAAGCTTGAGAAAAATCAGCGTACCATGAAGCATTTGTCAAATAGTTGTGTGGGTCAGTGTAGGCTTTTTAAAGTTGGAAGTGATGTTTCAAGGCCATCTCAGTTTTTCAGTAACTAAGAAAATAAATCTAAGCAAGCGGCTGGTTAAAACAATGCGGGCTGAGGCCATAACAAAAATATTACTTATACGCAGTGGGGAAATAGGGCTTTATGAGACTGTCAATCATCTGGTTAGAGTCTTCTTTTTCTTCTTAAGTAGTTTAACGGACTCGCCGGCTGCCAGTCGCTTGTGTTACACCCAAGCTGGCTCTTGTTGTTTACACCAGACTGGACAAGGTCTTGCTTTCTATTTTCTCTATTTTTGAATCTTTTATATGGGTAACATGTCCTATCCAGCGTATCCTCTAAGCCTAGTGTCCCACCCTTATTATCAGAATTTTAGAATCCAGCTAAATTACCCTGAATCACTAAAAATTATAAATTAGAAAAAATTTTTAAAGATAAGGGCACATTACTATGTTTTCACATTACATTACTATAAAGTCAAAAGAAGTGGTTTTCCAAGAGCGAACAGGGTTTTAAAGAATTTCGACCTTATTTACCTGTAATAAGGACAAAAACTAAAAACAAGTCTTGGTGATATGTTTCTCTGGAGCAGTTCCGGATCTAACACATCTTATGTTACCTTAGAAGGTTCAGTTGTGGTTCTAACAATATTTTGGTTTATATCGGTATTCTCCGTTTAAATATAAAAAAGAGATCGGTCATCCGATTTCTTAGTGAATTACACTTCGAAAAATAGTAGTTTCATGCTTACTTGCCCTTCTCAAAGGCAAATGTGGAAACTTTGTCGTGTTTTCTGACCACCATTTTAGTAACTTTTCTTTATTTTTTGAACGTTTCTCAGGAAAATATGTCGTTTGATGTTGCTCTATTCACACCGCACGCAACTTAAAAAATCCGTCAAATCAGAGCTGCAAGATTTTGATTTCGTACGAAATACATAGGCTGGGTGGTAATGGAAAAATCGATCAATTTAAGCTCCCAGCTTTATTTTGATTGGTGTAACCCAGGCGCCGGCAAAACACACATGCTCATTTTTTCGTTGAGTGTGTGCGCTTAGCCACGCGAGGGCGCGCTCAGTTAGCACTTCTTTGAGAGTAGTATAAGCCATCTATGCAGATGGCTGATGTATACACAGTTTATAGGAACGTGACGAACTCTGGTGTGACCATATAACTCGTATTTGGTTGTCGTTTTCAAGTGCTTTTGGCGATACTTTGCATCCATACTAGGCAGCTGTCATCTGATTTTTAAGCTGAGTGTTCGGTGTAAACGCATGCTGTAGGTTATTGTAGCTTCGGTAATGCTGCGCACAATGTGAACAGGATATGAACTGTCAGTGGCGTAGATAGGTTTTTGCAATGGGGGGTGATGAGTTCGAATTTTATAAAAAAATTTTTTTTGCGAGTCTCCAAAATTTTATTTATTGTATTCTTATTTATTTAGTTACTTTTTTAACAAAATGATATCAAGTTTATTTGACTTTCTGTCTGTATATCTACGAATCTGTTTAATTCCGATTTTTTACCTCAATGGGGGGGGGGGGACTTTTAGAATTGCTTAGAGTTTGGAGTAAAATTGTGGATAAATAGTGTTGTGTCACACACACACCTGAAAATATATGTTGTAAGTATCCGGTTCGATCGACCAATTCCAATTGTTTCTTCTTCGTCGTTTGTGTCAACTTTTATAATTTTCTTTTTTAAAAACAACAACTTAAAACTATAACTTAATAAAATTTAAATTCAATGGCGGTCAGCCTTATTTTGGTTGTGTTTATGTACTGTCTGTACACTTTGAAGTTTCATGCTCGACTCTAGTTGTTACACTTCTAGTGTTACCCTTTTAGGCATCTCACAAAATACCGAAGTCAATAATTATAGGGCTGGCAATTCGGCTTACAAATACGTTGATATTCAAATTAAAAAATATAACTTTAATTCAAGAAGACAGACAGACTGCGGATGTTGCTATTACATTTTTCATCTAGAACTCTATTTGAACTCTACAAATCCGATTCTTTTTCTTCTACAATTGCATCCACTTTATTCAACTTTCTTAACCTCCACTTGTAATTTCTTACAGCAAAATGGATCTAAACAATTGTGGTTTCATTGATCCACAGTCGCAGTTAAGCGCAGCTTTGGCCAAGCATGACATACGCGAATTCTACACAGCCCTGGAGATGGGTGCACAGCCAAATCTACAGGATGAACGACACATTAGCATCTATGAGAAGGCCTTGTCTACCCCGGGTAGTGGAGAATTTATAGAAGCCTGTCTCACTCATGGTTGCAATGTGAATTATGTAAGTGGAGGAATGATAAGATCGCTCTTCTCTACTTTAAACCGTTTCCTCCACCCCTTTGCAGATCAATCAAAAGCTTAACAAGGCGGCCATTAGCTATGCCGCTGACTCTAGAGATCCTTTAAATTTGGAAGCACTATTGCGTCATGGTGGTGTTCAGGTGGACAGAAAGTATGGCCATCTTACACCACTCAATTCGTTGGCCAAAAATCTCACAGCCGAAAATGCGGACAAGGTGCGTGCCTGCATGCAATTGCTCTTGGAATATGGAGCCTCTCCCAATGTCGTGGATCAGCGCGAGTTTACCGCTCTGTATCACGTGCTCAAGAATAACAAAATCAAGGCGGTGAAGCAGGAGTTAGTCCTGTTGTTCCTAGCACAGCCCAAGCTGGATATAGATAGTTATCGGAATGGGGAGGTACGTCAATTGCTTCGTGAACAGTATCCAGATCTACAATTGCCCGAGCAGCGAGAGGTGGGAGCCGAAATAGACTGCGAGCGCCTAATGCGTACCCTAAGGGACGGCGAGGAGAGTCAGTTTGAGCAACAGTTTGCGGACTATCATCTGAATATAAGCGATAAGGCGGACAATCTACGCAACTCTACGCAAGAACAGTATTTACCTCTATTAATGGAGGCCATTAAAAGGGGCAAGCAACGTGCCTTTGAGGTGATTGTGGAGACCGGCATAAATATAAATGGCACACTACCCCATGAGGTCAGCTCACCGGTGGAGCTGGCTGTCATCTGGGGTAACTGGCGTGCCCTGGAGGTACTACTAAAGCATCCTCAATTGAAGTTATCCTCCCGTTCTGCTCTCCTCAATGCGGTCATTAGTCGTCTGGAGGAGCCACCTCTAGATGACTTCTGTGATCATCAGCGTTGCTTTGAGCTGCTCTTGGCCAGCGATTTGGTGAATATCAACGAGGCCGATAGTGGAGGTCAGGTGCCTCTCCATTATGCCGTCAAGTATAGGAACAACAAGGCGGTGCAGTGTCTGCTGCGACATGGAGCCTACATAGGAGCCAAAAGTGTGTTCCAGGACCTACCCATACAGGATATGTCACCAGAGATTTTGGAGGAACACTTTGATTCCTGCATTACCACGAATGGCCAGAAACCGGGTGTCCAGAGTTTCGAGATTATCATCAACTACATGAATCTCATGAGACAGGAGTCGGTCTCCCCTTTGGCGGATAAGCAGCAACGTTCTCATCCACATCAGCTGCAGGATGAGATGACCCCCATAGCTTATATAGCCGAATCCAAGGAGCTGCGTCATTTATTGCAACATCCCTTAATCTCCAGCTTCTTGTTCCTTAAATGGCATCGCCTTTCGGTCATATTCTACTTGAATTTCCTGCTCTACACCCTGTTCACCATCTCCATTATCACGCACACCCTGCTGAAGTTCCACGAGAGTGAACACCAAGAACTGACCACCCTGTTTGGTTTGTGCTCTTGGATAGGCATAGTTTACCTCATCATACGTGAAGTCATACAGTTTGCCATGTCGCCGCTCTTGCATTTCTGGTCCATAACCAACCTGATGGAGGTGGCTCTTATAGTGCTATCGATATCGACCTGCCTGGAGGCCAGCTATGACAAGGAAACACAAAAAGTGCTGGCAGTATTCACTATACTACTGGTGGCCCTGGAATTTTGTCTGCTGGTGGGCTCACTGCCAGTGTTATCCATTTCGACGCACATGCTCATGTTGCGTGCCGTATCCAGTAGCTTCATCAAAAGTTTTGCTTTATACTCGATTTTTGTGTTAACATTCAGTTTGTGCTTTTACATACTGTTTGGCAAGGCGGAACAGAAGGAGGAGCCAGTTGGCCCGACATTGGCTACTACAAAAGAAGGCGAGGAAGATGATCGATTTAATACCTTCTCCGTGCCCATTGAGGCACTGATTAAAACTATAGTTATGTTGACGGGAGAATTTGATGCCGGCTCTATTAAGTTTAATAGTGTTTACACTTACCTGATCTTTCTGCTGTTTGTGTTCTTCATGACGATTGTGCTGTTCAATCTGCTGAATGGTCTGGCTGTCAGCGATACGCAGGTGAGTTTTTGAACCATAATGAGCAACATAATTACACAGTGTCAGGGTTATTGATGATATGACAATTTGTATGCCGATATTAGCGATTTTCGATATTTTTGTCAACGATATATCAGAAAAGTTACTATGGTAATACATGGGTGAAAAAAAATAATGGCTAGCCTGATAAAACATCTGGTAATACAACTTAAAATCGCAATTAAGAACTAATCATATTTTTGTTTTAAGCATAATCTGTAAGCCTAAGAAGCCTACACTCAGATAAGTAGCAAATTTATTATTTTAAAAATGTACAGTATAATTTCAGAAAACTATTAGAAACTGTTAAAAAGTTTAGATATTACAGTCTTTAGAAATCGTCGCACTGAACAGAAGGGGGACGGCATCTACTGCGGCACACCTCTACACCCATTGGTTAATGCAGCGTGTCTGAAAGGCTACTTATTTTTTTTTGCTCTCGCTCTCTAATTTGTGGACATGATCTCGAAAGGAATTGTAGTCAGCACATTTGGAATGATACAAGTTCAAAAGGAATGGACCAATCCTTAAAAGGTTGAATTGTGTAGAATATCCAGGAAATCGAGATTGAATTTTCAAGTACGTGCCGGGCTTACTTCAAGATTTAAAAGATTGAAAATATCTAGACTTTTTTTTCTGTGTAGCAGTTTTATGGTGAAGCCGTTCCCTAAAAGCTTTTCAGTTTTCTTGATTTATCAAATATCGATATTGAAAATTTAAATTTTGGATATTATCGATATAGATATTTTGTGAAATATCGACAACCCTAGTTTGCTTCATGAAGTTTTTCCTTTTGATTTTTTTGGCAAGCTATCGAAAGAGAGTAGTTGATATCGTGGGTATTTTTCTGTCATTTAAAAAATGAGTCAAGCATCAGTAAAATTAAAAAAAGCTGCAATTGAAGTCAGGAAGTCCTAAAGTCCTTAGAAATCACGGACTTCGAGGTAGCGGATGAAATGCACGTAATTTTCAATTTATTGAGCTACTGTGAGACAATTTAAAAATTGCCGCGCTTGTTCGATCAACTCATGTTATCGATCAACTTAAAACTTAACCCTGGCAAAGACTAATTACACTAGTTTACAGCCAAAAAGACCCATTTCTACCAAGGCTGCAAACCTCAAAAACTTTGCAAAAGGTTCGATCCGGGGGTTCGAACCTGTTGTAAAGTCTAACGTTCGGTTCGCGGACCGGTTCCTAAGACCCTTGAACCGAAGATTTTGGTTCGGACCTCGGTTCGCTTGAACATAGAATAATAGTTTCGATTCATTAACACTTATTCTTTAAAACAATATTCTTTATATCTATTAGCCCCCTTTCACTTGCATAATTTTTTATTATTTTAATTTCTTAAAATTTTGCCGTTTTCATTGATAAATCTACTTCTTAAACTCAGAGAGTAGCGAGGCCTTTTAAAAAATACCAATCTGTAGAAATGCCAAATCGTATGAAAGAAATTATATAGTTTTTTTAATTTCTTTGGTGGAAATAGCCAATATGATGTTATTTTAATTATCAAATTTGTGAGCTGATTTTTTGTCGCGTGTGTGTGTTAAGCCACTCGAAAGCGCGCTCATGTAGCACATGTGGTTGCAAAAGAGAGCAGTATGAGGTCGTATGTTGTCGGAGTGATGACGTCGCTGCCATAAAGCTGCCGTAGATCGGCGTTGTATACACAATAAATAAAACCGTGCCGGACTCTGATTTAAGTTAATAAGCATTATATGTTCTACAAGCTCTTAGTTCAGAAAGAACAAACTAAAGTGTTAAAAAGGATCGTTCAACTGATACCTAAGATGTTGCAATTTTTTTCCAAAATCTTAAAACACTTTTGTATGTTCTCTTGAACAATTTTCAAAGGAATCTGTAATATATTTGAACTTTAAATCGTTTATACTAAAATCTCAAAATATTTTCAATATTTCCCCGTGCGCTTCGTTGGAAAAACTACTTAATTTTGTGAACCGAGCCTAATTTTTTCAAAAAGTGGTCCGGTTCGGGTTCAAGTTCGAGAAGTCAAAAGTATTAGGGGTTCGGTTCATGGTCCGGTTCGACGGACCCAAAATACCCGAACCGAACCGGTTCTAAGGTGTTCGGTTCCGGACCGGTTTGCAGCTTTGATTTCTACTGAATTTTTTTTTAGTGTAGTTTGAAATGGTGATCTCAAAAATTGATTTCAAATTTTTTCATGGCTCCGTTTTTGAAATATGATTTTTTTTTCATTATTTTGGTAGGTGCTCTCAGTGGCAGTTTTCGAACAAATTAATTTTCTTGTATTTTCGAGAAAAAAATCTATTTTTGAAAAGTGTATTATAATTTTGCCCAGAAGTTTGCAACGCATAGAAGGAATCATCTCCGACCACATAAAGTATATATAATATATTCTTGATCAGCGTGACGAGCTGAGTCGATTAAGCTTTGTCCGTCAGTCAGTCCGTCCGTCATTCTGTCCGTCTGTCTGTTTCTACGCGAACTAGTCCCTCAGTTTTGAAGCTAGCGAGCTGAGTCTTCTTTTGTCTGCACGCTGCTAATATGTCGGAACCGACCGAATCGGATGACTACTTCTTGTAGCTGCCATACAAATGATCGGTCGAAAAATGTGTTTTAATGAGAAAAACTGTTTTTTTCTTCTCAATATTACCGCTCTCGCTAAGCTGATCTGCGAAGTTTGGTCGAAGTCGCTAACCTTTGAGACAAGCGATTTCAAGTGTAAAAACTTCGGCACGGACGAAGTTAGCCTTGCCTTTCTCGTTTTGAAATATTTTTGGTCGTTGAACTGAAAACACGTAACCGATTTAAAAACATTGTTGGCAGCTAATTACCTTTTGATTTATATCTTGCTTGACTCTATTTGGCCATTATGAAGTGAGATATGGCTTAAAATGTAAGAGCACCTACCGAAATAATGAAAAAAATTAAAAACGGAGCCATGAAAAAATTTTTGAAATCGATTTTTGAGATCACCATTCCAAAGTATACTAAAAAAATATTTCAGTTGAAATGGGCCATTTTTTTTTTTTATTTTTTGTAAGTTAGTGTTATCGAAATACTTCATGAT
>JAEIGQ010000332.1:0-193209 GCA_018904275.1 Lordiphosa clarofinis | reverse complement strand
AAAAAAAATGAAAAAAATGAAATGAAAATGAAAGAAATGACAGCCCATTTCATTGTACGCACATAAAAAATTGTTTACAAATGTGGGAACATTGTCGGCGCTCCTGTTATTGCCAAGAAAATTATCACAGAGCGCAATATAACTTCTCTCCCAAGCAGTTTCTCAACAGGGTCTAATTGGTTCGAAATCGTCACTTTTCATTAGCTTTCGAATCTGAGGTCTGATAAAAACACCTAAACGTAGCGAAAAAGAATTAAAATCGATCATGCTGCTAACAATTTGGAAAACAAAAATACATACCTGCCTTTATTTTTGCTTCACTTAGTCGTAGAAAAGTGGCTTTTAGATGATGAAAAGCTTCGCTTTCTACATCCAACTTCTTTACGAACTGCTTCATATAGCCCAGTTTCAAAATGCAGTGGTGGCAAAATTATATTTTCAGAATTAACTAAAAGAATCTTTAAGACATTTTTTCTACCAATTTGTGGTAACGCACGTGGTGGCCATTTCTTGCGTTCATAGCGATTTGGTGCTCGGCTGTCCCAATCACAAAGATAGCATGGATACTTCGTTTTCCACCCTTGCATGCCGAAGAGAATTGTCAACACCTTGAGATCTGGCAACAATTTTCCATTTGTATGTTGCGTAGTTCACAAATCGGAGTATTTTTTCCATGACTTCAAATTTCCTTAACGCCAGTAACGTACGCAATTGGGATTGAGGGAAATTGGTTTTGGTTGTGCAATAAAAACAGCTTTTAAGCCTATACAAATTAAGATTATAAGCTCAATATCAATTAGCAAATACCAAATATCTAATAAATTTTAATATTTGTACATACTTTGCAGATCCATCAATGAAAAAGTCTCCATTCATCGACATTGTGTTTGTGATCTAATGCATTAAATAATTTCTGCTACATCTGCGCAATACACAAACTCATTGTTATCGGTATCGGACTTAAAATTCTTTCCCAGTAACACCCTTTTCGCTGCTCCTTCTATTTTGCTGTAATTAAGTCTACTTTCTACCAGATTAACTTTTTTGTCGTAACCAAATGTTTCTCGTTGTTGGTACGACAAGTTCAAGTTCCTGAACAAGATCATCAAAATCCTTTTTGATATGATGTGTTGTAAGATCGTAACGATTATAATTTTTAAAATAAAAATCATTTTTAAGAATTATTTTTATTATAAAAATTGAACATAAGACTTATTTTTTGATTTTTATTTATAAAAATTGAAAATAAGACTTATTTTTGATTTTAAAAATTATTTATAATAAAATAGAAAATAAGACTTATTTTTTAATTTTCTTTAAAATATTGGAAATAAAAATTGATTTTGAATATCTGTTAAACTAAAAGGTGCATTACAAAAGTGGACATATATCTATGATCTATGATTCAATACCTTTCCAATGATACCTCACATGTCCTTGAAGGATCAAGGATAAGGATTAAGGATACCAATTTTTTTTATTGATTCAATGCCGCTGCTTATACATTTCGCTCAATTACTTCAAGTCTGTCATAACTCAAAAATGACTAATTTTGACTTAATGATGCAGAAATATTTGCTGTGTTGTGTACACTGATTTGTGTAAAATTTTCAAACTGATATTTATATGTTTTACTGTCCATGTGAGATGAGAATATGGCTTGGCCCCGTTGGAGGAGCTATATAGCCAATTTTACATTTTACTGTACGAAATCACAAGAACGGTAAATAATTTGTAACGCACCGACCGAAAAAAGCAAGTACCGAACTTTTTTGTGTTCAGCACTCGTGCGTACTAAACAATTTTATTTAAGTACAAAATGGTTTTTAGTTGAGTACAAGGAGGGTAAAACGAATTTAGTTACAGACTTTGTGATAGTTGAGGCATTTAAACCATTTACACTGACCGAAGACTTATTAAATCGCGAAAAAAAACCAAGGAGGATAAAAATAGTAATTATGAAAAACGTAATTGTCAACCAAGTGAAAAATCATGTCAACCGCGAAATGCTTAAGAAACTGTTTTTGAAGACCACAAACTATCACACACAACTTCATTGCCCTGTTTATGATAATACCGAACCGCGATTAATACCACGGATGACCAAAGGTAAAGAACATTGTCAAGATCATAGGGAAAATAACTAAATTGCCATGGTTTTGACAATACTGAAACCCGAACCATGGATGACCAACAATGAAGAACATAGATAGAGCATAAAAAACGTACAGTTTCACAATTTTTCCTTGTAAATAAGAAGAGAGTCCGGCATTGATATTATTGAAAGGGCTGTTTCTATAGAATTTAAATTTAAAAGCCGAACCTTTTACAGAATTTCAGAGGTTTTCAGCCTTGGTTAAGAGTCATTTCTTAGAAATGACTTAAGCTTTGAACTGAAAACTTGATGTGTCGGCTGGTACTATGAAGCAAGCCGAACCAGCCGGCTAAGACAGTTCAAAAGTGAAACGTGTTGATCATAGCTCGTCATTGGATCATCTAAAAAAACAAGAGCATTAGTTAAAGTCGGCTCTAACCGACTTCGATATACCCGTTACTCATGAAAAAAACATGTTTAACAGTGCTCCTACATTCCTTAGGGTAACCATCAAAAAAGTATGCAACATTTTTTTAGGGTGGGTAGCGGGGGGTCTTGGTTCACTTCTTTGCTCATAACTTGAGAACCGTTCATCCGATTTTCATCATTTCTTCGGCAAATCGATTCATTTTGCTAAATACTAACTATATCTAGAAGGAATAAATTGTCTATCCCTAAAAATGTAGGAGATATAACGTTTTTTCCAAATTGCGGGGGCAGGAGGGGGCGTGGCCAAAATTTGAAACAAACTGGATCTGCGTGCAGAAAAAAGATGCATTTGTCCCATACATGTCAAACCTCTATCTCTTACCATCTCTGAGATCTAGGTGTTCATACAGACAGACGGACAGACGGACGGACGGACAGACGGACAGACGGACATGGCTATATCGACTCGGCTGTTGATGCTGATCAAGAATATATACACTTTATATGGTCGGAAATGATTGCTTCTGCCTGTTACATACATTTGCACGACTTTAAAAAACAAATCGATATGCGGTTTAAAAGCTGATATGATTTCCGAGTTAAAGACAAAGAGATATTTCTATACCCTTGGAGAGGGTATATTAAAATTGTCAGGATATTTGTAACGCACAGGAGGAAGCATGACAAGCTGAGTTGATATAGCTATCTCCTCCGTTGGTATCCTTAATCCTTATCCTTGATCCTTCAAGGACATTTGAGGTATCATTGGAAAGGTATTGAATCATAGATCATAGATATATGTTCACTTTTGAAATGCGCCTTTTAGTTTAAAAGATATTCAAAATCAATTTTTATTTTCAATTTTTATAATAAAAATTGAAAAATAAGTCTTATTTTCAATTTTTATAAATAAAAATCAAAAATAAAGTCTTATTTTAAATTTTATAATAAAAATAAGAGTTATTTTTCGATTTTATTTAAAAATTGAAAATAAAAGTTTATCCTGATTTTGGATTGCTCACTCAAAATTCGTATATGGAATGTCTCCAAAAGGGTCTAGGACACTTATTTGGCTTTGATTTTTTTAAAGTCCATAACCCTTATTTGCGATCCCTGCATTATTTCGAAAATTACGCCTTCGACTAATGTCCGTAAATAAACCACAAACATAGCAAAACTTATTTCGCTTATTACACATTTTAAATTTAAATTTCAACGCTTCAATGCCAATCTCTTATGTTTATTTGTTTAAGTTGTTCTGCCTATGCTTTCAATACCGATTATGTATCATACAAAAAGAATCAATTCAATAACGGTATCATACGAAAAGTTCAAATGTCTCATTCCACAAATTTGGTGAACTTACGCGGAGGTTAATACAATCATGAATCTAAAATATCGGCAAATGGCTTAAAAACTAATAACTCGATCAAAAACTACTCGATTTTAATAAACTAAATTGCAAAATACGCGAAATGGAATGTTTGGAAACTGCATACTAAAAAGTAAACTAGTTTTATACAAGTTTGACTTATTAATTTTCGTTCAAAGTAAGGCGAAGTCGCTAAAAACTAAAAAAATCATTATATTTTTACATGTAGCCCCCTTAATTTTTATCCGAGATTGCAATGTAATACACCGTTGGAAAGGTGCTAGCTTTTTCCAACGACGTATTCATGCTATTGAACGATGCATAGTTTAAGACATATGATTTTTTAACTCCATCAACCTCGCTAATACGGGTTTTTAACCATTATTCCAAATTTTGACGTGCACGAAAAATTTGTGGTATGCCACAATGTTACATTTAACTATATCTACAACCTACACTATGTCGCATCCCAGAAGTTTTTTGACTGTCACACCGTGTTATTATTATATTATATACTCTCAAACAGAGGTATGTTTACTTAATTGTGAATATAGCGTTTATTTTTCATCCGATTTCGATGACCAAGGGCAAAAAATGTTCGTTAAAGATTACCCAATCCTGTCAATATCTGAGACCTGAGCAATTTTTATGGTAAGATTGAAAAAAACTTAATGAAAGGCAGCAAAAAATTAAAAATTATCAAAAATTTTTCAAAAATCCAACTTTGAAGTGCTATAACTTCGTCATTTATGGTTGGATTTACAACAACTGTCGATTTTTAAAAAAATAATTTTATTATCTTTAATTTTGGTTCCAGTTTATACATATCCGATACGATATCTCAAGAACCGTTCTACTATTGACATATCTGAGAGCAGATTTGAATTCAGTGCGATTTTTACATTAGAATCAATTGCTAAAAAGTGCGGGATACAAAAACTTTTCAAATTTTGCGACATAGTGTTATTGAATGTAATAAAGTTAATTTTATATATGAAATTCTCGTGTCACAATGTTCGTTCCATACCTCTCGAAACGGCTTGGCCGATTCTCATGAAATTTTGTGAGCATATTGAGCAGGTCTAAGAATCGGCTAACATCTATTTTTCATACCCATTAGTGATAAGGGTTGTCCACCCTTAACATAACATATTAATATATATAAACAAGAGCGCAAGTTAAAGTCGGCTCTAACCGACTTCGATAAACCCGTTACTCATGAAAAATTATGTTTAACAGCGTTCCTGCGTTCCTTTGGGTGAACATATGAAAAGTATGCAACACTTTTTTAACTCGGCTATTTTTCACATTTTCATAATTCTCATAAATTGAAAACCGCTCAACCGATCTTTATCATTTCTTCGGCAAATTGATACATTTTGCTAATTACTAACTATCTCTAAAAGATACGAATTATCTATCTTCAAAAAATTTCCAAATTGCAGGGGCTGGAGGGGGCGAGGCCAAAATTTGAAATAAACTTGATCTGCGTGCAGATAAAAAAGCATTTGTCCCATACATGTCAAACCTCTATCTTTTACCATCTCTGAAATCTAGGTGTTCATACAGACGGACGGACGGAAGGACGGACAGACGGATAGACGGACATGTCTATATCGACTCGGCTGTTGATGCTGATCAAGAATATATATACTTTATATGGTCGGAAATGATTCCTTCTGCCTGCAAAATATATCGATTTGCCGAAGAAATGATATGGATCGGATCTCCCTCGCCCCACCCCCTTCCACCCATTCACAACTAACACCACACAATCTTAGAGAGAGAGAGAGCGAGAAAGTGAGAGAGAGAGACTTTGAGATGAGAGCAGCACCAGCATTGCATTCAGCTTCTACTCCAGGTACAGAGTATGTTATAGTCGGGCTTGATCGACTTTCTCACTTGTTTGTTTATCATCCGATCAAGTTCAAACTCATTTTCAAAGATCTATATGAAAATTCGACAACAACTGCATACCAATCTTCCGGAAAATTAACCCCGCTGGTTGGAAAGTGTGTGGTCAAGGTTGTGGGGGCGAAACTTTAGTTGCCAGCGATTAGCGCCAAACTCATTTTTCAAAATTACATAACAAAACATAAGTTGTAAGCATGGTACGCGAAATAATTTGACACGTGTTTTCCCGATTTTGGAAAATCCGCACACGAGGAAAATGGCCGGAAAATTCTGAATCAAAAAAAAATTTATCGTACCATTGGCTTGAAACTTCGGTTTGTAAGCATAGTTCGCGAAATGATTCGACACGTGTTTTCCAGATTTCGGAAAATCCGTCATCGAGGAAAATGGCCGGAAAATTCTGCATGCAAAAAAAGTACTTTTCATCCGAGTGACTTAAAACTCGGTTTGTATGGGTAGGATACGAAATAATTTGAAATGTGATTTTTCCATGGCGGAAAATCCGACCCCATGCGTAAAATTCCCGGAAAATTCTGCATGAAAAATATTATTATTCACCCGAGTGACTTGAAACTCGGTTTGTAAAATCAAAATGAGAATTCAATTGTGCTTTCATTTTCTGATGTTGGAATTACCGCCGGGATGCCCACTGCACTATGGTCCAAGAGGCTGATTTTTTGGCATAAAGTCGAAAAATTTATGTTAATGTTTTGTATTTTTGATTTTAAATTCTTGGAGTTAATATATCATACATGTAAAAACTTAAAAAATAACGCCTTAAAAGCTTTACTGAAGCTTTTAATGAGCTTTCAAACGTACACAATCGATCAGCTGCTTATGGTTAAGAAATTGGCGCCACATTAGTTTGTTTACACTTGCGCGTGAAAATAAAAATTTTCTCTCCGAACAAAATCAAGAAAATAGTGGAAATTGAAGATTAAGGTATGTAGCACTCACTGTATATAGTAGGGGAGAGTGGGGGGTTGTGATCATAGTTTTGTTTTTCGAACATAACTTAGCCAAAAATCAATATATTTTCATTCTGTAAATTTTGTATTTTAGGTAAAAGATGCACGAAACTTTCCTCATCACTAGTTTAAAAAAATAAATTTTTGGGGTTTTTTATTTGATATTGAAAAAAAGTGACTTTTTTGAAATTTCAAAAATTTGTGGGGGTTGTGTCCCATCTAAAAGTTCAAAATTCGTGTTTTTAAGCAAATATTCTTTATTAAATGAAAAAAATAAAACTTTTTCTCATATTCTGAATTAAGAAATATCAATGAAGAGTGAAAATTGATTTACGGCATCAGGCTTGTTTTCTTTTATATAGGAGCACTTTTTGCTGGTGGCTGTTCTTTTGTGTGCCTTTTTTAATGGGTTTTTAACTTCTTTGGAGAGTTTTTCCTCTGTTTTATTGCGTATCATTGCAATATCCTCTTTGGAAGTCAAAACCAACATTTTTCCAAAGTGGCTCACAACCCCCATATCTCACTTTTTTTTGGTGACGTCACATAACAAAAAAAAAAAATTATTTAAAAAAAACATAATTCTATTAAAAAGGCAAATGACCAAAGATATTTCCTCATACTTACTTTTGGCATTACGAAAGAAATTTTGATAATATTCACAAGTCAAAAATGAAAAAAAACTTTTTTTTTTGAAAAAAGTCGAGTTCTGGTTCTCAAACTTAAAGAACGTGTTGACTGATCGGTTGCAAGCCAAAAGTTAGATAATAAGAAGGGAAACACTTGACATAAACAAAAAAGTTTGAATTTATTTTTTTGTGGCCAATATTCAGTGGCTCACAACCCCCAGCGGCTCAGAACCCCCCATTCTCCCCCTACATTTTTTGTGTAGTCTTAGTCTTCGAGTTGTATTTAATGTCCAATTTATGTGTATTTTTGAAGAAAATTAAAATGGGTCTTCTGTGTTTCGTGGAATAAAACTAACGATCTAACGCCTGCTGACAAAAACTGAGTACGCCAGTTTGTACAAATAAATGTCGTTCTTCATCGCTAATTTACACCTTTTCCCCGTTCGTCCCCCTTTTCTCACAATTCCAATTCCGTGGTCGCACAGACTCAAAAGTTTGTTTGCTTACTCTTCGTTCTAAAAAACGTTGCAATGTGTGACTTTTCGCGAAAATCGGCTATATTGCAGCTGAACTCGAGAGAGAGAGAGTTTAAAAAATTTTTTTCATTTGGAAGCGACACAAAAATGTTTTGTAAGTCGTATTTAGAGCAATAAATAAAAGTACGAACCGAACTTCAGTTCAATAGCGTAAAGTTGGAGCAAATCGGACAGATCAGTTATATGGCAGCAATATGAAATAATATGCCGAATCGAACCATATTTGACAAGTCGCTAAAGAAGCTTAAAATACGTGCTCAAACCGAATTTCAGTCCAATATCCTTAAAACCAACGAAGTTGGTGAATATCGGCCAGATCGGTTATATGGCAGCTATATCAAATAGTGGTCCAAACCTGACAAGATTGTGTAAGTCGTAGTAGGAGCGAAAAATACTAGTACATACCGAATTTAAGTTCAATAGCATAAAAAAACAAAAAAGTTGAGGCAAATCGGCCAGATCGGATATATGGCACCTATATCAAATATTGGTCCAAATTGAGTGAAACTTTCAAAGTCGTCCTTGGAGCCCAAAATATAATAATAAACCAAATTTTGGGTCAATCACTTAAAAACTGGAGTTTATGCCAAAAATAGGCCAAGATAAACCACTGTGCACTGGGAAGTGGATGGGATGTGGTGTGATTGGGATGTTGGCGGGAAGTGGGTGGTAAGTGGGTGGCAAGTGGGTGGAATGTGGGTGGTAAGTGGTTGGGAAGTGTGTGGTATGTGGTAGAGTTGTGCCGATTTTGTTGAACTAGTTCAAATGAACTAGTCTTTAAAATGAACTAATGAACTAGGTCTTGGTTTTGAACTAAAGTTCATATTTTGAACTATGTATTTCTTAGTTTTTGAACTATAGTTCATATTTTGAACTATAGTTCATTTTTTGAACTATAGTTCATTTTTTGAACTATAGTTCATTTTTTGAACTATAGTTCAATTTGAACTATAGTTCATAATTTGAACTATAGTTCTTTTTTTTACCACTGAAGCCAATTTTAAGGCGTTTACCCATTGTCTGATACATGAAATATGAAAATCTATTGGGCCTGCATTTAATAATGATTTTCTATGAATTTAACAAGCTATTCTCATTTAAAAAATTACAAATGGCAGGACTACGAGACTATCATTTCTCAAAGCCAAAGTATGCCTCCTCCTCAGCACAGATTCCTTTACCCCAGAGTTCTGCAAAAGTTTCATTGATCCGCAGGATAAGCTGCTCTAAAACATTTACCCTGATGGCCATGGGCAACCACGACATTGACACATTACAGGGAGCCTTCAGCTGCGAGGATTTGGCGTCAGAGGGAATCAAATTCAAACCGCATAACCAAACTCAGAAGATGACAGGTCTGCAGTTAATAGACTTATATGCCCAGCTTAAGCCACATCATTCGTGGCTCTTCCGTCTACCCAGTGATCTATGATGCCAATCGTGTAGTTCTCTCACTGCTGCCCATCATTAATGGTGAACGATCGAAGAACTTGCCTAAGACCAAGAAGGTGTTTTTCGAGTGCACAGCTACGGATTAAGCCAAGGCCTATGTGTTACTTTTTTTCCTCTTCGAGCATAGCCAGAAGTTGCCAGTTGAGCTTAAAGTGGTCCAACCAAATGGTAACACTCTCATATTTAGAGGTAGTCGTACGTGAGAAGAAAATTTCGGTAAAGCGTGCCAACGCTATTGGTATTAATGAGCCGGCTTCTCAACTGGCTGACATGTTAACTTGAATTTACTAAGAGGCACGGGTTAAGGGTAACTCGCTGATTGTGTTAAGATTCCACCAGCGCGACATGTGTGATCCATGGCTGCGACATCTATGAAGATGTAGCTTTTCATTTTGCCTATAACAACATTAAGAAATCGCTGCTAACATTTATGTAGATAGTAAAACAGTTTAATCTCAACAAACTGACCGAGCAACTGCGCGAGCAAGCACCGAAGCCCTGATTTCACGCGCACGCAAACTCAACAAATCCATCGAAACCAAGCCGACTGTGTATCATGTATCAAACAGTATTAAAATTATCCTCAGTATTTAAAATAATGAACAATAGTTAAAAAAACGAGCAATAGTTAAAAAAATGAACTATAGTTCAAGAAATTGAACTATAATTCAAATGAACTATAGTTCAAATGAACTATAGTTCAAAAAATGAACTATAGTTCAAAAAATGAACTATTGTTCAAAAAATGAACTAATGAACTAGTTCATTAAAATGAACTAAAATTTCCAACTCTAGTATGTGGGTGGGATGTGGGTGGAGAGTGGGTGGGATGTGGATGGGAAGTGGTTGTGCATTGGTTCTATACTGTTGAAGGCGCAGCGGAGCGCGACGAGTTATTTGCTAATGAAACAAAAGTAATCTTTCATGGTTGTCTATAACAAACAATGATTTGTAATGTACACACATTACGCTTCACAATTTCAACCCAAATTTATACAACTGACACGCGGACGAAGTCGCGGCGGGTTTTGCTAGTAGTTAATAAAAATAATCATACTCATATGAAGAGCACATGCGAAGGTATTTAGAGGCAAGGAGGCGCATATTCGATGATCACCAGGTTGCGGGCGTGCGATTGATTTCACGGAGGGACAGAATAGCGCGCGAGAGATTCAGGAAATGTCGAGCGGTGAGAAGACAAGTCATCGCAGCAGTACAGCGAAAAGCTGAGCCTGATACTCGAGCCTTTGCGGAGGTTACTTTAGCAGGACGACGTCTGAGTGGTTTGCTCGATACGGGAGCCAACGTGCGTCTGCTAGGTCGAGGCTGCAGAGAGTTGGTTAAGGAGATGGGATGGTCAGTGGAACCATATAACTCCACCGTGAAATCGGCGTCAGGTCACGACAGGTTTATCATAGGACGTTTCAAAGTTCCAGTAGAATATGCAGGCCGGAAGTGTATGATAACCCTGTATCTATGTCCATATCTCGAACAGACAGTCTATTTCGGGGTTGACTTTTGGAGGACGTTCAATCTAGCGCCAGCCGTGCTCGGCGAGCAATCACCAAATAAAGAAAAGAGGGAGCTTAGCATCGCTGAGGTGATGATCCAGAAGATTGGCCATTATGTGGATGAGGAGGTAGAAGCATCTGACCCAGAAGCCTGGCGTCTAGAAAAGGAAGAAAAAATAAAATTTGAAATCGTGAAAAAGGAATTTTTGACATTTGAGGCTGTCGGGTTGGGGAAGACCAATCTTGAAGTCCACAAAATTGAGCTGGTAGAGGGATTCCAGCCAGTAAAGGATAGACATTATCCAATGTCACCTCCAGTCCAGCAAACCGTATGGGATGAGGTTGACAAGATGTTGGCCCTTGGGGTAATCGACGAAAGCCAAAGCCCATGGAGGAACCGAACTACCGTAGTTCGAAAACCAGACAAGAATCGTTTCTGCCTAGATGCCAGGAAATTAAATGCGTTGACGGTGAAAGACGCGTATCCGTTACCGTGCATAGAAGGAATTTTGGCGTGGGTGGATCAGACGCACTACATATCCAGCGTAGACTTAAAATTTGCCTTTTGGCAAATCGAACGGGAGGAATCGAGCAGGCCCTACACCGCATTCACAGTTCCAGGACGGCCTTTATACCAGTTTCGCATGATGCCGTTTGGGATGTGCAATGCGGCCCAAATATTATGCCGCTTGATGGATCGGGTCATTCCAGCAGAACTGCGTTCCAACGTCTTCGTCTATCTGGACGACCTTTTAATAATCGCCCCGGATTTTGAAACACACATGCAGTATCTGAGACTGGTAGCCGGATGCCTAAAAAGGGCCAATTCAACAATCGGTATGGGAAGGTCGAAATTTTGTTTCAAGGCGCTGAAATACCTGGGGTTCATAATTGGCGGGGGAACTTTGAGGACAGATCCAGATCGTGTATCGGCAATTAAAAACATTCCTGAGCCCAAATCCCTCAGGGAGGTGAGAGCCTTCCTCGGTACGGTACGTTCTTCTCAGCCAAAATGAACAAACACCAGCTGAACTACTCAGTAACGGAGAAGGAATGCCTGGCTGCAATCATGGCCATTCAAAAGTTCCGACCCGACGTGGAAATGATGCCATTTACGGTCATCACTGACCATGCTAGTCTCAAATGGATCGTGTCACTGAAAGACTTAACCGGCAAGCTTGCTCGATGGTCGTTAAAATTGCAGAGACACGATTTTAAAATCGTACATCGCAAGGGAGCTGATAACGTAGTGGCGGACACATTATCCCGCTACCTGCAACACGGAACTGGAGCTCGAGGTTGATACGGCGTTGGGATTCGAAACCAACGAATTCCAGTCCGCGGAGTACTTGTCATTAATCGAGGAAATAAGAGCAAATGAGGAAAAAAAAACACATCTAAAAGTCTTAGGAGGCGTCATCTTCAAGAGGGTGAATTTTAACCGTCTCGATGAACAGATGGAGGGTACCACATGGAAGATTTGGATTCCGGAATCACTGACAGCTGAACTGGTAAGACGTGCTCGAGAGAATCCCATTGCAGACAATTTTATTGGCCCAAAATAGCCAGTCATGTGGCGCGTGTCATCGGCGGATGCGAAGTCTGTAAAGAGGTAAAGGCCGTGAACTACAATATGCAAGTCTGTTTGGGGAAGGAAGTGGTCACAGAGCGGCCGTTCCAGAAGATCTACGTAGATTTCCTGGAAAAGTATCAGAGATCAAGGAAAGGCCACGCGTGGATTTTTATATTGGTGGGACCACTTTACAAAGTTCACGATTCCAAAAGCCCTGAAAGAGGCAACGGCCAGCAATGTGGTGAACTTTTTAGTGAATGAGGTGTTCTACAAATTCGGAGTGCCGGAAACTCTTCATTTGGACAGCGGCAAGCAATTCCTCGACAACGTGTTAAAAAAACATGGTAGACGCGTTCCGAAGGGTTAATCGGACGATCTTTCAAGCCATTCGTACGTATCTGGATTAGGATCATAGGGAATGGGACATGTATTAGCCCGCACCCAGAAAATGTTATTTCTAAAATAGTCCAATCGCCCTTAAATTAAGAAATTCTCCCATATTTTTGCGCCTTGGGTAAGTTCGCTTTGATTTTGGAAAAGGCCTCTCATAAAAAATACAACTTTATACAGGCCAAAAACGCCCTAAAAATAAGAAATTTGCCCTAAAAACCAAATGCTTTTCTAAAAAATAAAAAATTGTATTTTAGATTTTAGGGCAATTTTTCTAAAAAACACTTAGACAATTTTAGCTGTTCGGTCGATTTAAAATTCCCAAGCGGTTATGGCAGCGCTGGCATAAGGAGGAAGCAGCTGACAGTAAACAATGAAAAAAAGTTTTAGGGGGAGGTAGGGTAGAACCGACCACAGACCAACCCGTGTGTGGTTGTGTTTTTGGATCCAACCCGCCCCAACCCTTCGGTTTTTAGGGTTTGTTTTATTTTTTAATGTTTGTTATAATTTTTTTTTAATGTTTGTTTTTTTTTTTTTTAGCAAAACCCTGAGTAAAAATCATACCTAAGAGAATTTGTGTGGCGTATTTGAAGCTTAAGTACTCACATTTGCAACTCAATAAGAAGCAAGAGTCGTGGTCGAGTGGATAAGACATTAGAAAATGTCATGGACTGGGATCCAATCCCCGTAAATGTTTTATTTTTTATTTTAAATGTTTTTATCATTGTCTTTATTTTATACAATCCTTTAATCGATTCCTACATGGTGTAACGCATGTCAAGACGAAGCAAAAACTTGCTCAATACTACATCAGTGCAATATATCTACATTCTTCAGGCTTAGCGAATGGACATTTGTATGTGTAAATAAATGCCATCACATGGACGGCTTAATCGTTAAACCCGAACAGCAGTATAGCGCAATGCAATTTCGCAAACATTTTTAGAAAGGTCGAAGGATTGAGAAAAAATTTATTCAAATTAGGGTTTATTTTCTTAATTTTAGGGCAAAGTACCCAAAATTTGTAACAAATATTTTCTAAAATCAAAGGTGAAATTACCCTAACAGTTAGAAAAGGCAATAAAGCAAATTTACCCTAAAATTTAGAAAAAATATATATTTTTCTAGATTTAAGACAGCTTTTTCTAAAAAATTCATTTTTAGGGCAACCTTCTAAAATCCAGACAAAATTTTCTTAAAGATAGAAAATTTTTCTAAATTTAAAGGCGATATCGATTCTAGGGTGATTTTCTTAAATATAGAAAACAAATTTTCTGAGTGCGAGATTGAGGTGACGATAAGGAACAGCGTGCACTCTGCAACCGGCGTCACACCGTTTTTGGCCCTGTTTGGACAACACATGATGCTGAATCGTGGCCAATACAAATTAGGCCGCAAGTTGAAATCCATGTGCGAGCACGAGATGGCCACGATGGACAATACCGACAAGCTGCAACTAATCCGGGCCAAGGTGGAAAAACAACTACATGTTGTAGTTGCGCATATGAACGCAGTGGGCAGCGCTTTAACAAGCGGGCCAGACTATTCCGAGCTGTTCCAGGCCAGGAAGTATTCAGGAGGAATTTCGTCCTCAGTGACTTTAGCAAGGCCTTTAACGCTGAAGGCTCGAGTGGTGCGACCGGTGGGCGAAAATGCGCATGAGCTGGAGGACATGCAGGGCCGTCCGCTTGGGGTGTTCCATGCGAAGGACATCCGAGCCTGAAAAGAAGAGTAGACACCATGTATCATGAACCCGCAAATACTGCATTTTACTTCCCGTATTGTTCTGTCTGGCAAAGTCTGCAGTCAGCCGTTTGATGCGGAGTGGGTCTGACCCAACGTTGGACGCGGCACAGATTCAGGTGGACACCGGCTACACAAGATTGCCAATAACAACGCGCACGATAAAACCTTGGCTTCTGATTTTTTTTCTCTCCGCCTGCTTTTCTCGTGTTGGTGTTGCATTCGGTGCGATAGATATTCCGATAGGCCTGAAACATCGATAGCCAGGGTCTGTGGCACAAATTATATTGTACCTTTAATGGGCCATTCGGGGGTTGGGGGGGTGTTCAAAGAGAGAGTTATATAGGAGCTCAGACACCTTGCTCCCACTTGTAAAGTGGGGATCTGAAATGAACACACTACTCCCACTCGCGAGGGGGATTAACGGCAGATGAGAAGGCCGTGGAAACGGTCAATGACTCTTAGGCGTTGAATTTTAGAAAAGGGACAATTTGGGAAATGGCACGAAGGCTATATAGGGGGGATGATTCCGGTTGCCAAGGGCAGTAGAGTAACTGATATAGCTGTTTTTGACAGACAGTTGAAAATCGTCTTCCGTTTTTTCCTGGCAATTAGTTTTTTTAACAAAATTCTTGTATTAAGTGCCGAGTAAATGTAAGTGTTATAGAAACCCAAAGTTAAAGTTTGCTAGTTTTCTCTAACGGTAATTGTCTGTAGTGACTCGAGGATCCTCAAGGGTACACGCTGGTACTGCATTCCCGCCGGCGAAAAGGCTAGAGGCTAACTGAAACTCCCTTGGTTGAACCCGAGCACACTTTTCGACAGCCAAAAACCAGAATTTTAAAGGCACTTTGCGGGAGGCTACAGTACACAGACAGGAAGGTCCATTTCAGCATCCAGGAGGCACTACAAAAGAATTTTCCGAGTAAGTTTGTTCGAATCGAGGGTGGCCAAGCTCAAATAAATCCGAAGCCTGTGCCCCCCAAAGAAGACACCTGTGGCTAACTCGTATTCGCACTGCCAACAGCAGTAACTCTACAACATATAAAACGTCACATCTACGTCAAAATCGACATTTACCTGGCATCTACGCCTGGTTCGAAACTTTGCTAACTGAGCTATACATATTCCACTTGCTATACATACCTCTTGAATATCACCTGAAAAGTATAATAAAAAGGTGTTGACCCCAGGCATACACGAAACACATATAAAAGATTAAAAATTAAGAACATTTGCTTATACTTAAAATTAATTTCGAGACACCTTTACACGCACCCATGCTGTAATGGCGAAACTAGTGGATCGGATTTCTTTCCACTGCCAGTACTTGTAGAGATTTTGATATTACCCCTGTTTAAAACACACACATATATATGTCACACTCACGTCCCAATCTGTCCCTTAGAGCTCTTATAGGGTAGGATAGGGGTTATTTATTTATTTATTTATATACGATTTAAACAAATATATTTATTTACTCTTACCTGGTAATGGAAAAGGTCGGAAGCCGTTAGGCTACAAAATTTAAAATACCCTTAAATACATAATATTACAAATAGGAATTATAATATTTACCTTATGTTAAAATAGATGTCTATGTGTGAGGTCAAACCGAAAATTATCAACGCGTATTAAATTTTTGTAACGATTTGAAATGATGTGGTAAAATTTTATGAGGGGGGAGAAGAGGAGCCAAACCATCCTGGATTAAACCGACCGCCAATCTCCTGAGTTAGTGCAGCCGGATGAAGAATCCACATCTGCGATCCGCTGCATAGGAAGGGTGGGGAAGGGTGCCCCTTTTTCTAATAGTTTTTTATACCCTGTACCCATTGAAAATGGGTAAAAGGGGATCATGAAGTTGTGCAAATGTATGTAACAGGGAGAAGGAAGAATTTCCGACCCTATAAAGTATATATATTCTTGATCAGCATCAACAGCCGAGTCGATTTAGCCATGTCCGTCTGTCCGTATGAACGCGTCGATCTCAGAGACTATACGAGATAAAGATACAAATTTTTGCATGAACATAGGTGTAGTTTGTTTCAGATTTGCGAAATTTCCCCCCCTCCCCCTTAAAGCGCAAAAAACTGTCAAAGCCACAATTTTAAAGTTACAACCTCGTCGCATAGTATGTATTATCTTGGGCCTTAAATCTATCTTCTCTGAAACGCACAATGAGATCTGAGCTAAAACACCGAAGTTCGCGAAACATATTTTGCACCCCACCTCTGCAGCACGCTATGCAGCGCGCGCGTACATAGTTTTGTGTTTTTTTTTTTTTTTTTTTTTTTTATTTCCATTATATTATATAACTATTACTAATATTAAAGACTGAGGCAGCCAGAACTGGTTTCAACCCTGTGGGACGGAGGGCGAAGGCATTGCTTCACAGGGAAGTCCCGTCTAAACCGCGATCGCTCTCTCTCTCCAGTCTGCGGAGCCCATCATCGAGAACGCAGCAAATGTAGCTTACTGCATCCCACACTTCTTTTCTCTCGATCATTACCGCCACGAAGTTATCAGGACCTATTTCTACTCCACTGATTGAAGCCAGCCTCTGCCGTTCCACTTCAAATCGTCCGCAGTGGAAGAAAATGTGTTCGGCATCTTCTATTTGTCCTCCTTCACACCTGGTGCATTCTGGGGAGGAGTCGTGTGCCGAAGCGATGTAGGTAACTCCTAGTCTTGTCTTAGTATTTGAGTTAGCCAGTGGTTAACTTCCCCATGTTTTCTTTCTACCCAAACTTTAATTTTGGAAGTTAGGCGATGGCTCCGCCGACCCTTTGACGACGTATCCCATTTGGATTGCCATTGCCGAATGCTTCTGCTCCTTACGTCTTCTCGTGCCATGAGCCTTGGCTGGTCTGTCCGAGCTGCTTCGTCTATAGCACTGGCTTCCAGAGCCAGGGGCTCTAATGGAACCATGCCGGCGATCACCAGTGCTGCTTCGTCGGACATGGTTCGAAATCCGCTACACACACGTAGCGCGCATAGCCGTTACGTAGCTCGGACGCTCCTGCTGTAACTTGGCACAGCATCGCTGCACCCCAGATCTTTACCGCATACAAGATTGTGGACTTAGGAACGCTGGCAAGTAGCAGCCTTCGCTCTTGTTTCGGACCCCTGGTATTTAGCATGATTCTGCTGAGTGCGTTCCCAGTGTGTTGCGCTTTCTCACTCACAGATTGCAGGTGCTCGAGATAGGTGAGTCTTCTGTCGATCATAACTCCCAGGTATCGGATGGCTCTCTTAGAAATTATGCGTTCTGTGCCCACCTGAATCTGCGCAGTCTCCACGATTTTCCTGCTACTGACGAGAACAGCCTCCGTCTTGTGAGCGGCCAAGACAAGCCCAACAGAGTCTAGCCACTGCGTAATGCTAGCAATTGCTTCGTTGCACCTGCTCTCCGCTGTAGCAATCTCCTTAGCGACTGTCACAAGTGCCACATCATCTGCAAAGCCAACGACGTATGTTTCGGCAGGGAGTGCAAGTCTCAATATACCATCATACATGCTGTTCCAGAGAAGCGGGCCCAAGACAGAGCCCTGGGGTACCCCCGCGGAGATAGCATGAGTTTCGGTGCCACTATCTGATTCGTACTTGAGCTGTCTGCCGTCAAAGTAGCTCCTAATTGTTGCGAGGAGGTAAGACGGAACACCAAATTCGCGCAGCGCATTTAATATCTTACCCCAGGACGCAGTATAAAAGGCATTTTAAACGTCCAGAGTGGCGATAAGGGTTTTCGTCCCTGTGGGGGAGGAGCACCTCCACTATCTTCTTAAGCGTCTCACGGTCTGTCGGTACTGCTTGCTTGTTTGCGTGAAGCCTTTTGACCACTATTTTATACGCTTTCCCCCAAGGGTCCTGCTCAGCAGAGTCGCAATCGCGCGAATGGCGTTCTTTAGTGTCTTTCTAGCTATCCCAAATAGCTTTTGCAGTTCTTCGCTGGAAAAGCTGTGAGACCTTCTTGCTCTTTGCTATCGCCTTCTGGTCCGAAGGCACTCTTCCCGAGCTTTAGCTATTTCATCATTCCACCAGAACATTGGGGCATGATGCTTGCTATACATTTTCCTTTGCTCCATTGAGCCATCGCACGCCGCTCTCAATTGCTCGACTAGCTGTTCTGCCATGTCCTGTGCCATGCCGTGCACTTGCATCGTGTCGATTGCAGATACAAACCGCTGAGTATTCAGCGTGTCTGTGCGGTACGCTTTGCCCCTCTGCCGGTAGACAGACTGCTGTCCATTGGTCTCACCGATCTTAAAAAGGATAGCTTCATGATCGCTCCCAGTGTAGTGTTGACCCACTTCCCATGTAGATGTGTTAGCTAGGCTACTGCTAACATAAGTGAGGTTAATAGCGTAGCCTCTTCCTCCCGCGGCTGAATGTTTGTTGAGTTCCAGTGTTGAGCAATGCTAAATCGAGGGACGCAATTGCTTCTTATGAGCTTGTCCTCTAGCGTTAGTGCTAACGCTGCCCCATTCAATAGCCCAGGCATTGAAATCTCCTGCGATTATACAAGGTGTGTGTACCCTGGCATCGTAGACAAGCTCGACAATAGCACTGCAGAAGTCGGTAAGACTAAGACTTGGGGGAAGGTAGCAGCTGTATACCCAAGTACCCGTCAGCTTAGCTCGCACGAAGTAGTTAAGCATCTGTATGGATCCCAGCTGAGCTAGTGGATTTCCGCATGGCCAGATTGCTGCCTTTCCTGTGTTATCAGAAATCCAGTTCCGCTCTAGTCTGCACCTATAAGGTTCGCTTACGATCGCCACGTCAGGCCAAGTTCACTTACAGTCCGTTTTAGCAGGTCTTGGGCTGCCTCGCAGTGATTTAGGTTTATTTGAATAAACTTAGTCATTTTGGCAGTTTTTAGGTCGGAGGTGTCGGATAAGGGGCACCGTTTGCTTCCTGCTTGGTGGTTTGCGTCTTTCCTACCTCTATCAGTACATAGGAAGCACTTTGCCGCGTTGATACAGGCTGCTGCTTTGTGACCTGTTTCACCACATCTGTCCACTGTGTTTGTGCATCTGATTGGCCTGTGGCCAATCTCAAGGCACTTGTAGCAGCGAGGCTTTCCCTCTTGTTCCTTGATGCGACATCTTGTCCATCCGATCTTGATATGACCCACTTTGAGAGCCTGTTTGGCACTGTCAATTGGTAGCAGAATCGTTGCCACCTGCGTGCCCGCCAATGTTTTTCTGAGGCTCTTAATTGCTGAGCCATTGACAGTAAGGCCAAGTCCTGTCCCAAAAGCCTGACAGATTTCCTCCGGGAAAACAAGCTCATCCAGGTCCCGTATAAGAAAAAGTGTCTCCTGTGTGAGTGCCCGAATATCAGCCTTACCGCCTAGCACTCGATCGATTTCTCCTCGAAGCGTCTGAGTACTTATCGGCCCTGAACTCTTCAACTCGAGGAGCAGGTCGCCGTTTGCAGTACGTCGCACACTTCGGACTTTATCCTTCGCCTCATTTAGGTGCTCATCTTTACTGCGCGTGACCAGACTCAGGACTTCGCTGTATGTAAGCTCACCCTTTGTGTTGATGAGAAGCGCATCAGGGCGTTCCTTTTGCTTAAGCTTGCGCTTACTCCTTTTACCATCAACTGTTTTCCACGCTGTGGATACCTCTGAGGCGGATTTGCGTACTCCATCCATACCCTGTGTGGCCGTATGTGGCCCAGTGGTTAGTGTGCTGGACTGCTGGGCGGGAGGTCGTGGGTTCGATCCCGCCTCGGAACATCTAATAATAAAAGTTTTTTTCTTTCTTTAGAAAATAGCTTTTACACATACGGTTACCTTCACCAGCTATTGGCGCCAGCTGTGAAGTAACTAGCCATGAAAAAGCAAATTCTCAAACTTTGCCGTTCGGATCCGGCGTTAAGCTGTAGGTCCCTTTCTCTTGTGCGAAAAATTTAAAGCACACACGCCAAGAGATTGAGAGAAGCTTGGCTTGGCCCCGTTTTAGGAGCTGTATAGCCAACATTTACATTTTACATTTTATCCATACCCTGTGGCTTTTGAGATCCGTGATTTGCCAACTCTGTTTGATGTGGTTTTGTAGGCCCATCTGTGGCAGTGCTGTGGCTTCGGACACTATTTTGGCCATTTTTGCGACGATTATTAAGATCATTGCTGGTTTGGGTTGCCATTTCAACGCTTACTGTGCTCACTGCTGCGCCAAATCCCGAGCAACTAGGTGCAATTTACTTGATTCTTGCGTGCTCTCAGTTTGATTGGACGCGGCAAGAGTGGGGGTCGTTTGCACTGTTGCATTAATGCTGCTTGAAGTTTATGGCTCTTTAGCTGCCGCTATAGAATCTGGGAGGTTTCCTTCCAGCTATCTGGTGCGCCTCTGACAGTACTGAGGCTCCTCTCATACTTTCCAGGCTTTCGATTACGCTTTTCTGAATGTCCTTCATCTTCGCAAGTGTATTCTTCATATCCAAGTTTATGTGCCGTACAACTGGTTTTTTTTCGTTCACTATGTAAATGATATTATCGAGCATGTCACCGAGGGCTCGCAACTGGTCGCTTGTGGTCGGGCTTAATCCTCTATACTTTTTCGGTTTTACTGCCAGGGTTGCCCCAGGGGAACTAGTTTCGTCCCTGCCTCTTTTTGGTGTGTCCGACTTGACGCTCTTTGATACACTCTGTGCAACAGTTTGCTGCGCGAGCAGGGGCACCGGAGGAGTTCTTGCCAGTTTCGCTCCCCGGGCAAAAGGCATATCTACAGTCGTCTCTATGTTTTCTGTGCTTGGCATGCAGCGGAGACCCTTGCAACGCATGGCGTCGCGCTCTTGGGTTTGGCCACAGTAGCGCCCGCCAGCTGGTGCCACCATACGCGGTACGTTCCTTTGCCTCTTGGAGTCTCCTTTCACCACTTCACTTCATTTCGCAGCTTCGGGAAGTTCGGGATTTTAAGACTATGCTGGAGCGATTAAGGAGACGCGACCGCACTAGGATAAACTCAAACTCGCATCGATCGATGTGTGTGCGTGCGCGTGCACGCGTGTATGTTTTTTTTTTTTTTTTTTTTTTCCATGGGAACGCCATGGGGGGATGAAAATCTTCTAAAGATACTGCTGGCCCGTACCAGCAGCATGCACGATTCACCAACTACGTTGGCGCCTACGTGCTAAATACACCCCCTCACAACTACACACCTCATACCCCGCGGGATCACCGTTAAGTATTACTTCGCGGGGATGGGTGGCCTATTCTAGGCACTCTCCGTTGCGCGCCGCTCGCGTTCACATCTTCTCAGATCGCTCTGGATCTCTGTAATGAGCTCGCTTATGCTTCTCCAGTTTTCCTCTGTCTCTATCATGTAGCTGACAAGGTCCTCGATGGGTGGTACGACCTCATGCCTGCTCCAGTACCTTTCACACTGGTACAGTACGTGGTGCGGATTCTCATTCACATTTGGGCAAGTCGGGCATTCCGGAGTGTCTTCGTGCTTGAACCGGTGTAGGTATTCTCTGTATCCTCCATGACCAGTGAAAAACTGCGTTAGGTGGAAGTTTAATTCCCCTCTGCTTCTTCCTACCCAATCATCCAAATTTGAAATCATTTTATGAGTCCATCTTGCCTTGGTGGCCACATTCCACCGCACCTGCCATGTTGCCATCGACGTAGCTCTTTCCGACTTTCGTATTGCATCAGTCGTCACCGAACTTTCCATAACTGCTCGCTCTGCGTAAATCTCCTTCATTTCATTTGCCAGTATATCGACCGGTATCATGCAAGCCAGGACTAAGGCTGCATCATCAGAGACCGTCCGGAATCCGGATATGACTCGAAGAGCGCTAAGTCGGTAAGGCGTTGCAAGCTTCTTGCGGAGGCTCTTATTGCTCGCCACCGCAGACGCCCATATTGGTGCTGCATAAAGCAAAACTGAGGTAACTACTTTGGCCAGCAGTAGTCGTCTTCCAGCTCTGGGTCCTCCTGTGTTGGGTAGCATCCACGAAAGGGCTGTCTGCATTTTTGAAGCCTTTTGGTTTACATATTCTACGTGGGGACGAAAGCTTAGCCTGTTGTCCAGCATCACTCCCAAGTATTTTATGGACTCCTTCGATTTCATTAAAGCATTATCCACCATTATGTTCGCGAACTCTATCTTCTTCCTGCTTGTGATGAGCACGGCCTCCGTTTTTTGACCAGCTAGCACTAGGTGAGCTTCATCCATCCATCTCGCCACGCGTTTTATAGCTGTATTTGCAGCCGCCTCAAGCTGTCCAACTTCCTTTGCTACAACAACTAGCGCCAGGTCATCCGCAAACCCAATCAGCGTGCAACCTTGGGGTAGTTGTACTCTTAGCACCTCGTCATACATTATGTTCCATAGAAGTGGTCCGAGAACCGACCCCTGTGGGACTCCTGCCGTGACGTTGTAATGCCTGGGGCCTTCCTCTGTGTCATACACTAGCACCCTGTCTGACAAGTAGTTGGATATAATCCGTTGTAGGTAGGCTGGTACTCCAAACTCGTGTAACGCGCGCAATATGCGTGACCAGCTGGCAGAATTGAAGGCATTTCGGATGTCCAGTGTTACCACCGCACAGTATTCCTTGCTGCCCCATCTCCACCTAGTTCCCTCAATCGCCTTGGTTGCAATATCCACAACCGCCTTGACTGCGTCCACCGTAGACCGTGCCTTGCGGAACCCATATTGGGAATCAGATAAGGCCTTTTTTTCATCGACGATTGCCAAAAGTCGGGTATATATGATCCTTTCCAGGATCTTCCCCATCGTGTCTAGGAGACAAATTGGTCTGTATCCTGACGGGTCATCGGCTGTTTTACCTCCTTTTGGAAGGAGGATCAGCCGTTGCTGTTTCCACCTCTTTGGGAAAGCTCCGTCCAGCAGGCATCTACCAAACGTTTCTGCGAATACATCTGGTCTGGTTGCGATCGCAAGCTTGAGGGCTTTATTCGGAACACCGTCCGGCCCTGGAGCCTTTCTATCACCAATGCGCTTGCATGCAGCCAACACTTCTTCAATTGACACTTGCTCGTCTGGATCCGTGACATCTGTGGGATATTCCTGTTCAGGTTGCGGGTGCTGAGGAAACAGCGCCTCGACAATTCTTCCAAGCTCAATAGGGCACGTAACACGAGGAGTTTCCTGGCTCCGTATTTTTTTGGTGACAACCTTGTATGCCGTACCCCATGGGTTAATATCGGCATCCTCGCAAATTTGCTTAAAGCACCTAGCCTTGCTGCTTTTTATGCTCTTTTTCAGCATCTTCTTGGCTGTTTTAAAAGCTTTTAGTTTTTCCTCGAAGTCTGGGCGGCGGCTGGCTCTTTGCGAGTGCCGTCTCGCTAAAAGGCAGGCTTTCCTTAGCCGGTTGATATCCTCATTCCACCAGTAACACGGAGCACCCTGCCTGCTCGCTCTCCTTTCAGGCATGGATAAATCACATGCTTCGGCAATCCTTTGGGCTAGCTGGTTTCCCATGTCCTCAGCTGTTTCCCTTGTCCAGTTCCAGTCGGCATGGCGTATAGCCTCAGCTAGTGCTTCTTCGTCAAGAAGACTATCCTTCCATTTCGGGCCTGTTGTCTTCGGTTTTGGTCTTCGCTTTCTACCTTGGATTTCAAAAACGATGGCCTGGTGGTCACTAAACGTAAACTCCTCACTAACCTTCCATTTTCTCTTTAGTGAGCTACTAAGCAGGGTAAGATCTATTATGGAACCTCTGCCAGCCTTCCAGTAAGTGAGTTCCTTCCCGTCGTTTGCTAGGGCAACATCTAATGCGGAAAAAGATTCCATAAAACATTTACCTCTGGCATTCGTTGCCTTGCTGCCCCATTCCAGCGACCATGCATTGAAGTCACCCGCAAGATAAGAGGAGATCTCCCACGTGAGTCCTCCTTGATGTCCTCCAGCATTGCTTGAAACTGCAACAATTGCCAACTTGGTGGGGCGTAGCAACTATAGAAGGTGATATCGCCTATCTTGGCCCTTACGAACCCTTCGTGGTCTTTATTAACTTCCTTAGGCGGAGTATTTAACGACCAAATGGCTGCTTTACCGCATTTGCTAGCTATCCACCCGCTTCCGGCAATTGTTTTATATGGCTCGCATAAGACGGCCACTTCAGTCTTCCATTTCTTTACGGATTGTCTCAGTAGAGTCTGGGCTGCTTCACAATGGTTAAGGTTTAACTGCAAGCACTTCATGATCGTTTGGCTAGTGCGCTCCTAAACAGGGGACACCTACCGCTTCCTGCGATGTGTTTTGAGTCTTCTTTTTTCCCGCTGCAGAGCATGCAATGCGGATCTTTTGAACAGTCCCTCGCGAAGTGGTCCTTTCCCCCGCATCGTCGGCACATGTTTGACCTGTCAAACTCACTTTTGCAGTGCCTTGCTAGGTGCCCAAATTCAAGGCATCTGAAACACTTGGTAACGTTTATCCTTTCACGGAGTCTACATCTCACCCATCCTACTTTAAGGAATCCTATTGATAGGGCCTTCCGAGCGTTTTCCGCTGACATCTTTAAGGAAGCCGTTTGCGTTTGCCCGTACGCCTTGCGTAGGCTGATGTCCTCCAGTGCTACGTCCTCTAGCAAAAGCTGATTTTTTAACGCCGCGTAGATGTCCTCACTATTGGTGATCTCGTCCAGGTCCCTACATTCAATCGTTACACGATGAGTTAGTGTACGAACCTCTGCTTGTTCACCCAGCGATTCACCCCCCAAGCACTTGAATGCTGAGGTATTTTCTCCAGACTTATTTAGTTGCAGCAGAAGTTCTCCTTTCTGCGTTCTTCTTATTCTGGAAACTGCCTCACCTAGCCCGCTGAGTTTTTCGTCCGACTTAACCTTTCGGAGTATCTCTGCGTAACTTGCTTCACCCTTCGCCGAGATAACAATGGCATCCGCTCTCGTCTTTTCATTTAGCAATCGCATTCCTTTCTTTCGGGTGCTTTTCTTGGAGATTGCCTTTTGCCATTCGGCGCCATTTGTTTTCGAGATTGGTGTCTCGTGTGTTTCCTCGTTGGTTGGAGAATCTTCCACCTCATGTGCGCTAGCGGCGGCATCTGTATCAGCTGGGCCGCGGGATCGCTTGGTTAGAGGCGTTCGCACTCCTACGCCCTGCTTTCTCTTGGGTTCGACATAAGTTCTGAACAGCGGTGATGTCTGTGAGGATTGGTGTGTCCTGATAACAGCCTTGGCTCCATCGTCGTGTAGCTGGATGGCAGCTAGCTCATACAGCGCCCTGATACTCTCAATGGAGTCCCTCATGGGCTGATGGATGGATCTTCGCTTGCCATCTTCGAGCATATCCACTAGTTTCGCAATTTCGCATCCCAGGTCACGCAGTGCCAAGCAGCTCGGCGGCTTAGCACTTGATTCCGAGGGGTCGGCCTTTCCGCAATTGGTGATCTTACCATTCTGCTACTTTTTGCGAACGCATCGCAACTCTCTCCTTCTATTTGGGGTTTTTTTGGACTCATGTTGTGGTTGGGTCCCAACTCATAAGTCGTTATCCTTGATCGTTGTATAGTTGCGTTATGATCCCATGGTTGTCTATGCAAGCAGTGAGGCCATGCGAGGGTTGACACTAGCCTTTATGGGGTCGAGTGTGCAGAGCCGGATCCGTTAATCAGGAATGCTACATCTGAACCTATACTGCCAACTAAATGGCGACGTATCAAGAAGCGTGCTTAGAGATTTGCCAGGTTTTAACGGGACGGGGGCGATAATAGCATTAGCCTAGCAGCCATTTCGGCAAGAATTCACTCCGCTTACTGAAGTGCTAGAATACTATTAACCGTCAGCCCAGGGTTCGTCATGTCGTAAGGGGGAGTCCAGAGTTCGTTACCTAAAGCATTACTGGTCTCTGCTTTAGTCGCTTTCTCGTGTTAATTGGTCGCCGCACAGGTGTTTGGGTGGCTGTCAGGGGTACCTGGCCCATGGCCGGAGGTCACGAGTTGCATTAGCAGCACCTCTCCGCGCAGTGACATCCCCGTGTCATGTTAGTCGCCTCATACGACAAGCTATGACTTGCTGTGGTGGTATTCTATAACCCGCTCACCACACGGGCGGTATTCTATAACCCGCTCACCACACGGGCGATGTGTATGTTTGTTTCCGTATATGTGTGTGTGTGCGTTTATGTATGTGTGTGTGTTTGTCAATTGTACAGGGTATTATGAGGTCGGGTTACTCGACTGCAACGATCTTACTTGTTTTTGTATGTCGTTGTGAGCGTTAAGTTTAGTGAGGGGTATTGATTGTGGTGATTGTGGCCGCTGCGGACTTGGGAAGTATTCCTCCATGGGGAATGACTAGCTAGCCGGTGTCAGCCCAAGAACCAGAACCAGCGGCATAACAAAGTTTGTAATAAAAAATAAACACTACAATATATGTAAAATTATTTAAATTAAATGAATTGATTAATATTTTGGAGCAAATTACCTTACAGATAACTAGTAGTTACTGCGGTAGCTAGTTACGCTACTGACAACAAGTAGTTACTGTGGTAGCTAGCTACGTCACAATTACTTATTTAATACATCATTATTGGTATAATAGTTCCTAACTACAAGAGGCGCACGCATGAACCAAAAACATATGTGATTAACATTCACAGACCTAACTAAATATTTTACGAGCAAACATATAACGAAAGAACATTATCGTAATTTTTAAATTGTGATAGGATGTACAAACTAAAATAGACAATAAAAGAGCGAAAATTATTATCTGTGCTTGGGGTTTTTGCTTGTTTCACAGATTGGGAGTTAAATTCTTAACACTAGGTGTTACGACCGCGACCAATTCTCGATGCCGAGCCGTCCACATTAAACGAGAACGCAAGAGGTTTTGTTACGAACTGAACATATTTCTTACAAAAACTATCTTATATTGGTCTTATTTCTACCTAAGATCAGTCTCAGCAGGGGTTGCATACGGTTTTAAGAATTCTATTTTTAAAACAGCTGATAGGAGCAGAGCTAAACATTTAGCTCAGCCACTGCTTTGGGTAATTTTAAGGGTGAGTTTACAAGGTTTTATTTATGCTGGCATGTGGCCGTGTTTACAATTTGTGTACATGCATTCTTAGTTACATTTAGTTCTTATTTTGTGTTTAATATTTTAAACATTCTGCAAGCGGCCAGAAAAGGTGAGTGCTTGGAGTTTTCTTTTTACATTAATTTTTCTTAGATTTAGGTTTGTTCTTTTTCAATACAATTACATAGTTTTACAATTTATTAATTATAAATAAAATTGATTCAACCTTTTAAATTTGACATATTTTTAATTCTACTCCTAAAGAAGCATGCCCCGAGACGTGAGGAAAATTAAGACCTTTTAGCTCGACATGGATTTCTTTCAAACTTTAAATTTCCTTTCTCAATTTCTCGATTTCCTCATTATGGTTAATCACTGCCGAATCCAGCGGATTCCAAACTATTTTCGGAACTTCATTTACTACAAGTACATTACCTAAGTACATTGAAGTCATTATTTCCTGACTTTCTGAATATATGCTATGATGAGCTACCAATATTTTATCATCTGTTCTAGCGGTGCAGTCTGAGTGAACATTTAGTACTCCCTGCTCTGGCAAATCTATAAATTCTTGATTTAGGTTGCCACACTGAATTCTTGCTTTGCTGTTTCCAGGCACTCTGAAAAGCCAGCTACTATTGTTTTCCAACTCACCCCAGTATGTTCTGGAGTCCATTATAGTTTTATACACACAACTAGAGGGCCTATTGGGTTTAAAGGGTGATATCTCACAAGTTGCGTCAAGGCCAACTTCCTTCGCATATCCGCTTATTTAATTGCCATTTTGTACATCTGTTTAACGAAGCCTCAGACATTAAATGGTAAGAATCCATCTCAAAATTGTACACCAAGTATTCGGAATTTAAATGGACTATAATCATTTTGTTCTCATTTTTGACAGGAACTGGAATAGGTATATATAATTAAGATGGATGCCCACCAAATAATGGTACCTTAGCATTTATAATTAATTTTTTATTCGTAAAAATTCATTTTGCTTTTAGCAGATTATAATTCCCAAGAGTGGACATATTTTGGTAATGGGCCTTGTGATTGTCCCTCCCTGAGTCTTTACTTTTACTACTTTAACTTTATCATCCCTGCCTTTGCATACTTCTTGAATTTTCCCCAAAGGCCACCTCGCGGGATGACAAGTTTCATCTTTTAAGAGCACTATTTGCCCTTCCCTTATATTTTGCCTTTCATGATTCCATTTATTTCTTTGCTGCAAAGTGTGTAAATAATCTTCTTTCCATTTTACACAGAAGTCTTTTTTCATTTTCTGAATTAATCTCCATCTGTCCAGATTTCCTATTTTTTCTTGAGCTATTGGCTCAACTGCATCTAACGTTGGTCTACCGATCAAAAATGACCTGGGGTTAAAACTTCATTGTCATCGACGTCATCCCCGGATGTATATAGAGGTCTAGAGTTGAGTACTGCTTCAATTTGACACAACAATGTTGCCATTTCCTCATACGTCAAGTTGCTGTCTCCAATAACCCGTTTTAAATGGTATTTGACTGACTTCACACCAGCTTCCCAGATACCTCCAAAGTGAGGTCCTGCCGGGGGAATAAAATGCCATTCAACTTCTTCAACTTCTAATGTTGAAGCAATTTTAACATTATCTTGAAGCGCTTTTACAAATTCTATATCTAATTTTCTTGAACACCAACAAAATTTGTTCCATTGTCGGAATATATATGGGCACATTTGCCTCTTCTTGCAAAAAATCTCCTTAAGGCTGCCAAAAAGGCATCTGAAGTTAATTCACTGACCACTTCTAAATGGATAGCCTTCGTCGCCATACAGACAAATACCGCAATGTATCTTTTGTATGTTTTTTTACCCCGATTCTTTGAACACCTTATATTATAGGGCCCTGCGTAATCTACTCCTGTATTTAGAAATGGGTATGTCATGGTAACTCGATGCTCTGGAAGATTTCCCATAATTTGCTCTGCAGTATTTTGTCGATATCTTGCACACGTGACACATCCTCTTAAATATTTTTTTAAAGACTTTCTTAATCCGAATATCCAAAATTCCCTTTGAATATAATTTCTCATCAGATTAATCCCCCCATGCAACGTTTCCGTGTGCGCTTTCTATATTAATAAATACGACAAGTGGCATTTATTTAAAATTAACGGATGGTTTGGAGTTTTGTAACCTTCCACCTACTCGAAGTAGACCATTTTTATCCAAAAATGGATTTAAGCCCAATATTTTACTCTTTGTTTCAATATCTTTTTACTGCCTTATGCAATTGATTTCTGTGCTTTTTTATTATCAGTATCCTTGCTTTCTCAAGTTCCCGTACAGTTAGATGGGATGGATACGACTTTTTGTTGATGTTGATATCAATAAATCTCAGTATGTACGCAACAATTCTTTCTAATCTTTGTATGGAAGAATATTTCTCCAATAGATTATATATTACGTTTTCTCTGTTCGTCGATAGAGAACTGACAACTATATTGTCATGCTTTTTCTCCTTTACCGGCCAATCATTTTTAGATTTAGCCAGCCATGACGGCCCCTTCCACCAAATTTCGTAATCTTTTAATTTGGTAGAACAAATTCCCCTGGATGCCACATCTGCAGGATTATCTTCAGATTTGACATGATTCCATTCAAGGCCTTTTACTTGTCGTATTTCGTCTGTTCTTCGCTTAATAAACTTGTTTTTATTAGCTCCATCTTTTATCCAAGCTAACGTTATAGAAGAGTCACTCCACGCAAAAATCTCGGCCGAGTCCGTTATTGATTCTTTTACCGTTTGAATTAATTTTGACAAAAGATGCGCTGCACACAGCTCCAACTTTGGAATAGTCTTTCTGTTTTTCTTCGGGCTTACTTTAGTTCTGCTTGCTATCAACACAACCGAACATCCTACTTTGGCATATACTACCGCTGCATACGCTTTTTCGGAAGCATCAGCGAACCCATGAATCTCTACTGGTAAATTAAGCTGAGTTCTAACCCATCTCGGTATTCTAATACTTTCCAGAGATGCTAAATTTTCTTTGTATGCTCTCCATTCGTTTGCATCTTCATCAGATAGCTCCTGATCCCAATTTTGCTCTGTCAACCAAAGTTTTTGCATGAACAATTTACCTACAATCGTTACTGGCGCTAACCAACCCAGAGGATCATAGATTTTCGCTAGCGTTGACAACACTTGCCTTTTATTTACCTTTTTCTCGCTTTCACAATGAACATTAAACCTTAATTCATCCTTAATAGGTTCCCACTGAATCCCCAAGGTTTTCACCGATTCATTTTCTTGCACATTTATTACCTTGTTTTCTTGAGTGCCATCTACTACAATTGACTGTTCAGTAAATCTTGGGATGAGACTCCACGACTTGCCAAGTCAGCTGGATTGTCTTCAGAACGAACATGATGCCATTCGTCTGTGTTGCTACATTGACCGATCTTGGCCACCCTGTTGGCTACAAAAGTGGTCCACTGGCATGGAGGCTTGCTTAGCCAAGCGAGGACAATGGTCGAGTCGCTCCAGTAGAATGTTTCGAAACTAGTGAGAGGAAGTTGAGGAATAGTTGCTGCACACAACTCGGAAAGAAGAACGGCACCACATAGTTCCAAACGTGGGAGGGAAACAGTTCTTACAGGCGCCACTCTGGTTTTAGAGGTCAGCAAAGAGCACGGTACTCCTTGACTGATTTCAATGCGGATGTAAATTGCTGCTCCGTAAGCGCGTTGTGAGGCGTCGCAAAAGCCATGGAATTGAACTTTTGCTTGAGGAACAAACTTTAACCACCTCGGAATTCGAATCTTGTCAATGTGAACATAACTTTGAAGGTAGTCGAGCCATTTTTTGAGGAGATCATTAGGCAGATTTTCGTCCCACCCTAGTTCTCGAAGCCAAATCTCTTGCATAAAAATTTTGAACTGTATAATGAAAGGAGCTAACCAACCAGCTGGGTCAAACAATTTCGATATCTGGGAGGGGACTTCACGTTTTGAGTACATTGATTTGATTTCTAGTTTGGATGCGATAAAAAAGAACTCATCAGTGGTCGCCTTCCAACTGTTTGGTATGTCCTTTAACACACTCTTTTTATTGGAAGTCCACTTTCTTAATGGGAATCCTGCTGAATTAAGAGCTTCTCTCAATTCGCGTATAATCGAAATAGCACTATTTTCAGAATGCGCTCCTGCCAGAACATCATCTACATACATGTAGTTTCTGACTACATCACTTGCCAGGGGGTATTGATTCTGGACATCATTAGAGAGTTGTTGTAGTACTCGTATGGCTAGAAAAGGAGCGCAGTTTATACCGAACGTAACTGTGTTTAGCTCATAGTCACAAAGTTCTCCGTTGGTGTTACGGAATACGATCCTTTGAAACGGAGTGTGATCAGGATGCACGAGGATCTGCCGATACATTTTGGTTATATCGGCACTGAATGTTTAAATCAGACTGGAGTACAGGCCCTGGATGTAAGAGGTCATTCAGACTTGTACCATTTGTGGATTTACTGGATGCGTTAAATACCACGCGTACTTGTGTAGTCGTACTATCAGGTTTGAAGACAGCATGATGTGGTAGATAGAAATTAAGTGGACTACTGTTTGGGGATACCTGGTGCATATGACCTAGGTCCAAATACTCTTGAACAACTGCGTCATACTGAGTTTTTAGATGGGCATCTCTCTTTAATCGGCTCTCGACTTTTAAGAACTGTGCCAGCGCGATGGATCTGGAGTGGCCTAACGTTATTCGCTCTGGATCGCGAAAAAGGAAGCGTTACCATATATCTTCCATTGTTTTCTCTTCGTGTCGTCTCTATAAAGTTCTTCTCACAAAAAGCATCAGACTCCTTGACCGGTTTCACCGGTATATCTTCCACCTCCCAAAAAGTTGTGAGGGAGCTGATCAAGTGAGGCTTCTGAACTTAGGGAAATTTGAGTCAAAAATGACACAATGGATTGGCCCTTCGCCTTTGAAACGGGACCCGTAATAATCCACCCGAAAATTGTCTCTTGTCCCATAAGAGTGCCGCAGATGTTCGATCGGAAACCGCCCAGCAATATCGATGGAAGTATGTCAGCACCGATTAACACATCGATCTGCGAACTTTTGGAGAAGGCTGGGTCGGCTAATTGGAGATTCGGCAGATCCTTTAAAACAGCTAGGGGTATTGAGCATGAAGGAAGATTGCCTGCCAAATGCGGGAGAACATAAGCCATTGTTTCAATTTGGACTCTTGGCTTAATAGGCGAGACAGTCTCTTAGAGTGGGCTGACACCGTCTGGTTTAACCCAGAGACATGTGCTTCAACATTTTGGAATGGTAACTTAATAGTATTGAAGAGGCGTTCGGAAATAAACGTACCCTCTGAACCCGAGTCGATTAGTGCACGTGCTGTGTAAGTGGAACCATTATGCAAAATGTTTACAACAGCCGTACCTAAAAGAACTCCCTGTATATTGGAAGCGAAGTAATTTTGAACATTAGCTTGTTCTATAGATAGAGTGGACTGTAAACCTTGAAGTTGTGTACTGGAGTTAGTCTGTGGCGTGACAGTTGATGCCGTGGCTACTGTATCATTACGATGGAGAAGAGTATTGTGCCGACCCTTGCATGTGTAGCAGTTATGATGACTAGTACATTCTCTTAGTTGATGGCCACGTGCAAAGCAATTCAAGCAAAGTTTTTGTTGCCGGATAAAATTCGCTCTTTCACGGACCGGCATTTGTAGAAATTTAGGACACAAACGAATTGGATGATTTTCCTTTGAGCACAATTTGGAAGTTTGCTTTTTGGCGCTAACATTTGCCTCAAAGGAGTTGAGCTTTTTGGAATGGTTTTGAGAAACAGGTTGACTTTTAAATGGACGTGAATGGGATTGATTGGATACGCCTGGCGTGACGTTTGCAATGGCTTCTAATGTACGGTATCGCTCACTTAGGAAATCATTCATCTGCTGCCATTTAGGAATTTTGGCCTTGTCCGGCAAAGAATGTTCCCAAAGCGCTAATGTCTGTGCTGGTAGTTTGGATGAGCATAGAAAAACTAAAATACAATCCCAACTGGTTGTGTCTATCTTGGCATGCTTGAACGCTTTTAAACACACTTCAACCGTACCTTGCAACTCTTTCAAGGCTGGACCTGACTCATCCGATACACTTTTTAGGCTAAATAGAACTTTAAGTTGGCTATTTACTAGCAACCTTTCGTTCTCGAAACGATCTACCAGATCATTCCATGCGGATTCGAAGCCGACATTAGTAAGTGGAGAGCTGGATACAATTTTTCTTGCCTCACCACTAGTTTTCGCCGTTAGGTGGAAAAGCTTTTCTACAGGCGTGAGTCGGGAATTGTTTGTATAAACTGCGGTGAACAGATCCCGGAAAGTGGGCCACTTTAAGTAGTCACCACTAAAAATCTCGGTATCACACGGTGGTAAGCTACAACCTCGTGGTAGTGAATCTACATCCGATGAACTCTTGATATTACTTGTTGTAGCCTTCACTATGTGTTCTCTCAATTTTGACGCACACCTCTCATAAACGGAGTAGCACTGCTCGTACTTGCCCTGCACAATTTCCAGTTCCTCATTTTTAGACTCTTGAGCTAAAAGCTTGGAGCATTGCTTATACTCTTGCACAATTGTGTCCCATAGAGTCTTAAAATGATCACGTCGAACTTCGTACGTGTATAAGGTAACCTCCTCCTTGTAGGGAGCCGTTATCCTGGCCTCAAATTGGTTGAGTCTATCAGTGCTAGCGATAAAATCATGCAACGACATCTTTGCTGCAGTCTCAATTGTCGATGCCTTCGATCTTGTCGTTATCGCTGACTTATCGACTAATTGCGATTTTGCTCCTTTTTTTAGAATGGGCGTCGAAGACTCGCTATTTAATGTAGTGCGCAACGCCTCGGACGGAAGGCTAGAGGAAGGAGCTGGTGAAGTAGAGTTGCGTCTACTTAAACTGCTTTTGGGCGGAACTGACAGTTGTGATTTAGTGTTTTTCTGGCTATCCGTTGACATAATAGGCTCTCACTGGAGCCTAGATTGGAATATATGGATAGTTAGAGGCGATTGGCAGAGTGCGGAACGATTGGAATTGGAAAAAAACTAGCGTTTTTAATATAGCTTTGATTGTTGAAGCCCAAAAATAATAAAGCGTGGGTACAATTCTGGCTTCTATATTAATTCCCAATTTCATAAAAAATACGACCAAGAAATTTTTATTCTGTCTGTGTATGTGAACTTTGTTCTTATATTTCCAGATTCTGCCTGACAAATATATATATAGGTGTAAACGTGTGGATGAAATATATATTCTTGATGTGGATAAAAAAAAAAAACTTGCTTCAATTTGCTTTCAAATTTGGAACTTTAATTAATTTATTTGTTCACTTGTTTGTATGATGGATGTAAATCGTTACGTGTATAGCCCCCCAATCTGTAGGTAGCCACTTCGAATGTAACGAGTCAAATTGCGCGCAATGTATGTGAATGTAAATTTGTTTATTAAAAAATGATCAAATATTTTGCCAATGATTGTGTGTAAGTGGACAGGCGTCTTCACTGGAAATTGGAACGTTTTGATGGAGCAGCCACCCAGCAAACATTTTTTATCGCTGAAGATAAGAATGCGATTCTTCCAGTAGGTGTCGCTTCACTCTGGCGATATCGCATATTTATCGCATTCTCATCTCCCTTCGGGAAGAAATGTGCCACTCTGCGACACTTCTTGGAGGAAAGAAAGCGTTTTTTCTGGAATTAACGAAAAAGTCTCTTCTCAGGGATGAAAAAGCGTTTCACACAAAAAAAATTCAAATTTGTGCTTGCAGCTGCTGCTGCTTCCCTGCTACCTTGCAGCTGCTGCTGCTGCTCTGCTAGCTTGCTGCTGGTTGCCGCAATTGTTTTATTATTCCGAAAAACAACGAATTAATCAAAGATATATTTTATTACATGAAAAACTTTTACTTACTTTGCATTCCTTTGGATTGAAAACACAATGTGGGACTGACGTTTTAGACGACTGTGCTACGCTCTGCATAGCAGCCCGGGCAACAAAAGGGTTATTTGTACTGATTCTGTTTGAAAGCATTCACCCATAAATGGTTGCTTGTAATTCTCAAGTCTTTATTCCACATTCAATCGATTTAAATAGCGCAGTTAATATTGAAACCACATATCGCCAATGTCTCCCTTTTATGTTAAAAATACGATACCTTATGTGTTTTGTTTTTGTAAGTCGCCAAACTATCAGCTGACTCTGAACTCAAACTATCGCCAAACTAACATTTTGACGAGGGAGAGAAGAAACCCGACAAAATGTTTGCAAGGGCAGTATCATCATCTGCGGCAACTCCCTTTTTTTTTTTTTATAGGGGGAAACATTAAAACCAAAGTGTGGGACTCGGAATTCCTCACCCACTAAAACCACCCCTACTCTCCGTTTCCCTCTTGCGGAACTACCGCTAAGTATTACTTCACAAGGGGGAGATGGCACGAAGGCCTCCACTAGATTCCTATCTAGGGGTTGAAGTCGAATTGCGCTGTCGTTCAGCGCGACGCAAGGATTTCAGTACCTCAGCAGCCATGGTGCATATAGCATTCCAATTGTTTTGCGAGCTAAGTAGGATGTCCATCAAGTCAGTGACTGTGAATGGCCTCCCAATACCTAGGCTTAGCTCTTCCCGTTCGGCATCGAATCTCGGACAGACAAAGAATATATGTTCTGCGTCCTCTATGGTCCGCGTACAGTGTGTACAAAACGGATCAGTCTCATGCTTAAATCTATATAGATAGGATTTGAAGCATCCATGTCCGGTCAGTAACTGTGATAGGTAAAAGTCAGTTTGTCCGTGTTGTCTACCCACCCACGGCGCTAAGTCCGCAATCAGTCTTCTTGTCCAGCTGCCGTTGGTGGTAGCACTCCACCTCGCTTGCCATTGCGTCATCGTCCTCTCTCGTCGATGCTCATCTGCTTCTCGGCTTTCCATCGCTAACAGGTCCAGCGGTACCATACCGGCTAGAACAAGCGCCGCGTCCTCTGACACAGTCCGGAAGCTGCAGGTAACTCGAAGAGCACACCTCCTGTACGCTCTTTTGCATCCCCGGCTGTATGATGGCACTGTCATTGCAGGGGCCCATATCGGTGCTGCGTACATTATAATAGATTTGACTACGTTGCAGATCAGCCATCTGCTACGCTGTCGAGGTCCACCGATATTTGCCATAATTCCCGATAAGGCATTTGTTGCTCTGATAGCCTTTTCCTCCACGTACGCTAGGTGGCTTTTAAAACTTAGCCTGTGGTCCAGCAGAATCCCCAGGTACTTTATAGCCTCCTTCGATGTTATACGCTGGTCTCCGACTGTGATGTTGGCAGTTTCCACACGTTTCCTGCTGCTGATAAGAACTGCTTCGGTTTTGTGGGGAGCCAAGCTCAGCCCGTTGTCCTCTAGCCAGTCGGTCACTCGCACTATGGCGTCGTTGGTTTTAAACTGCACATCCTCCAACTTTTTGGCTACTGCGACGATCGCTATGTCATCTGCGAATCCAACAATGCTGACGCCTATCGGCGTAGCTAGCCTAATAACTCCATCATACATCACGTTCCACAACATCGGTCCTATGACTGAGCCCTGTGGCACGCCGCCTGTGACTCCGTATGTTTTCCTCCGATGTGTCGTAAAGCAGGGTACGGTTCTCGAAGTAGCTGGCTATTAGTTTTACCAGATAATTGGATATACCAAGTCGAGTGAGTGCTTGAAGGATCTTTTCCCAGCGGGCGGAGTTAAATGCGTTCTTTACGTCGAGCGTCGTAACCAAGCAATACTCCTTACTTCCACCACGCCATCTTCTACCAGCTGTGGCCCTGCGGGCTGTGTGCACCACCATTGAGATCGCGTCTATTGTACTACGCTGCTTCCTGAACCCAAACTGTCGGTTTGAAAGGCCGTGCCGTTCTTGCAGTTCTGCCTCTAGGCGGTTGCATAGGATGCGCTCAAATAGTTTGCCGACGACATCTAACATGCACAGTGGTCTGTACGCAGAGGGGTCCTCCATATTCTTGTCCCCTTTTGGAAGCAGAACCAATCGTTGAATCTTCCATCTTAATGGGAAGACTCCCTCCCTGATGCACTGGTTGTAAAGGTCAGCAAAAACGTCTGGCTGTGCGCCCACGATAATTTTCACAGCTTTTGTTGGGATCCCATCTGGCCCAGGCGCTTTGTCAACACGAATGCGGGATAGCGCAGCTAATACTTCCTCTGCGTTTGTTGTACAATCTTGCGGTAACTCAGTAACTATGGTCTGATCTGTTGTCTCTGGGTGGACCGGAAACAGAGTATGAACAATTTCCTGCAGCTGCGTAGGACATGTGGGAGATGGCCGTCTTGCCAGTTTTCCCATGACGACCTTGTAAGCTTGTCCAAAAGGTTGTCCATCCGCTTCTTCGCACAATATTTTCCAGCAGTTTGCCTTGCTTTGTTTGATGGCCTTCTTAAGTTCTGATCGGCGGGTTTGGAACGCAGCTTGCAGAATGTCCACTTGGAGTTGGGACTGTTGGTCTAGCGGCCTCTGCCGGGATCGCTTCATCACGCGTTGGTACTGCCTTCTTGAGTGATTGCACTCCTGTCGAATATTATGAATTTCACTGGTCCACCAGTGAACCGGTTTCCTTCTAGCAGGGCCCCTCTTCTTGCGCACCATCGCGGCGTCGCAGGCTCTTTCCATAGCCTCTGCAAGCGCATTCGCTTGTCTCTCGGCATTTCCACTTAGGTGGATTCCCTCTAGCATTGCCTGCAAAGATGCAGCATCCATAGCCTTCTCGTTCCATCCTAGATGCACAGGCTGGTGTATCCGTTGCCTTTGCTGTCCGCCAATGTTTGCCACTATGGCTTGATGGTCGCTGTGGGTGTATAAGTCAGAGACTTCCCATGTCATGCTTCGTACTAGGTGAGAGCTAGCAAACGTTAGGTCTATTATTGAACCTCGTCCAGCCTTCGAGTAAGTTTGCTTTCTTCCTTGGTTAAGCAGCGTAACGTTCAGTGATGCAAATGCATCAAGAAGGATTGTCCCTCTAGCATTAGTTCTGGTGCTCCCCCAGTCTATTGCCCATGCATTAAAAATCCCCCGCAATTACTGTTGGCGCATGACTGCGAGAATCCGTTGCAATGTCATCCACTATACGTTCGAATTCATCGGCAGATAAGCTGGGGGCTAGATAGCAACTGTACCAGTATATGCCTCCACATCTAGCTCTAACATAGCCCTGTGCTGTCTTCCGCTCACTAAGTTGCTGAGCTGGGTTTCCACAGCTCCATATTGCCGCTCCATATCCTTGGATTCCATGTCCCCGGTTTTCAACCCAGACTCCGTCCGGCATTGCTTTATATGGTTCGCAGAAGAGTGCCACATCGATTCCTAAGTCTCGAACAGTTTGCGTGGCGAGATCTTGGGCCGCTCTGCAATGGTTCAAGTTAAGTTGGAGTAACTTAATGTTTACCGTTACCTCTTGCTGCCTTCGCAAACAGCGGGCAAGCCCTGCTAAGGGTGTTGTGCGCCGCGTTTTGTACTCCATTTCTCGTACACAGTATGCACGCAGGACTGTTCTTGCAGCATTTGGAGGTGTGACTTGTACTTCCGCAGTTAAAACACTGCTTAGTTGCGTCATGCCCGCTTCTGCACCTAGAGGCTATATGGCCAAAGTCCAGGCACTTGAAGCACCTTCTTGGATCAACTTTTTGGCGAACGCGACACACTGCCCATCCTATTCGGATATTTCCTTTGCCAATTAGATCGTCAGCTATTTCCTTAGGGAGGAGCATGCTGGCCGTCTGGGTTCCTCTGTAGGCCTTCCGTAGTTTCGGTATTGCGTCCGATGGGATATCTCCTTCAACATTTGCGAATACAGCATGGATCACTTCTTCGCTTGTAGACCATTCAGAGATGTCCCTGACCTCTACAAGTAACTTGTCAGAGATCGCTTTTACTGATGCCCTATCTCCCATCGCTGTTTTCACAGCTTTTACAAGCTGGTTGGTGGCTTCATCGCCTGTCTTGCTCATTTGCATGAGAAGCTCTCCGTCTGCTGTACGTCTTATGCCGCACACCCTCTCCTTGTACGCCTGGATAGCACAGTCATTCTGGACTGCCTTTAGCACCTCCGCGTATGCAGCTGCATCAGTGCACCAGACGATTACCGCATCCGGTCGGCTGCACTTCTTCGGTGGTTGCCGGTTTCTCGGCTTTACCTTTTGCCAGTTTCCGGAACTCTTTTCCCCCACGCCCGATTTTTCTCCTGGCTGGATTTGCTGTGTAGGCAATTGAGGAAAAGAAGGCATTTCCTTCCCTGTCTGCAGTGGTCTGTCTCCATCTGCCAGTGGCTGAGACGTCCTTTTTCCATGCTGTTTTCTCACAGCTTTTTCTGCTGGCTCTGGTCGATCTAGGCGATTTACCGGGGGAGACGTCTGCGTAGCACATTGTTTTCGAACTTCTTTGGTTAGTTCTAATGCTGGCGGTAACGAGGGAGGTTGCTGCGGTGAGGTCTGGGTCATCCTGCTGGGTCCGTTCCCATTTTCCTTCCTCTCACCGAGCGCTGCTGTGCAGTTGCATTTCCGGCTCTGGATCGCTTCAGTGGGAGTAACGCTCTCATGGCTTTTCTCCACTAGCCGGGAACTGATCTCTGCGTGCAGTTCCTTCATATGAGCAAATGCGTCCCTGTTCGCCTGGGTGATGTGCCTGACAGTTTTTGGCCTTTTTTCGGCAAAGGTTTGAGTGAGCTCGTCAATCAGGAGCCCCAATTCCTCTAAAAGCGATATGGTGCTCTTATGCACTCTTAGCTTTTTGTTGTAAACTTCCTGTGAGGAGTTCGGACTCGGAGTTTCCCTGCTCCTCTTTGGGGTGTCGACCGCGTTTGTATTTTCAGTTGCATGGAACTGGAATACCTGTTTACTCATCATCGGCGGTGCAGAGGACGGCTCTGCTGTCGGCGGAGATCTTGCGATCCTAGGGCGTGCTTGGAAACTTGCTAGCAGCTCGGCTTCCGCGTGTTCTGCATCCCCCTTGCATACTATTGCAGAAAAGTTGCCATCTGCCATGCCACTGCTGCTCTGCGTACTATTTCGAGACGGCCGGGTTCCAGCCCTGCCTGTCTCTAAGCTCACAATGGGAGTCCCGCGATGGCCAGAGATTTCCCTCGGCTTGGCTGGTGGAGGTTTTACCGCCCCGACTCGGTCACCAGAGCCCTGAAAGATGTTGGGCGTCGCTAAGCGATCGGGTTGGCGATTGGTCGGTTCCTTGACCTTCTGCCCTATTGCTCCCAGGAGCCGCACGCACAATTTAGTAGAGAGGTTATTCTTATTTTTTTTTTTTTATTAAAATAAATATAATAAAAAAATAAAAATAAAAAAAAATATGCTACTTGCCCAGGATTCGAACTCGAGACGCCGGCGCCGGAGTCTGCATACACTTCCCCTATGCCAACTAAGCCGTTGACTGATGCTGGTAGGAGTGCTTATATGAGCCGCGGTTACTGCTTTGCTCGACGGCTCTATCTTATCGGTCAGCACCGCTTTACCGATCGTTCGCCTGCTTTATCACACTGCACTATCGGCTGAGCGCACTTCTCACACATTCACACACTCGCGCAAAAGGGAAAAAAAAAGGTGACGTTCCAACGCTCTGAGAGAGTCGTGGTGGAGATTAGATTCCAGACTGCGGTTGTAGCCGGGAAGTGTGCTGTAAAACATAAACAAACGACCCTCGACTTAGCGCGCACAGAAAATTTGTTTACTGAGATTTTAACTTTTGTGGTATTTCCAGCTGCACTGGGCGCTTTTTTTGCCCTTGAATGTTTGCCTCTTGGGCCAAGGAAGCACTACTGTGTCACTGGTCACTAAAGATACGTGCTTTACGCAGTTTTTTGTCGTACTTATCGGAGCACTTTGAAAACGCGTCCGCTCACTTCGAGAGTTGCTGGCAGCCTCACTTGTTTGGATGTGTATGGGTGTGTGTGTGTTTGTGTGCAATTAATTTGTGTTTAAATGTTTATATTCATATACATTAGACTGGCCCTAATATTAACTTTTTTTTTGATTTCAAAATACCGGGCGGAAAAAGGTTCGTTTTGGTCCCAATAGATATGAAAAAAAGTTTGGCTGCGATCGGATTTCATTCAGTGGACGCGCGCTCGCCCTCAAAATCGAAAATTAGAAATGTATGGGAAACGAGGGGGATGAGATTCGAATTTAATTTCTAAAAATTCCAAAAAAAATTTTATGTGTTAATTCTTTTTACATCCGTTTAGGGGAATATCATAGCAACATTTTAAATATAAATGTGTCTTATTTTGAGAGTCAGCCTGGCCAGAATCATATCAAAAGGGTAAATTTTTCAAATTTTTTGTTGGTATTTTTTTCGAAGAATTTTTAATACATTTGAGATTTTGATTTTTGCATTTGCCCGGGCAGCAAAACTATCGTTTTGGTCCCAATAGATATAATAAAAAGTTTGGCTGCGATCGGACTACATATAGTGGACGCGCTCTCGCCCTAAAAACCAAAAAATTTTAAATATGCTATATGGGATGAATTACGGATTAAATCTGCAAAATTTGGGAAAAAATATTTTTATAACTTCGCTCTTTAAATCCATTTAGGGGAATACCATAGCAACATTTTACATATTTTTGTTGGATATTTCGAGCGGAAACTTGGACAGAATCATATCGAATCGGCCAATTTAAAAAAAAAAATAAATTTTTCCGAGATGAGTTTCAAATTTAATCTCTAAAAGTTTTTAGTTTTTGTTTAAGTGTTAATTCTTTTTAAATACTTTAAGCGGAATATCTGAGCAACATTTTAAATATTTTTGTTGGATATTTCGAGCGTAAACCTGGTCAAAATCATATCAGAACTCCAATGTTTCTCATTTTTTCGGGTTTTTTTTATGATAAATTAATTTATGCGAGACTCTGATTTTTGCTCTTGCCTGAGCGAAAGAACTTTCGTTTTGATTCCAATAGATATAATAATAAGTTTGGCAGCGATCGGACTTCAGTTGGTGAAAGCGCACTCGCCCTCAAAATAGAATATTTGAAATATATGCGCAATATTTGGGGTGAGATTCGGGTTTAATATCTAAAATTTTTAATAGAAAATTTTTATGAGTTATTTCTTTTAATATTCTTTTAGAAGAATATCATAGCATCATTTTAAATGTAAGTACTATGGGCTAAGTAGGGAGTTCAAGAGCAAAGACCTCAAGCGAAGAACAAAAATAGCCCTGTACAAGTCGCTTATCATCCCAGTCCTGCAATATGGCGCAGAAGCATGGACAATGACAGCAGCGGATGAAGCGGCGATTGGCGTGTTTGAACGAAAAATTCTTCGGAGGATTTATGGACCTTTAAAAGTCGGCGATGATTTCCGCATTCGAAGAAACGACGAACTGTATAAGCTCTATGGGGACAGCAGCCTGGTCAAGCGCATAAAGCAGCAGCGGCTGCGCTGGCTAGGACATGTCGCCAGGATGGAGGAAAAAGCTCCTGCAAAAAAGGCGTATAAATCGAAGGCGGCTAACTATGGAGGCGGAAAGGTGGGAAGACCACCACTAAGATGGGAAGACCAGGTGCGGGAAGACATTGCCGAGCTTGGTGTGACCAACTGGTGGCAGCTCGCACAGAACAGAAGTGAATGGAGAGCGTTAATCGCAGAGGCCCAGACCGTCGAACGGTTGTAATGGCCATTAAAGAAGAAGAAGAAGAATTTTAAATGTAAGTGTCGGATATTTAGAGCATATCTCGTATATATTATTTTATCTTAAAAAAAAAACATAAAAAAATCATAAAAAATGAGAAAAATGTGCTTTTAGATATGATTCTTACCAAATTTATTCTCAAAATATCTTACATTATTATTCAAAATGTTCCTATGATATTTCGCTTAAAGTATTTAAAGAGAAATAACACTTAAAAAAAAAATTGAAAATTTTAGAGATTAATTCCGAAATTAATCTCAGAAAAAAAATTTTTTTTTTAAATTGGCCGATTTGATATGATTCTGACCAAGTTTACGCTCAAAATATCCAACAAAAATATGTAAAATGTTGCTATGGTATTCCCCTTAAAGGATTTAAAGAGCAAAGTCACAAAAATTTTTTTTCCAAATTTTGCAGACTTAATCCGTAATTCATCCCATATATTGGCAGTATATTTAAAATTTTTGGTTTTTAGGGCGAGAGCGCGTCCACTAAATGTAGTCCGATCGCAGCCAAACTTTTTATTATATCTATTGGGACCAAGACGATAGTTTTGCTGCCCGGGCAAATGCAAAAATCAAAATCTCAAATGTATTAAAAATTCTTCGAAAAAATACCAACAAAAAATTTGAAAAAATTGACCCTTATGATATGATTCTGGCCAGGCTGACTCTCAAAATAAGACACATTTATATTTAAAATGTTGCTATGATATTCCCCTAAAAGGATGTAAAAAGAATTACACATAAAATTTTTTTTGGAATTTTTAGAAATTAAATTCGAATCTCATCCCCCTCGTTTCCCATACATTTCTAATTTTCGATTTTGAGGGCGAGTGCGCGTCCACTGAATGAAATCCGATCGCAGCCAAACTTTTTTTCATATCTATTGGGACCAAAACGAACCCTTTTCCGCCCGGTATTTTGAAATCTATTTTTAAGGGCCAGTCTAATATACATATGTGACCAAAAAAATAAAACAACATAAAACATCCACTTATGATTGTGTAAATTTATGTATGTGTGTGTTTTGGCGGGGTGGATTTTTATTATTTTTATATAGATTTGGATAGAAGTTTGGAGAATGGAATAGTTTTTTTTTTTTTTACATACGTACATATGCATATATGTATATTTTAATTCAAACTGGAATTGTGCCGGAACAATTTGGAGGCCAGAAAATAGGCTGAACTAGATGGAGTGGCAGTTCACAGTAGGAAACACATATGTATGCATATGTAAATTGCAAAGCAAATGGACTGTATGTATGTTTGTACGTTTGCATGCCACTTTGGCTGCCTTGATCGGACTTTGTACTTAACTTTTTCTCTCCTTGGAATTCACAAAAGGGCTTGCTTGGATGCTTGGGGAGACTTCAAATCCTGATCGTCTGATTATCCGGCTCGAAGGACCATGAATATGTAGCGGTGCGAAATATCCAAAAAGAGTTCGGAGGTGTGCTTGCGCTCGTATGGGGATAAAAGGGGGTTGCAGCTGCGTACAAAAACTTGAGGGGTTGGGAAAAATGGGGTTCGAGGATCGAAAACACGACTTCTTCTTTTCACTTTTTTATTGCAACAGGAAGCGCAATATATTTATTTCACATAAAGACTCCAGGTTGCTTGTCGATAACTAATTAAGAAAACTTATCGAACTTATAATATAGTTATAACTAGGATTATGGATATTTTGGGCCGACGGAATGAAACACATCTAAACAACCTTTGTTCCAAATATTCCAATACATCTGCTAAGTCTTGAATTTCTTTTGCTCGCTTAACATGTCTCTCATATAATTGAAGAGCGTCCTTATTAAAGGGCATAGCAGAATAAGCATACAAAAACTGCCCCCACTCCGATCAGAACCAAAATTAAATATGTTGTTACCATCAATGAGAAACTCACTCTCCTAAATTTGTAGTCTTCTAATCGCTATTGGAGAAGAGTTAAGAGGGCGGAAAGGTAAAACAAAAAGTCGTTTATCTTAAGAACCGCTTAACCGATTTGAATGCGTTAAAAAATATGTTATAAGTGTCCACCACAGAATTCAGAAAATTATTTTTGCACATTTTTATTACCAATTCTTAGGCACAAAAAATATTATTAAAATTTTCAAATAATTTTTTCGCGGTGTAAATCGTTTTTAACTCTTATAGTTATAACTACTCACACAGAATTGACAGAAAATTTCCCCTTTTTCCCCTTTTTAAGTTGATCTACAGTGTGCCTAATATGTATTAAATATACATAAAAATTCCTAATTTAACGTTTAATAGTATTTCACCATGAGGTACACTTGGGATGTGTTTGCAAAAATTATATGTTGTTAGAGACCTCTTGATGAAAAAACGAGCAAAAAACTGTCGATGTAGCAAAATGCTAACACCGTAAAAGAATTATTTGAAAATTTCAATAATTTTTTTTGGGCCAAAGAATTGGCAATAAAAATGTGCAAAAATTATTTTTTGCATTGGTCTGTCGACACTTACAACATATATTAAACCCATCCAAATCGGTTAAGCGGTTCTTAAGATAAACGAGTTTTTTGTTTTACCTTTCCGCCCTCATAACTCTACTCCAATAGCGATTAGAAGACTAAAAATTTAGGAGAGTGAGTTTCTCATTGATGGTAACAACATATTTAATTTTGGTTCTGATCGGAGTGGGGGCAGTTTTTGTATGCTTATTCTGCTATGCCCTTTTCTTAAAATTATGTGAGCAAAAATGACATCAACGTCATTCCAAATTTTTGATTTATTTTTTATTATTTGTATAGATTCATGGATTGAATCAATAAACATTTTAATGTCCGCAGCTGAATCGTTATTTAATCTTGGCAAGTCTATCAAACGATTAAGCTGCTCTGAGAATATTGTTCTGTTGTTTTCATATCGTTTGGTTAATAATTCCCAAGCCGCATCAAAGTTCTCCGTGGAACCTGTCAACAAATGAGCAACCATGCTCCTTGCTTCTCCTTTTAATGCTGATTTTAAATAATTAAATTTTAAAGATGAATTTAGATCCTTTCCTTCACCTATTAGATCCGAGAATAAATCGGAAAATATATCCCAATCTTTTACGTCTCCTGCAAAGGTGGGTATTGAAATTTTTGGCAATGTTGGAACATCATCGAAGATTTCCTTTGCCATAACTATTTTTCCACTGTTTTGAAGTGGTATATTTTCTTTCTCTAACGCTGAAATGGCGTTTTGTACATCAAATTCTAAATCAGCAATTTCTTCGTCAAAAGAAAAATTTCGTTCATACTTTTCTTTAAAAACGTTCATGTGCTGAACCACCTTTTCACACAAAAATTCAATCTTCTTCTTTCTAAGGGAAAATATTCTAACATTCCCCTGTCCAATATCCTGATTTATTACCTCCAAGTATTCTCTTACTTGGTCGATATTCTTATCAAACTTCTCTGCTTCCTTTTTAGGATCGAATTGATCATTACCCGCAGCTCTTATGCTGCTTTTTATACACTTGCAAAGGGTATTATAATTCTGCCCAGAAGTTTGACGCATTGAAATATTTATTTTCGACCCTGTAAACTAGATCCTATATATTCTAGATCAGGATGACGAGCTGAGTCGATTGAGCTTTGTCCGTCCGTCTGTCTGTCCGTCTGTCTGTCTGTCTGTCTGTCTGTTTCTACGCAAACTAGTCTCTCAGTTTTAAAGCTATCGGGCTGAAACTTTGCACAGAGTCTTCTTTTTACTGCACACTGATAATATGTCGGAACCGACCGGATCGGATGAATATATCTTATAGCTGCCATAGGAACTATAATATAAGAAAACTTTTTTGTTTTTATTGTAAACGCCTTCCGCTTCAGCATTATTAGTTTTATACGCTTTTACACAGATTTGGAAGTTTTTGTCAAAATCGGATGACTATATCTTATAGCTGCCATAGAAACTATCGGTCGAAAAGTGGCTTTTATCAAAAAAATGGTTTGTTTTAATGCTGACGTTCGTAAACTCTGTTGTATTAAAACATTTGCAAGGGTATTAAAACTTCGGCAAAGACGAAGTTAGCTTGGCCTTCTCGTTTGATCTTCTTTTTGTATAATTGAAATTTCACTTTTGCTTTTAATATCAGCAATTGTTCTAAGCGTCTGGTCGTACAGCTTTGAATTGAAGTAGTCGTGGTCTACGACTCCAATTTTCATTAGTACACCATGATTAGCTGAGAATAATTGCTGAATTTTGTCAACCTCCTCAATTACTTCCTTTGTAATTTTTTCAATGTCTATTTTTTTAATTTTCCCTACCAGCTCGGCCTGCTTCTTAAGGAGTTCTATAGTTTTTTCTGACAACATTTTTTTTTTTTGATTGTTAATAATTTTAAAACAAAAAAAAAACTAACTTATCTTAAAACCAGCGCCGTTGCTCTCTGGTCACTCCTCCTTTGTGTTGATTTTGTTGCTTGTTGTTGATTCTGCTCCTGCCGTTGTTTGCCGACGCCTGGATCTGATGATCGCCGATGCCTGGACCTGATGTTCGCCGATGCCTGGACCTGATGTCTGCCGATGGCTGGACCTGATGTCTGCCGATGCCTGGACCTGATGTCTGCTTCCACTTCTCTATTGCTCCTGACTGCTTCTTCAGGATGCTGCTTCTTTGGTTGCCGCTTCGCGATGCTGCTTCCACTTCTTTTTTGTTTTTGTTGTTCCGATGTTTAGGCCTCGGACACGCCACACTTTTTAATTTCTTTTTTTTTTTTTACAACATCAAAAAGTAACTTTCTTTTTGTGTTTTTAAGTTTTATACTCTGTCTCTTACCACTTGGGGGGAAAACAAGAGTTATTTATTTTTAGCGACCCGTAGCTGTAGTTTTAAAGCATACAGAAACTTTAGGGTGCTGGTTCAACTCTGTGTCTCTTACCACTTGGGGGAAAACACAAGAGTTCGTCGAAGGACCAAATGTTACGACTGCGACCAATTCTCGATGCTGAGCCGTCCACATTAAAACGAGAACGCAAGAGGTTTTGTTACGAACTGAACATATTTCTTACAAAAACTAGCTTATATTAACATTGGTCTTATTTCTACCTAAGATCAGTCTCAGCAGGGGTTGCAAACGGTTTTAAGAATTCTATTTTTAAAACAGGTGATAGGAGCAGAGCTAAACATTTAGCTCAGCCACTGCTTTGGGTAATTTTAAGGGTGAGCTTACAAGGTTTTATTTATGCTGGCATGTGGCCGTGTTTACAATTTGTGTACATACATTCTTAGTTACATTTAGTTCTTATTTTGTGTTTAATATTTTAAACACTAGGGTTGTCGAAAATATTATCGATATATCGAAATATCGATATTTCTGCCCAAAATTAAGAATATTTATATCGTATATTTTTCGGAGTCGATATATCGGATATCGAACATTTTTTGGTGATATTTTCGGTAAAATTTTTGTTTTAGCGCTCGGTCGCACTGTTGCGAATGACTGTTTCTTGTGCTCTGTACATTTAAGACAAAATTTTTAAAAGTTATTTAATTAAATTTGATGCAACGAAATCCCAGTGCAAACTGCGCAACCAGTGGAAACTCAAGAAATATAAAAGAGCACTTAAAAGCAAAGCATGGAAATGCTTGGCATCAAAGGTAAATTTAACTATAAATGATTTTGAATTCTAAGAATTTGGGTCCTTTGTGTGCTGCTATTTATGCATTTTTCCATATTGTGGACATTTATATCGTGAGACACATTATTCATATTATTCAACAGACTCGTACATGTTCAATCTTCGGAAGCTTCAATGTAAATCAATTATATCTATGTAGACGAAAAATCAACCAATGCAGACACAAGTAGTGTATGCGATAAAGAATTTGGGAGCCTAATTAAATTTTTTTTCAAAAGTGAAATGACACCTAGCGGGCGTTATTTCACTTTTAAAAGTGAAGTAACGCCCGTTGGCGCTATTGCAATTTCAAAGCGAAATAAAAACGAGAAGGCCAAGCTAACTTCGTCTTCGCCGAAGTTTTTATACCCTTGCAAATATTTTAATACATCATAGTTTACGAACGTTAGCATTAAAACAAACAATTTTTCTAAATAAAATCCACCTTTCGACCGATAGTTTCTATGGCAGCTATAAGATATAGTCATCCGATTTTGACCAAAACTTCCAAATCTGTGTAAAAGCGTGTAAAACTTATAATTTCTGAAGCGGGAGGCGTTTACATTAAAAATAAAAGTTTTTTCTCACAAAGACCCACTTTTCGACGGATAGTTCTTATGGCAGCTATAAGATATAGTCATCCGATTTTGACCAAAACTTCCAAATCTGTGTAAAAGCGTGTAAAACTAATAATTGCTGAAGCGGGAGGCGTTTACATTAAAAATAAAAAGTTTTTCTCACAAACACCCACTTTTCGACCGATAATTCCTATGGCAGCTATAAGATATAGTCATCCGATTTTGACCAAAACTTCCAAATCTGTGTAAAAGCGCATAAAACTAATAATTGCTGAAGCGGGAGGCGTTTACATTAAAAATAAAAAGTTTTTCTCACAAAGACCCACTTTTCGACCGATAGTTCCTATGGCAGCTATAAGATATAGTCATCCGATTTTGACCAAAACTTCCAAATCTGTGTAAAAGCGTATAAAACTAATAATTACTGAAGCGGGAGGCGTTTACATTAAAAATAAAAGTTTTTTCTCACAAACACCCACTTTTCGACCGATAGTTCCTATGGCAGCTATAAGATATAGTCATCCGATCCGGTCGGTTCCGACATATTATCAGTGTGCAGTAAAAAGAAGACTCTGTGCAAAGTTTCAGCCCGATAGCTTTAAAACTGAGAGACTAGTTTGCGTAGAAACAGACAGACAGACAGACGGACAGACGGACAGACAGACGGACGGACAAAGCTCAATCGACTCAGCTCGTCGCCCTGATCAAGAATATATATAGTTTATAGGGTCGGAAATGAATATTTCTATGCGTTGCAAACTTCTGGGCAAAATTATAATACCCTTTGCAAGGGTATAATAACGGACGTTACTTTTAGAAGTGCGTTAACAATCACTACACCCGCGGTTATTTCACCCTCCCTCTTCCTCAATGACTTCAATATTATAGCAATATATCGCATTCGTCACTTATATTGTGAACATTTTTCAATCTGCCGAGGAATGTGCGGCTCCACTTAAGGCAATTTCAATTTTTCTTCATTATTTAAAGTCCCATTAATTGAACAGTGCCGATTGCCTTCCTTTTTTTAATTAAGTCTAAAATGCTTCGAGACAAAAAAACCGAGTATACAAAATTATCCTCAAAAATAGTTTTCCGATACAAAACTTCCTTGTTATTCCTGGATATTACATATTCTTCCAAAAACATCTTGTCTTCAAAGAGCCAATGATTTTATTTTTAAACTTTAGCTTCCTGAGGCTTTGCAATAATAAAACCAACAGCAACGCCCACGCGCGTTATTGCAAACGATCTGCAGGCGTAATTTTTCTGGGAGTTCTTTCTTGCCGCCTGCGCGTGTTAGTGCAACTTTGTAATTTGGAAGAAAATAATATAAAACATTATAACCATATTTATATTTATTAACGGAAGAAAAGCAACAAAATAGGTTTATTGAAATATTTTAAAATGGCCTTCAATTATTTGTCGGCAATATGGGCAAAGCAATAAAGAATTATTTTTTTTGGCTTTTTCTTCTAATTTGTGATAACAATCCGCACAGATTTTGAAATGATGGCATGGCTTTAATGCCACATCCCTTGGACTTTCCACACATATTATGCACGTAAGGACTTCAACCGATTGGTTTAATGTCAAATCAGTATCTTCATCAATATCATCCTCATCAGTCTGAACAGAATCCGAGTCCAAATCACCAAAATCGTTTATAGTATCGCCAGGCATGAGATCATTTTTTTGTTAGTGAGGCAGTTAAAGAACTCTTCAAGGGAGATTATACCTCTATCTAAATTTTTGCTCAGTTGCAGAAATGCACGAAGTGTGGTCTAAAAGTAAGTTAAGAAATTAGTTTTAAATCTCAGAATTGAACTTTCTTCACAACTTAATACTTTCTTTGCGTTTAAAAAGCGGGTTGAAATCAATATTCATATATCAAGGAATACAAGTAATGAAAGCGATATATTGCTAAAATATTGAATTAGAATGATGAAATAACGCCCGTGGGCGTTAGCTGGTGTAGAATCTAGGGGTCGATTTTAGATGGCGTTCCAGATGATACATATTTCAATATTCTTATAATATAACAATACCAATAGTGAATTATAAAAACAAGCGGCGCGTCAAATAGAAAAACACAATCCTTTAACAACATCATTTAAAAGAGCGGTGCTTGTGTTTTTGTGAAAGGTAAATTATGTAAAATATTGTTGCCTGCGGCGCTTTTTCACATTACCTTTCACAAAAACACAATCTCTTAACAAATTCATTTTAAATAACGCCGCAACAGCTTTCGCGTTCTTCATTATTGGTATTGTAATATTATAAGAATATTGGAACATGTAATATTTAGAACTCCATTTGAAATCAATCCCTACATTCTACACCCCGCTCACGGGCGTTATTTCACCTTTCATCTCCCTCATTCTACTTCAATATCATAAATATATCGCTATCATTACTTCTATTGCTAGATAATATTGATTTCAGCCCGTACTTTATTTTATCTCTTTCATAATTTTTAGCTTGTTATTTCTTCTCAACTTTATCATCCATTCCTTTTCAAAATATTGTAGAAATTTTTGAAGAAGAGGTTGACTTTCTATGGGAAAGTTCAAAATATTGGCTTTCAATCTTGTGAACATTTCCTGAATCTGCCGAGGTTGAATTAGCGGCAAACTTAAAAATGTGCGGTACCATTTTAGGCAATCCTCATTCTTCTTCAACATAACTCCAAATGTTTTTATTTTTAAACTGTTGCGCCTCAATGCTTGGCAATAATGAAACCAACAGCCCTGTAGTTGCGCAGTCGGAAATATGGATTTTAATGCTTTGCGAAGCGCGATTTCGTAGTCCGTCTTAAAACTTGCAGCCTCAAATTGAAAAATGTTGGCATTAATGAATCGAAATACGTTTTCATATGCCTCTTTTGTTTTTCTAGTCATTAGGACATAAATAAATGGAAAAGTCTAAAAGGAATGTAAATTATAGTTACATGGAGTTTAAAATTCAGAAAATTTTTAATTTAAATGTACTTACATGGTTCATAAAATGAAAATGAACAACGATTAATTGTTTGAAGCCGCACGATGGAACGATATTAAAAGTCGCATCAATTGAATAGTGCCGATTGCCTTCCCATTTTTTAATTAAGTCTGAAATGCTTGGAGATATAAAAACCGAGAATGCAAAATTATCCTCCAAAATAGTTTCACGGTAGAAAACTTCCTTGTTATGCTTGGATATTCCATATTCTTCCAAAAACATCTTGTCTTCAAAGAGCAACTTTGTTTCGTTTGGTGTGGTTGGGTTTTTTGGCATCCAATCCTTTCGAATTTGAAACAATCGCCTTTTAATTTTTGGATAATGCACTTGCAACGCAGCTTCTTCTTCTTTCTGGCATTCTTCGTCGAAAATTTCGCGAACTCCTTTTCTTTTTAAGTCCTTTTTTCGCATTGGCTTTTAACATTGTTCACAAGCTCCATTTCTTTAATTAGTTTTGTCGAAGGCGCATGGATGTGCTTGTAAAACGAACTCACTTGAGTGCAAACACCATCATTTGATAACGAAACGGCCATATTGCAATTCTCCACATAGCATACATAGCGCGAAGCATCTTTTCCCTTACTTTTAATTTTATGCAATTGCTGCTGATTAGTTAATAGCAGTAATTTGGAATTTTTGCGGAATCCCGAAACAAATTTATACTCCTCAGAGACGACCTCTGTTGAGGAACGATTTGACTTTTTTTATTTATTTTTTCTTACAACTTGCTAAGTCGACAGTCGAATTCATTCTTAAATTTTCTCGTACAGATTTTATCAAAAGGAAATTTTGGAATTGAGTTTATTTGCACAGCCTTCTATGTGTGTTCTAGCTTATGGAGTTTGTGGAGTATGCTTTGAACGAGCACAAAAATTTTATGAGTTTTTAGAAAAACGGGCCTTAGTTCACTCCAAAAAGTGAAATAACGCCCGCGGGTGTTATTTCACTACCATCAGTGGCGTTATGTCACTTTTTGGAGTGAAATAACGCCCACGGGCGTTATTTCGCTGGGCGTTATTTGATGCTCCCTTTTTAAACAGTACACTCAATCCATTCTACTTACCAACGGCAAGTGGTTATTTATTTGGAAATGTAAAAATATTAAAATTTATAATCGCGTCTTTGTCAGAATTGATTGAAGAAAAGCAAAAAAGTTAAAGGAATATATGAAAGGATAAAGTGAAACAGGACTTTCATCAAATCTGTAGTTTTGCATTCACCTGCGACGCCATTACCATTACCAAGTTCAATTTGTGAGAGTTAAAAATTAAATGAAAACTTAGTAACTTTTGGTCATTTAATAAATATTTAATAAATCTATTTTTTTTTTAACCCCGTCAAATGACTCCTTAATTACCTCAAAAGATCCGTTCATAGTTAGGAACCGGGTTTTTATTGAAAAATATCGATAATATCGACGTTTTTGACACCAAAATATTTATATCGAAATGATACTTTTTCAATATCGCCAAAAATGTCGATATAGATATTTTTGAAATATTCGACAACCCTACTTAAAACTTTGATTTTCAGATTCAGGGTTTGATCAGGGGTTTGGTTTTTGCCACTGCCACCGACAATTGGCAAAATTAATAAATCAAATTAAAGTTGATAGTTAGCGACCTTTCTAAATGGTAGAATTTGAGTATTGCAGGCTCGAGGTCAAGTAAAAACACACAGATGTGTATGCTGTTTTCCCAATATATTTCGGTTGCTCCTCGGCAACCATCTTCAGGGACACTACAAAACAATTTCCAATTACATTTTAACATTGACTTAATACAAAAAACACAAACTTTTTTACATACATTGTTTTACACGTCTGTTCCGTTCGGCGTGGAGATGGATACTGAGTTATTGTTTGGTCAGTAAGTGTCTGTATAGGTGCGCGCAGTTCTCTGTGTCAGATTTGTAGTTAAGCCTTTTGTCAGTTTGTGTGTCTATAATAAACAACATCTCAAGAGTGAAGCGTTTGCTGTAGTGGTTTCTTGCTGTAGGATTGTTGTTGCTTCAAAATTCGGCGAGTGTCCGCTCTCCGTACAGTGTGTCGCAAGCGCCGTTTTTTTAAAGGTGGTTTGGTGTCTGAGTTTATAATCTGATTTGTGTTGGGATATCCTAGTTCTAAGTTTAGATTTTGTTGTACCAATGTACAATTTGTTGCAGCTGTTTCCTGCATCTCCATTACATGGAATCTTGTAAATAACATTGCTCCTATCAAATGTGGCTATTTTGGACTTCGTCTTATTAAAAAAGTTCTTCATTGTGTTCTTTGGTTTGTGGGCTAGCTGTATATCTTGCTTATTGTAGCAGTCAGAATGGGCGAATCGTTCTGAAAGCTGTGGAATATATGTGAGCGACTTGTAAGTTTTGGGTGGTTGTTTATTTTTAGCTGTTGTTTTTCCGTTCTTGTCAATCAGAGATTTTATGATGTTCCTTGGGAAGTCATTGTCTGTCAAAATTTGTTTAATTTCCGAAATCGTCTCTTCGTGATAAATTTCGTCACTTATGTTTAGCATCCGTTTAATACAACTCTTTGCTGTACTTATCACCAAGTTTTTAGGATGTTTGGAATAATAGTTAATTATTCTGCCTGATGCTGAATCAAATTAATTTTGAGCAATTATTTAATTGCGACCGATATTTGTTTAAACTTTTTCCGTTAAACTTCGACTTTATTAACACACTTGAAAATAAACTGGCAGCAGTTTCTTATGGTTTTTGGTGTTGTCAGCTGGAGGTTTAAAATTGAAAAGGCAGTGCTGAGGAACTCTTGCTCCTAGGAATCCTCGGGATAACCTAATTCTTGCCCCTTCTCCATGTCTGGATACTGCCAAAAGAAAGCAACTAAGGGATTACACAACAGAATTTCCACTGACAGGGTATTAGGGTGGCCATATCGTAACGTCTGTCGGGACTTATAGAGGGCTTTCCGTTTAAGATATTCAACGTCTATTTTCAGATTAAAAAAAAATTTCTCTAAAGTTTACGGTATGATAAAAACAATTGGAATAAGGTCAAAATTACCTAAAACTAAAGCATTTAAAATCCTAAAGTGCAGGAATAAATTACCTAGGCATTGAGCATCCTCTGTTATAAAATTGATGTAATTAATCAAAAGATTTAAGGTATGATGTATGCTAACATTAAGGGGACTTTGTCCACGTCGAGGCTGTTTTTGGACCTTTTTTAAACAAAAACTTATTTCAAAACGCACGAGTTTTTTCAATTCTGTTTTTTTTTTATTAAGTTACAAACAGATTTAAGTAAACAAAATAAATTTGCTGCTTCGGTACTAGTTAGGCCGTTCAAAAAGTTTTCGGCCGTCAAAAGGGGGGATCCCCTTACAAAAGGGTTCATAATCAGTATAGATGTCATTCTGGTCTGACCCTTGAACGAAATTTTGTAATTTTTATTAAAATTAAAATTCGATTTTGGGCCTTTTTGTAGTTTAGTGTAAATAATATGATATGACCAGAATGGTGACAATTCTGCGTTGATTCCATGTTGAATCATCAAAATTGGTTCAGTGGAACTGGAGATATGATGTCCGCCAGTTCAAAAACCGTTTAAAAATTTGAAGTAATTTGAAAATTGCTTTTTTAATTGAAGACATTGGTCGACAAAAAAGTCTATATCTTCTAAAGTTATTCAAATTTTTTAAAAATCCTTTTGGGGCGATATTCTCAAATATCCAAGCTATGAATGCAAAAAAAAAATAGAGGCAAGCTAACTTCGGCTCGACCGAAGTTTATATACCCTTGGAGCATGATATCTGCCTGCCAGTTTGTTATATGGCACCACAATTTTGAGAAAATTTTAAAAGCAAAAAGTTTTTCTTACTAGAACTACTTTTTCGACCGATCGTTTCTATGACAGCTATACGATACAGTCATCCGATCCGGCCGATTCCGACAAATGTACTGCGCATTTGTACCAAAAGACTTCGTGCAAAGTTTGGTTAAGATAGCTTTTAAACTGACGGAGGAGATAGCATAGAAACAGACGGACATGGCTATATCAACTCAGCTCGTCATGCTGATCAAGAATAAATATCCTTTATGTAGTCGGAAATGCTTCCTTCTATGCGTTACAAAAATCTGAACAATTTTAATATACCCTCTCCAAGGGTATAACAAAAATCTAAAAAAAATTTAGCGCTTGGAGAATACCCCCTTAAGAGAAACAAGTGGGAAAGTCGGTTAAGCACGACTATAACATACTCTGGAGCTCTGCAGCGTAGACGCTGTGCTCATCTCTAAGATTCTCTCTCTCTCTTTGTTGAATGAAGAAATTCAATTTTGGTTGATGGTGCGGCAGAGGGGGGAATTTTACTCTTTTCTGCTCATAACTTGAGAACCGCTCATCCGATCTTTATCATTTCTTCGGTAAATCGATACATATTGCCTGTTCGGGGCAGAACCCCAGCGCACCGCCGCCCATGCAAAATTTTACCTTGCCAACATAACTAAATTCAAGAGCCATCCGCCACCAATATTGTTTGTCTTTATATTCCCTGTAATCTTTCTCTCCTCGCCTGTTCTATATTTAGAAATTGCAGCTGTGTGTAAAGAAGTTTACGATGAATTTGAATTGTTACAATTAAAGAAAAGCCCAAGTGAAAAGTCGAAAATGTGAACATATATTTTTCAAAATGTTTTGGTTATAAACAATAGGTGCTTTACAATGTTTACTTCTTGTTTAAAAACTTCTCCACAATCCTTTTGACATCGAGCAGCAACTTGGCAGCATTCTGTGGGCTACTGATTTGGTTCACACCATAAGGTGATTCTATCACCACCTGCTGCAGCACTTGTATTCTTCCGTTCTCTCCCCATTTCACCTCATTATGTCCAAAATGTTTGGCCAGCAGACAAAACAATTCCAGTGCCTTCGAAGTGGCCTGGGATTGCTGACTACGACGACGCTGCTCTATATTCTTATCCAAACGTTTTTGCAACTATGTTTAAAACAGGTCAAGGATTATAAAAACATGCTGGCTCTACCTTTCTAATCACCCACTTTTTGTACATTTACACGCTTTGGAGGGATCATTTGATCTTGCGAGGGCGTCTCAATTTCCTGTATGATGTCCACCTCCCGGCACATGTTTAGATTTACTATAGTCCAATTGCTCAGCAAATGCTGATCACCGACATGCTGGGTCTTACTAGGAGATTGAAGCATCAGCATTTTCGTATTTAAGTCAAAGGCCACCACCTGAAAGGATTTGTAAATTCTTCTTCTTAATTTCAAGGGATTCGTAGAAGTTACCTCTCCAGTTAGGTCATCCCCAAAGCAAGTCTGACAGCGCACCAGGGATCCAGCTGTAAAACACGGTAACAGGTCGGACATCTCAAAGTAGACTTAAATTCCCCAAGACAAATAATAAACAGAGCTGCCACTCGCTAAAAAATAATGCGCTTGCGTTCAGGGGACTTCTGTCTTTTTTCTTGTAGTAACACACAACTTTTTAATTTGTTGCTTTTTGTCAAATATTTGTAGTTTATTTTTTTAGACAAAAGACAGAATGAAATATATGATCGAATTAAATATCGGCAGTAGACAGCTTACAACTGCGACAAAATGTGAAATCTAGAAATAAACAACAGTTTAAGAGCGGAGCGGGGTAATTGTCTAGTATAAGGACCTTACTTCAGAAAATTCTAAAAAAAATTCCCTTCAATGGATCGATGGATTCTCTTATACATGCTTAGCCGAAGCGCAGTCGCAGCAGCGCTGCTTCGGTAAAATTGAAAATAAACTTGATCTGCCTTCAAGTATAAGAAGCATTTGTCTCAGACATGTCATACCTCAATCTATTACCATTTCTGAGAACTGTATTTGTTGTTGTTGTTGTTTATTAGTTAGACTTATGTTTATGGCACTAATCACAGGTTGAAATCAATTTGAAAAACAATACAAAAATATACTAGCTTAAACTTCGAATAAATTATTTAACCAATCACTAATTACATTTAAAAAACAAGTAAGACGTTGAAGTCGAGGAGCTCGACTTCGAAATACCCTGTACAATTGACAAACACACACATACACAAACAAACACACACGCACACATACACATAAACGCGCCCTCACACACGCGGGCGCAAGCAGCAAACGTAATGCGTAATAAGCAAAGCGTGGGGGGAGGGGGGGTGCAAAAATTGTTTCGTTAATAACTTCTGTGTTTTTGGTCAGGTCTCATTGTGCGTTTCAGAATAGATAGATTAAAGGCCTAAGATAATATATATTAAGCGACGATGTTTTAACTTTAAAATTGTGGCTCTGACAGTTTTTTGCGGTTTAAGGGGGAGGGGGGGGGGGAATTTTGCAAATCTGAAACAAACTTGATCTGCGTACGGCCTATACCTATGTACATGCAAAAATTTGTATCTCTATCTCTTATAGTCTCTGAGATCTACGCGTTCATACAGACAGACGGACAGACGGACGGACGGACAGACGGACAGACGGACGGACGGACAGACGGACATGGCTAAATCGACTCGGCTGTTGATGCTGATCAAGAATATATATACTTTATAGGGTCGGAAATGCTTCCTTCTCCCTGTTACATACATTTGCACAACTTCATGATCCCCTTTTACCCATTTTCAATGGGTACAGGGTATAATAAAACCAGAGTTCGGAATAGCTCTTTGCTCGTAGCCTCGGGAGCCGGCTCTCGCTCTCAGCTCACTACACTCAGCTCCTGGCTCTGAGCTGGGAGCCACAGCTCGAGAGCCGGGAGCTATCATTCGGCTCTCGGCTCGGAAGCCACAACACTCAGCTCTGAGCTGGGAGCCACAGCTCGAGAGCCGGGAGCTATCAACCGGCTCTCGGCCCGTGAGCCACAGCACGTGAGCCGCTCGGCTCGTGAGCCCCAGCTCTCTGTTTTACGCTGGGAGCCACAGACTGTGTGGTTCGCGAGTTTTTCTAACCTGTTTACCATGACCGTCGACTTTTTTAATCGCGAATTTATACCAAAGAGGATAAAAAATAGTAAAAAAATGAAGAACGTTAACAACAATCAAGTGAAAAAATACTGGCAGGACAATGCACGACCACCATTCGCAGCTAACGGATCTCCATGGTAATAAAACCGCTAATTACTTAAGAAACTGCTTTTCAAGTCCACAAATGACCACACATAAGACCATTGCCATGAATTTGACAATACTGAACCGCGATAATTACCATGGAAGACCAATGCTAAAGAATATAGTCAAGACCATAAGAATCGATTCAAACCACTTCCCCCTACTGACAAATCATTAAATCGCGGAAAAATACCAAAGAGGATTAAAAAATGTGATCATGCCAAACAAACTTTACTTTCAAGATAGTGAAAAATCATGTCAGGATCAAAGCATAGGCCCAATATGTAGCTAAGGGGTCTCCATGGTAATAAAGCCGCGAAATGCTTAAGAAACTGTTTTCCAAGACCACAAACTATTACACATAACTGCATTGCCCTGTTAATGATAATACCGAACCGCGATAATTACCATGGATGACCAAAGGTAAAGAACAAGCTGCGAATGGCGCTTATGCATTGATCCTGGCATTTTTCCCTTGATAGGAAGTACATTTTGTATGGAATTGTTAATATTTTTTGATCCTCTTTGGTATTTTTCCGCGATTTAACGATTTGTCATTAACAGACAGTGGTTTGAAACAGTTTTTAAGATCATAACTATGTTTGTCTCACACATGTCATACCTCAATCTATTACCATCTCTGAGAACTGTTTTTTGTTGTTGTTGTTGTTGTTGTTTATTAGTTTTCTTAGTGCTACAAGTACATGGAGAGTTATGTTTATGGCACTAATCAAAGGTTGAAATCAATTTGAAAAACAATACAAAAATATACTAACTTAAACTTCGAATAAATTATTTAACCAATCACTAATTACATTTAAAAAATAAAACACAAGGAGAGAGAACAAAAAAGGAGAAAATATTATTACTATTATTACTATTTGTGCTATTGTTTGAGACGGTGTTCTAAACCTTTCTTAAATAGTAGTGCGCTTTTAATTGATTGAATACTGTTTGGTAAATGATTCCATAGGCGAATAGCAAATGGGAAGAAATGGAAGTCAGAGGTTGCGAGTTCATTTTTAGGGCAGATTAGATTTTTAGTTCGTTGAGACGCAGCAAAGTTTAGTATCTCATAAAGATATGAGGGCTCTGAGGTGTTAATTACTTAATGCAGGAAAATTAGAACTCTTAAGCAGATTCACGAGTTTAACGGAATGTAAAAAATTTTCTCTGCCAATTCAGATATGTTTCCGATCGTTTTTTGTTGTAGACATACCTAGCTATATTGTTGAAAGCAACTATGTATGTTTTTGCAACCAGATGTTTTTATGTGTTGGAATAAAACTTTTTGTTACATTTAAGTGTCGGATAAGGAGTTTTGCCAATTGCTTTGTTTATGTGATCATCCCATGATAAAATATTGTCAAATGTGAAACCTAAATTTACTGCTCGCTCAACGTAGTCTATGTTCATACCATCAATCTTTAGTTTGTATCAAATGCCTTTTTGTAGACAACAATGCATTTTGACTTTGTTGGGTTGATTTTTAGACCATTTTTCATTGCCCAATTTCTAACCAGCTCAAGTTCACTATTACAAACATCAACACATTCAGAAATTTTGTTTAACGGGCGACTATCATACATCTGGACATCATCTGTATACATTTGAACTTCACATTTAGACAGAACACTTGGAAGGTCGTTAACACGCATTTACACAGATTTTTAAGTTTTGGTCAAAATTGGACGACTATATCTTATAGCTGCCATAAGAACTAGCGGTCGAAAAGCGGGTTTTATTTAGAAAAATTTATTGTTTTAATTCTGACGTTCTTAAACTCTGATATATTAAAACATTTGCAAGGGTATAAAAACTTCGGCAAAGACGAAGTTAGCTTGGCCTTCTCGTTTTTAGCTTTTTATTGTCTAGAAAAATTTATAGATAACACATGTTTATTATATTATAAACTAGCAAAAGCCCGTCGCGCTTCGCTGCGCCTTGAACAGTATGGAACCAATATCAGAATCAGTTTGAAGTCAATCGTGAGAGTCAAATATTTACCAAATTTAAAAAGCATTCTATAAATTTGGTTCCTCTGTAGAGCCCAGATATCGAATCATACATACATTGGCTTCAAATCAACGTTTTACCACATTGCTTTTTCACCGTTACGATTTTGCTGCTGCGTTCTTACCAACCCCATTCACACCCCACCCACATTCCACCCACATTCCACCCACATTCCACCCACATTCCACCCACATTCCACCCACTTCCTGTCACATTCCACCCACTTTACATCCACTTACCACTTCCAAAACAACTTACCACCCACATCCCACTCACACCACCCACATCCCATTCACTTCCCAACCACTTCCCAGTGGGCATCCCGGCGGCATTTCCAACATCGGAAAGTAAAAACTAAAAAAGAGTTCTCGTTTGACATTACAAACCGAGTTTCGAGCCAATCGGATGAAAAATAGTTTTTTGCATGCAGAATTTTCCGGCCATTTTCCTCACGGGCGGATTTTCCGACATTGAAAAAGCACATTTCAAATTATTTCGTATTCTATCGTCACAAACCGCGTTTCAAGCCAATAGGATGAAAAATAGTTTTTCCATGCAGAATTTTCCGGTAATTTTCCGACCGTCAGGGCAAATTTTCCAACATTTCAATTTAATTCACCTACTTTCCTTTCAAACCGAAATTCAAGCCAATCGGACGAAAAATAGTTTTCTGCATGCAGAATTTTCCGGCCATTTTCCTCGTGGGCGGATTTTCCAAAATCGGGAAAACACGTGTTGAATTATTTCGCGTACTAAGCTTACAAACCAAGTTTCAAGTCAATCGGATGAAAAATAACATTTTTTCCCATACAAACTTTTCCGACGCTTTTCCGACTTTTCCGGATGGAATTTTCCAAAACCCCGTCTATGTACGCACTTTCACCACTAACAGAAACTGCTGTCCAAATTACAGCCCTCTATCTCTTACCGTTTAGGCTGTGCGATGATTGCCAATCTGTCAGTGAATCAGTCAGTCAGTGAATCAGGACACTCTCCTTTATAGATGTAGAGATTATGGGTTAGCCTTGGGTGACTACTCCAAGACTAACTAGAATACTGAAAATTAATGTGGTCCAGGGCAGTAAGCGCTTAATTAGGACGAAGGCAATAAGGGTAAATTACTTAGCATATATAAATAAAAGTGGATTAATTTATGATTCTAAAAGAAAAGAAAATCTACATTTCAAATGTAAGCATAACAGAGTAATGGCCGGCAGCCTTCTCTGAGCGACAGCATCTCCGATCAATGTTGCTACCTAAAAACTTTTCTAATATTTTTTTTTTTTGTTTCGTAAAATATGGTCAACCAAATTTTTCTATACTGTCTGCTCACCGAAATGACAGGAAAAATTTAACAAAGTAGCTCACTCTCTGAACAGAACACTAGATTTTGATTTTCTAGTGTTTTCTGTAATCGATGAGAGAAACATACGAAGCTGTCTGACTATAACAGTTTAATGGGGAGAGTTTCGTTCGGGTGTCAGCAACTGAGCATAAGCAACTGAGCAAATCCAGCAAAGTGTCTTTTCTATTGTTGTGTTACACACTCTCCTTGGCCTACTAGGATTAAAATATGTTTAAAAATATACAATATTCGATATAATATATTAATATTTTATTTTTATTTTAATAATTTAAATTCTTATTTTTAAGCAATAAGTAGCTGGATCATCCCTAACTTTTTCACGACAATCTCAGTCTTCAACAACGTATATTTAATTATTTGCAAATTAATTCCTTGGACTGATTTATTTAGTCTGGTCGCCAAAACAATTTTAAGCGCTATGAGCTTGCGTGCAACCATAACCTTTATATCCTCTTTAATGGACAGCCCTTTCACTCGTACATGATCCATAATTCTCGAGGCTATTGGAGCCATGTGAAGGGCATTTATGTATTTATTTTGATTATAATTTCACGAAACCCTATGCAGGCTTATAGTCGTGGATACAATTTTCACGTTCGGCGCAATTATTGTTTGTGCATTTGCCTCGATGGCAATTTTCATTCCTTTGCATTTTTTGCACACCGGTGTACTCTTTGACCTCATTAACTGATCTTAGCGATTAGCCGTCAATACCGCCTCAAAATTTTTAACATTGGGGCCAGTAAATACTATACCACATTCGGTGGAAAGCGATGAATTTAAGGTATTGTAAAATTTTTAAAATTATGCACTTTATTAAAAAAACCGAGAGCGTAAGTAAAAGCCGGCTCTCACCGACTTCGATATACCCGTTACTCATGAAAAAACATGTTTAACAATGTTCCTGCGTTCCTAAGGGTGACCATCCGAAAAGAATGCAACATTTTTTTTTTTTGGGTGGGAAGGGGTGGTAGCGGGGGGCTTCGTTCACTTTTTTGCTGATAACTTGAGAACCGTTCATCCGATCTTTATCATTTCTTCGGCAAATTATTCATTCATTCATCAATCAATCATTCATTTTGCTAATTACTTACTATCTCTAGAAGGTACAAATCGTCTATCTTCAAAACTGTAGGAGATATAAGGTTTTTTCCAAATTGCGGGGGCGGGAGGGGGCGTGGCCAAAATTGTAAACAAACTTGATTTGCGTGCAGATAAAAGAAGCATTTGTCCCATACATGTCAAACCTTTATCTCTTACCATCTCTGAGATCTAGGTGTTCATACAGACGGACGGACAGACGGTCAGACGGACATGAAGGCTCAGGAAAATTTATAATTCTTAATGCCATTATAGGCTAATTAACAACAATCAGCTGCGTCGATGTATTGTTTTGCCTTTTACAAAAGCACACATACACACTTATAGTTTACTGAGTCACACACACACATTCTTGTAAGACACTTTCGACAAATTCTGAGCAGCAAAGTGTCTCAAGGAAACACATGAGCAAAGCAAGCTAAAAAAAATCTCTCATTGATTGAGCCATGATACAATTATATAAGGTATGGCATTCAGAGTTTATCGAGGATTGACAGCTTTTGCTAATATCGAGAGAGAGAATAAAATAAAAAGCAAAGCACCCTTAGAATTACAAACACATAGTATATACATGACTAAATTTTATTAGTATTCGCTTGGAACTTTTCAAATGGCAGCTGATAAAGCCAAATCGCTGCTTGGGAGCGTTGCCGGTTGGAAAACTCTAGCCTGCTAATGGCGCTGCTTCTTCGATAGAGATTTGTTCTGAATTTTGATTGTTTGGCCAATAACTGTTTGCTTTTTTGAATTTGTGCCCGTTTTTGCTAGTGAAAATTAGAATTTGTAGCCGGTGTCAGCCTAAAATGCAGTGCCGTAACAATATGACAGGAGAAACACACAGCCACAAACTCGGGCTCTCTTCTTGGGGAACATTGCCGGCCAAGAGAGCACTCTTCAGACCAGAGGCGGTGATCCACAGCTTACACGAGCCTGTGTTAGTCGTGTTTTTACGCAAACGCGTGCCGAACTTGTGGTTGGTTGTGTGTATCGGTGAAGATTTCATTGCAAGTTAAACTACTGCAGTCTGGAGGGAGTTCTCTTGTTCACCAACACAAGCGACTTTTTCATTCCTTTCCATTTGGCCGCCTCTGCTCCAGTCCACAGGCGTCTTACTTTCAATTCAGTGTTCACCTTTTCACACAATCAAGAGTTCTTCTCGCGTTTGCACAAATCCAGGACTGACTTCGATTCCTGGTAGCTATGTGCCGGCACTGCTTTACATCGACATACGCAACAGTATTGGCTCGACATTTTCACAAATTATAAATAAATCCCGTCGGCAAATCAAAAAAAATTCGTTAGCACACAACCTTATCAATCAAATGACAGCAACAAAATTAAAATTTGGAGTCCCCAACAGAGAGCTCTCTCAGAGAGCACCTTACCGTATATATTTGTATCATGGATTGAGCAAAGAACACTTTGTGAATAGTCAGAGGTGAGATGTCATTTCGTTACGATAGTTCAATGTGTCTCAGAGTGACTGTATTTTATCTGACAGCCTGTGAAAAGGGAGCATTTTTTTGGGAGCTCTGGTATTTACATGTTTGGTTTTCTTGTTTTCATAAAGGACCTTATTTGATATTAAGGCTGCAAACCACTAAAATTTTGCAGAAGGTTCGGTCCGGGGTTCGAACCCGTTGTAAAGACAAAGGTTCGGTTCGCGGACCGGTTCCTAAAACCCCTGAACCCAAGGTTCTGGTTCGAACCTCCGTTCGCTAGAACATAAAGATAACAAATCATATTTTTATTTCGATTGTATAAAATTATGTCAGCTAAAGAATTTAATAACTAAAATAGTAATTGAATTCCTAATCTGTCATTTAGAACTTTTGAGAGCTGCTTAGCTTAAGTTAATTAGTATTATAACTTTTAAGCGCTGTTCATCTATATTAACTTTTTATACCCGTTACTCGTACTCTAGGGTATACTAAAGTCGTGCAAATGTATGTAACTGGCAGAAGGAATCATTTCCGACCATATAAAGTATATATATTCTTGATCAGCATCAACAGCCAAGTTGATATAGACATGTCCGTCTGTCCGTCTGTCCGTCCGTCTGTATGAACACCTAGATCTCAGAGTAAGTAAGAGATAGAGGTTTGACATGTATGGGACAAATGCTTCTTTTATCTGCACGCAGATCAAGTTTATTTCAAATTTTGGCCACGCCCCCTCCCGCAATTTGGAAAAAACGGTATATCTTCTACAGTTTTGAAGATAGACGGTTTGTACCTTCTACAGATAAATAGAAATTAGCAAAATGAATCAATTTGCCGAAGAAATTATGAAGATCGGATGAGCGGCTCTCAAGTTATGAGCGAACAAGTGAACCAAGCCCCCCGCTACCCCCCTTCCACCTTAAAAAATGTTGCATACTTTTTGGATGGTCACCCTAGGGAACGCATGAACACTGTTAAGCATGTTTTCTCATGAGTAACGGGTATATCGAAGTCGGTTAGAGCCGACTTTAATTTACGCTCTCGTTTTTGTTTAACCGATACCTAAGCAGCACAACAAGTATAAGTATAAGGCTATAATTTTTAAGTCCTCGGTTTCGGAACATTTTGAAATCTCGGGTCTAAGAACACAATATCCCTGATTTAGCTCCCGTAATGCTCCTAAGGGTTTCCACCTGGACCACTGTAATCTTGTCAGGTGAGACTTCGCCGCGATACCATAAATTTGGCTATATCACCATATCGGAGCTAGAATAGCCGTGAAGTTAGGACTTTATTCCTGAGTGACAGCTTTTTCTTGGAGTTCCGGAGCCATCCCATGCGCCGTACTTTAGCAGCCACTGCCTGAGCTATTGCCTTGATCCGGTGTCCAAAAGTCAGTCTTCTGTCTAGTGTCACCCCAAGGTATTTACGGGCTGCTTTATGCTCAATAAGCTGACCATGCAAGAATAATCCCGGGCAGGTCCGTGCTTATGGCAATGTTCCATCTAGCCACCCAGTTGCCAAACATATTCTAGTAATTTTGAAGGGCATCTGTGGCTGAGTATATGCATTTAGGAACACGAAGAACACATTGTAATAAACAATTCTTTGTGAAAGATTTTAAAAGAATTACTCTACATGAAAAGCAAGCGATATTAAACCTGATTGTGAATCGTTCAGCCTTAAAGAAGTTTTATAAATTGGCAACAGCAAGTTATATACATTTTGAATTACTTTCGCAAACATATGTTTTTAGGTGAAGTCTTTTCTAAGGAACTCTAAATGCAAAAATCTTTAAGATTTAGTTTCAGATTGAGTTCACCGCGTCACACAGTCCAGCACTAGTTTTTTTAGACTTTTCTATATGCAATAGATTTCGTATTGTGTGAGTAGAGAGTTTTCTACAAAGCGTGCGACCTACAGCATATAGTGATCGTATAAATCTGACATAGGATTGAAGAACTTCTTGAATGATACCAGATAGATTACAAAAAATCTCTGTTTGTCTCTGCATGTGTCGTTAAGAAAAACTACTTTATTTTGTGAACCGAACCTAATTTTTCGAAAAAGTGTTCCGGTTCGGGTTCAGGTTCGAGGGGGCAAAATTATGGGGGGTTCGGTTCATGGTCCGGTTCGGGGAACCCAAAAAACCCGAACCGAACCGGTTCTAAGGGGTTCGGGTTCGGACCGGTTTGCAGCCTTGTTTAATATATAATGGAGCGTGAGAGGGTCTCTCAAAGAGACCACGCTATGTGTCCTTGAACTAGTATTGGTTGTACTAGTTTCTTGTACACAAGGGAGCATGTCCTAATATTTGGGTTGAGGTGTAGATTTCAAAGTCGAAAACAAAGGCTCTACTTTCATATATATATTTTTTGGGGAGTTACATCTAGAATTCAACTGAACTTCATTTTCTGCATATTCTTCAAGCAATTTTTTGTTCAGCATGAATTGCAAAATATATAAATTACTGAACCCTAATGCGGAAAGGTTGTGTATAGTGAAGTTGGTCCAACAAAATTAATAAAAGGCCGATCAAACGTGCGACTCAAAGCTGCTAAATAGTGTGACTGGATAAAGCAACAACGACTGATGATCAGCAGGTGAAGGCAAGCACTAAATCGACGGATTAAGAGAATCACTAAAACGTAAACAGTCCATGGATGCCGCTTAACTTGCTGTGTAAGTGCAAATAAGACAGCTATACAAAAGCACATTTATTAAGAAAGCTTGAAGCGGAGCTTGCAACCGGACCGCAGCTTAAGCTAAAGCCTTAGCAAAGTTCACAACCACAATACTGAACAAAATCAATTGTGACGTCAGAAGCTCAACTTGCACACGAGGGGTGCCTCAGTACATCGCCAAATTCTGACTGATATATCATTATTTATTTACATTTAAATAAAATAAAAAAATAAAAAATGAAGCGTACGCCAGCTTTCAAGCAGGGGTTGAACGATGGGATCGCACAGGCACGTCCCAAAATTCCATAATAGGAAATAAAAAGGCAAATTGCGCAAACGTCGCCAGAGGAAAATGTGACTGCCAAAAAAACAAACGCTCTCGGAACTATCGGTGGAAGATCTCAGAATGATTATTAGGGAAACCAATAGGGAAACAAATGCTGAGGTCCTGGACAAACTCGAGTTTTTATCCACGGATATGAATGACCTGAAACTTCAAAATGAGCAACTAAAACATGAGGTGGAACAGCTGAAAAAGGAAGAGAAACTGATCAAAGGCGACTTAACTTCATTGAGGACCAACTGAAAAGCAAAAACCTTATCTTTAAAGGATTATCAGCAAACAAAGACGTTTTGAAGGAAACAGATATGGTGTGCGGAAATAAACTACAGCTTCCACATAAACTCGACAACCCTAGCAGAAAGCGGAATTGAAAACGAAGCCTTTGCAGCAATTTATTTATTAAACGCATACAACAAGCGCGACTGCGACCAAGGGATCCCATTCGACAGAGCATTGCCTGCTTCATCAGAGGCCCGTGGAGGACTTGCTTTTTGCCAATTGGATCACCTAATATTGATTGTCTGTCTGAGTGAGCAAATAACAAAAAACAAATCGTAAACAAACGCTGAAGCTCGAAGAAATTGATACACCCACACGTCAGCTGGCCACTTGGACTTTGGACTTCGAAAATCTTCTAAAACTGCCTAAGGCCTTATAAGCTTAGCTTAGCACGTTCTAAAACCAAAACTTTTTAATTCTGTTGTAAAATAAAAATATAGCATAGCTTTAGGCAGCAAATAGGGCGCGAAATTCAAATGGCCACTTTACTCAGGACTCCACCACCCGCCCCTCACTCTGCGTCTGCGACAGGTGTTTCGCATTCCACTAATCCACCGGAACAATCACTTTCCACACCATCTAACCCATTTACACATGTAGATAAAAGAAAACGGTCAGATTTGTCGCCGGATTGTGATTTTGCGACTCTTATGGTAGCAATTCAGAGGATTGGAGAGAGAATGGACACCAACTTAAAGAACCTAAGCAAAGCAATGGCAACGAAGGAGGACATGGAAGATATCAAAACGCATCTCGGAGGAATAACCCAAAAAATTGAAAACTTGGAAACCGAAAATAAAGAGCTAAAAGCAGAACTAACCCAGTTGAAAGCAGATAGGGAGATGGATAAGCGGGAACTAAACAGGCTGGTTAACATCAGCAAAGAAAAAAACCTTATAGTCAAAGGAATTCAAAAGATTTGGCGACAAAAGAGGGTGTGGAAACACTTTTCCGCTCGAAAATGCAGGTACCCAGAGCCCAAGTAAGGGAAACCCGGATTGCTTGTGAACGAAGCAGCAAAGTGGGCTTAATTGTAGAAATGGAGACTGCTGAAATGGCCAACGAAATTTTGAAAAATACTAGAAAACTAGCTGGAAGCTCGGTTTTCATAGAAAAAGATCTCAGCTTGGAAAAACAGGAGCAGAAGTCGGTGTTGCTGCAGCTCAAAAGGGAACTGGCAAACGTCAACAACTCCTACAAAGTGTTCGTCAAAAGCGACGCGATTAATGTCAATGGCAAATGGATGCATTTCAACAACAATAAAACTCTAGTGAGCAAAGGGCAGCCAGCAGAAGCGGAATTAAAAGAGCTGTACGGTAGAGATCTTCTTATGGAGGGCATAAATTACGAAGCACTTCTCACCAAAGCTAAAGGGTCAAAAAACGGCCCAATGTAAAGAAAAGGAACAATAGAAGGTCAAATAATTTAAATAATGTAGCCAAACTTAGTCTAAACATATTAGTATATAACATTGCAGGCTTAGCCAACAAACTTAAACAGTCCCACTTCCTTAAATTTATAAATCAGCACGATATTATTATTTTACTTGAGACATTTGCCGAATCCCATTTGGAAGACTACGAGGCCTATTTTAAAAACTACGTGCTTCTGTGAGAGCCTGCAATCAGAACGAGTACTAGAGGCAGAGCAAGCGGAGGCGCTTTGTACGGAATCCGAAAAGAGCTCGAACAGAACATAAACTGCATATTTGGCAAGGTCTAAGAACTTAATGTTATTGAAATGAAATTGAACAGCGTGCCCTTCCACATATTCCCAGTCTATCTGAACTGTAATCGGTGGACAGAACACTACGAAAAACTATACGATGCCTACTTCGATCCGACGTACCAAATGCAATGATAGTCGGCGATCTAAATGCCCGCATAGCACATGAGCAAGTAATAACAGAGGACGCGCACTCCAACGCAAGGTATGCAAATCTTCCGAGAGAAGCTAAGGACCCGATCTTAGATGGGAATGGGAAAAAAATTAATTGAGATGTGTGAATCGTTTAACTAAACGGCAGATCAAAAAGCGACCCCGATGGCAACTTCACATTTGTAGGAGCACAGGGATCGACAACGATTGACTACTGCACAATTAACGGAGGGTGGCACCAGTTTGTGACAGATATGGAAATTAAAAATGAAATATACTCGGATAATTTGCCTTTAATCGGCAGCATTGAGATCACACCAACACATCAACAGCAAAAAAGATAAGCTGCTACCCAAGTTATTGCGGAAAGAGCACGGAGCTGGAAGGTTTGCGGCAGAGTTGGACAAAAATTTGAGTATGTGGGACAGACTTGGAGTTCAGACATCGATAGAGACCCTAACAGAATGCATCACAAAGGCTGCACAATTTATGCAAAGACCGAAAAAATGATTCTATCAGACAACAACCATGGTTTGGAAGAGAATGCGCAGAGTCAAGAAGCAAAGCCATGTGCCTACTGCGTCAGGTGCAGAAATCTACCACGAGCCTGACAAAAACCGCTTACTGGGCAGCCAACAAAGAAAACAAGACCTTATGTAAGCGCACGCAAAACGAATACTATAGGCAGATGGAAATAGCCTTGAACGCTGTAAAGGACAGCAAAGCCCTCTGGACACTGCTGAGGCAGGTAAATGGAACCGCGACTAACAAACCAATCAGGATTGATGCAAGCAAACTGGCAGCGCATTTTCAAAGCCTGTTGTTTATAGATGTTCCTCCAATGCAACACCTCTTTGCCTTGCCATTTACCAGTGTCCCGGAGCTAGATATGGAAATTGATATCAAGGAGGTAACATCAGCAATATCGCGCAGTAAACGAAATAAGGCACCCGGGGAGGATAGAGTCCCAGCAGAGTTCCTGAAAAATGTCACACCTTACTTTGTACTACTTCTTACGAAAGTATATAATAAAATTTTTATACAGGAAATGCACCAGAAAACTTCAGACGAAATGTTATATACCCAATCTTTAAAAAGGAGAGGCAAGCGAACCATCGAACTACAGAGGTATATCCTTTTTAAACGAGACCATGAAGAGCTTTGCTTCAATATTGCTGAATCGTCTTTCTAACTGGGTCAAAAAGCACGATATCTTAAGCGAATACCAATCCGGATTTCGGGAAGGCTACTCTACTGTTGACAGCGTCTTCACCTTCACCGCCGTTGCAAAACAGTACTTGGAAAACAAAAAAAAAAGATGTTTGCGTTCTTTGTAGATTTTAAAGCCGCATTCGATACGATTGACAGATGAAGCCTCTACTAAGCAACATTGGAGTATCTACTAAAGTAATTCAAATGATCCAAAGCCTATACATCTGCAACAAGACTGCAGTTTGGGATGGCCACAACCTATCCCGATGGTTTGAGACGAACCTTGGGTGAAGCAAGGTTGCTTACTGAGCCCGTTACTTTTCGCACTGTACGTCGACGATATATCATCCATTCTGCCAGGGGGTGTTCAACTGGGGTCGGAACGAATCAAAGTCCTAATGTATGCCGATGACATGGTACTTCTGGCCGATGACGCCCGTGATTTGCAGCAAATGATCGACGCAATGCACTCGTACTGCCAAACGTGGGGTCTTCAAATAAACTGCGAAAAATCGAAGATAATGGTAATACGAGATACAAGGGGTCGAAAAGCAAGGACAGATACTTGGTCTATCAACGGAGTGAATTTATATATTGTCAGCGAATTCCAGTACCTGGGAGTTTTTAACAAAAAACTAAGCGACTCGAAAATTGCGATCAATACCACATGGAACAAACTGCTTTTATATAAAGAGAGAGTTCCACTTGCCTCTATGCTCGCCCAACTACGCTATACACTTGGAAACGGGTCTCCCAACTATGTTTCTCTACACATTGCTACTGCACTTTATATTAAGAAAACTATGCAAATACCATCGACACGTCTTCCAAGAATTGTTACAGAACACTTATTAATAGAAAAATCACAGTTCGTTGTCAGGTGGGAAGCTTTGGCTTTGAATCACAAGCCCGTGAAAGTGAGTCTTGTGACACGTACAGCAAACTGGAGTATAACTTAAAAGATAAAAATTATTTCAGTGACAATTTAGACGTGGCAGCAATATCAGTCATTTTTCGAACGAGAACGGAACTGCTTAACCTTAACTATATGCCACACTAGCACATAACCCGTCGCGCTTCGCTGCGCCTTTAACAGTATAGAACCAATATCAGACCGTGGTCGGATTTTCCATCATTGGAAAATCACACTTTAAATTATTGCGAATTTTATTCTTACAAACAGAGTCTCAAGTCAATCGGATGAAAAGTAGTTATTTTCCATGTAGAATTTTCCTGGAATTTCGCGCCTGGGGCGGAATTTCCGTCATTGGAAAATCATGCTTCAAATTAATTCGTATTCTATCGTTTAAGCCAATCGGATAAATAAAAGTTTTCTTGCATGCAGAATTTTATGCGCTTTTTCACTCGTTGGGATCAGATTTTCCGACATTGGAAAATCACATTTTTTCTATTATATGAATTGAAACCGAGCTTCAAGCCAATCGGATGATAAATAATTTTCTTCTCGCAGAATTTGCCGGAAATTTTACGGCAGTCGGGTAAAATTTTCCGACTTTGGAAAGACGCTTTTAAATTAATTCGTATTACATTTTTACAAACCGAGTTTTAAGCCAACCTGGGGGCGGTTTTTTGGACATTGAAAAATCACATTTTAAATCATTTCGTATTCTGTCCTTACCAACCGAGTTTCAAGAAAATCGGATGGTAAATACTTTTTTATGCAGAATTTTCCGACCTTTGGGTAAAATTGTCCAACATCAGAAAATCACATTTCAAACTATTTCGTATTCCATCCTTACAAACCGAGGTTGAAGACAATCGGAAGAAATATAGTTTTTTGTGTGCAGAATTTTACGGCCATTTTCCTCGTGGGCACCGTCTTAGTACGCACCTTCCCCACTAACAGAACTCCTCTCCAAATTACAGCCATATATCTCTTACCGTTTAGGCTGTGCAGTGAATCAGTCAGTGGGCCCGTCAGTACACTTTTTTTATAGATATAGAGCGAGGCAAAAAAGTGAGAGAGTATTGGTGTTTAAAAACCTGCTCTTTTGCTCTCAGCTTCGGCAAGCGTTCGGGTCGTGTACGTGTAAATAACGAAATGTTTCGCCCCCCTGGGAGGAACCAAGGACTAAGTATCGCTAGTATAGGGATTTTAAGATTTCATTCAAACAATTTAGCATTTATTTCAGCATCTTTATTTTTATAATAGACTAGCACATAACCCGTCGCGCTTCGCTGCGCCTTTAACAGTATAGAACCAATATCAGACCGTGGTCGGATTTTCCATCATTGGGAAATCACACTTAAAATAATTGCGAATTTTATCCGTACAAACAGAATCTCAAGTCAATCGGATGAAAAGTAGTTATTTTCCATGTAGAATTTTCCTGGAATTTCGCGCCTGGGGCGGAATTTCCGTCATTGGAAAATCATGCTTCAAATTAATTCGTATTCTATCGTTTAAGCCAATCGGATAAATAAAAGTTTTCTTGCATGCAGAATTTTATGCGCTTTTTCACTCGTTGGGATCAGATTTTCCGACATTGGAAAATCACATTTTTCTATTATATGAATTGAAACCGAGCTTCAAGCCAATCGGATGATAAATAATTTTCTTCTCGCAGAATTTGCCGGAAATTTTACGGCAGTCGGGTAAAATTTTCCGACTTTGGAAAGACGCTTTTAAATTAATTCGTATTACATTTTTACAAACCGAGTTTTAAGCCAACCTGGGGGCGGTTTTTTGGACATTGAAAAATCACATTTTAAATCATTTCGTATTCTGTCCTTACCAACCGAGTTTCAAGAAAATCGGATGGTAAATACTTTTTTATGCAGAATTTTCCGACCTTTGGGTAAAATTGTCCAACATCAGAAAATCACATTTCAAACTATTTCGTATTCCATCCTTACAAACCGAGGTTGAAGACAATCGGAAGAAATATAGTTTTTTGTGTGCAGAATTTTACGGCCATTTTCCTCGTGGGCACCGTCTTAGTACGCACCTTCCCCACTAACAGAACTCCTCTCCAAATTACAGCCATATATCTCTTACCGTTTAGGCTGTGCAGTGAATCAGTCAGTGGGCCCGTCAGTACACTTTTTTTATAGATATAGAGCGAGGCAAAAAAGTGAGAGAGTATTGGTGTTTAAAAACCTGCTCTTTTGCTCTCAGCTTCGGCAAGCGTTCGGGTCGTGTACGTGTAAATAACGAAATGTTTCGCCTCCCTGGCAGGAACCAAGGACTAAGTATCGCTAGTATAGGGATATTAAAATTCCATTCAAACAATTTAGCATTTATTTCAGCATCTTTATCTTTATAATAGATAACACACTATAAGAAAACAAAAGAACTGCGGACTGAGCGCTTGATAATTATAAGTGGTCTGCCACCGAATTGGAAATGGCCTCAGTGGCGCGAGGGTAGAGAGTCAGCCGCCCATGTCAGCAGTTGTGGGTTCGAATCATGGCCTGACGCGAGCGAAGATTTTTTTTTGTTTTTTTGTTTTCAAATTGTATTTTTATTGTATTTTTAAACAAATATAATTTTTTGTTATTTTTGATATCAAGAAAACACACTTCTAGTAAATATTTTCAGCACTTAAACGTTTTTTTCGTTTTGGAGAGCAATGGGAGCTGCGTTGAGGAAATGCTTTCTTAGTACAATGTCCGATCACTAAGGAAGTTATTGTGAAATTTTGAAGGTTCTAACTATTATGGTTTTGGCTCCACATCGATGATCATATGAAATGTCTTATCACTATATGATTATAGATAACACACTATAAGAAAACAAAAGAACTGCGGACTGAGCGCTTGATAATTATAAGTGGTCTGCCACCGAATTGGAAATGGCCTCAGTGGCGCGAGGGTAGAGAGTCAGCCGCCCATGTCAGCAGTTGTGGGTTCGAATCATGGCCTGACGCAAGCGAAGATTTTTTTGTGTTTTTTTGTTTTCAAATTGTATTTTTATTGTATTTTTAAACAAATATAATTTTTTGTTATTTTTGATATCAAGAAAACACACTTCTAGTAAATATTTTCAGCACTTAAACGTTTTTTTCGTTTTGGAGAGCAATGGGAGCTGCGTTGAGGAAATGCTTTCTTAGTACAATGTCCGATCACTATAGGAAGTTATTGTGAAATTTTGAAGTTTCTAACTATTATGGTTTTGGCTCCAGATCGATGATCATATGAAATGTCTTATCACTATATGAATATAGATAACACAATAAGAAAACAAAAGCCTTGCGGACTGAGCGCTTCATAATTATAAGTGGTCTGCCACCGAATTGGAAATGGCCTCAGTGGCGCGAGGGTAGAGAGTCAGCCGCCCATGTCAGCAGTTGTGGGTTCGAATCATGGCCTGACGCAAGCGAAGATTTTTTTTTGTTTTTTTTTGTTTTCAAATTGTATTTTTATTGTATTTTTAAACAAATATAATTTTTTGTTATTTTTGATATCAAGAAAACACACTTCTAGTAAATATTTTCAGCACTTAAACGTTTTTTTCGTTTTGGAGAGCAATGGGAGCTGCGTTGAGGAAATGCTTTCTTAGTACAATGTCCGATCACTATAGGAAGTTATTGTGAAATTTTGAACTTTCTAACTATTATGGTTTTGGCTCCACATCGATGATCATATGAAATGTCTTATCATTATATGATTATAGATTACAAAAGAAATATGCCTTGCGGACTGAGCGCTTCATAATTATAAGTGGTCTGCCACCGAATAGAAAAAGGCCAAAGTGGCGCGAGGGTAGAGAGTCAGCCGCCCATGTCAGCAGCTGTGGGTTCGAATCATGGCCTGACGCAAGCGAAGATTTTTTTTTGTTTTTTTTTGTTTTCAAATTGTATTTTTATTGTATTTTTAAACAAATATAATTTTTTGTTATTTTTGATATCAAGAAAACACACTTCTAGTAAATATTTTCAGCACTTAAACGTTTTTTTCGTTTTGGAGAGCAATGGGAGCTGCGTTGAGGAAATGCTTTCTTAGTACAATGTCCGATCACTATAGGAAGTTATTGTGAAATTTTGAACTTTCTAACTATTATGGTTTTGGCTCCACATCGATGATCATATGAAATGTCTTATCATTATATGAATATAGATATATCAAGGCCCTGCCATTGCACTCTCTGCAACACCGGAGAGAGAGAAGACACCGCCCACTTCTTTTCTCGCTGTCCAATCCTAAAGGAGCTCAGGGTCCTATACTGGGAAAAAGATGCTCTGACCGACCAGGAAATGTTCAAACTCTTAAACGGAAGCAATTGGCGTTTGCTCACTTCCTATCTCAGAGAGTGTCTGCAGTATCGACGCGATTTTTTAATTGATTTTGGAGACGTGTAATTGGAGATCAAAATCGATGAGTCATAATTTAAAAAAATGTTACCTACATTTGGCTAACGGCAACTTGCCACAGACAATTTTTTTTTTAATCATTGTAAATCCTTAACATTTTGTCACTTTAAGATTTTTGTAACTATATACATACAAGCATTAATGGATCTCAATGAAAATAAAATATATACTACTATATACTATCACTTGTAGCACTAAGGTATAGGTGCCCGACTTTTCGTAGTCAGGGTCTGGGTCGAGCAAGCTGTGCACAATTTGTTCAGAGTAAATTCTTGTTGGAAATGCTTACACTTTTCCCCCAGTGCCTAAGTGCTCAACAAAGTGAACACCCTAATTAAGTTTGAGAATACTGATTCTTAGTTTGTTTTTTACTTGTCTTAAGATTTTTTGTACTCAGTTTAAGTAAAACGTACTAACGTACTAAGTAAACGTACTTACTAAATTCGAGTCCGATTTGACTTAATTTTAGTACGCCTTTTTCTCTCTGTGTACTTTTTTCGTATAAACTTAATTATAGACTGTACTTCAAACTTAAAAAAACACTAAATGATAATAAATGCACAAAATTAAATTGCGTACGATTTTCATATATTTTACCATATTTTTTAATTTGCGTGCCTAACTGAATTAAAGCCAAGAAAATTACTGTGACACATTTTTCAAGTAGATACAGTCAAGACTAAAAAATTCTGAAAGGGTGTTTTGAAAGTATAAAACAACGGGCTGAGTTTGTTCTGATTAGCTGCCGTTTTCTTTTATTGCACTTAAAATTCTTCAAGGTCAGAGTAGGATTAACGATTCCATATCTCGGAAACTATTTTGCATTTTGGTTTATGTTCTTAGCAAAGTGGTTGCTCTTGGCTTGGCCTACAAAACTTTTCTTTGTAGCAAATCAAAAAATTACATCTTCAAATGCAAAATTACAGAAGTTGTAAAAAAAAAGACAAGTATTCACCACTTAATTACAGTTTCTCAACTTATTCTTGAATCTTGGTAAAATAGTAAAAAATAAATTTTCTTTAGCTAAAATTTTTATGTTATATTTTTCACAATTTTATTGATCTAATATCAAACAATTGACATTTTTTGTCAGCCAATAAATTGCCACCAAAAATTATAATATTTTGAGTTTTGGTTAAGATTATACTTGCTTAAGGGCCCGTAACTACGTTTTTGTCCTTCATTGCTTAGTCAAATTCGTAGCAGTTTTCAAGACAAAGTTAAAAAGCAGTACAAAATGAGGGCAAAACATGATGATTTTATGACATTTTTGTAATTTTGGGCTTAGATGTGACTATTTTAAATTTTTTGTAAACTAAGTCAAGAGCAACAACTTTCTTTTTGACGTCAAAGCGAAATAGTTTTCGAGATATGGAGTTTCAAGTCCCAATTATAGGCTTAAAACTGCAAAATGCAATGAAAAGAAAACAGCAGCTAGCTAGACTACCATCAAACCTTTGCAGAATTATTTTGGTCTCGATTTGATCAACTATTTAGTGTTGCACTTAAAAATAATATTTTTGACGACTTTTTTATTAACTTGCTTTATGAAAATCACAATATATAAACATCACGATTTGATTGCACGCATAAATGCTGTATTAAAAATCACAAACTCATTTTTACAGTTGTTTTCAACATACTTGCACGAACTACTTACATACTTATGTATGTAACTGTTCAAGTGCACCTACATATGTATGTATGTAAGCTATATAATTTTGTGATTGAACAGAAAATACTTACTTGGGTGACACGTCTTTAAAACACACAGTCATTTCACCCAACAACACAATTCAACAATTCGTCAATTCAACACAAAAAAAATCAACACAAAACAAAGTCTTCACAAAACAATTTCAACACACGTCAATACAACACTAAGTTATTTCACCAAACACAACAATTTAACACACGTTAATTGAACACAAAAAAATTTCAACACGTCAATTCAACACAAAACAAAATAATTAATTTATTATTAAATTTAAAAACTTATAGACGTGTGTTGACTTTTTTTTGTGAAGACTGTTTTGTGTTGAATTGACGTGTTGAAATTGTTTTGTGTTGAATAGACGTGGAACCTAAAGTTGAGTTACGATGACTTTTATTAGTGATAGTAAATATAATGCCAATGTGTAGTACCATCAGAGATAGAAGGGGGACACTAGCTGCAGTTAAATTTTTTTTGGAAAAAGTCGCGCGATTTGGCTATGTCGGCGCTGCGAAATAAGGCCCCAATGAAATAAGGCCCCCAAAATTTATATGGAAAACAAAAACAACGATTTTTTCTCAAATTTGGGGTGTTATTTCATTTTTTGGGGCTTTATTTCCTAAATAAAATTTCAAAATTAAATAAGTCCCCAAATAAAGAAATGAAATAAGGCCCCAAAAATTAGGTTTGCGGTCTTATTTCATTTCAGGAAATAAGACCCCAATTTTTAATATGAATTTTTTGGGGTCTTATTTCGTTTCTCTTATTTTTGCTGATATTTGAAAAATTCCAATAACGGCTAATTTTCTTATCTGCCTGCGTTTTCTGACTTAGTATTTGATGCATTTTTGTACAGATGTGCAAAAGTACCGTTCATTAGTTCATTATGAAATAACTCCCCAAAGGGGCCTTATTTCATTTTATCGTTTGGGGACTTATTTCATTGGGGACTTATTGCCTGCAGCCGACTATTTCGACTCGGCTGTTGATGCTGATCAAGAATATATATACTTTATATAGTCGGAAATGATTCCTTCTCCCTGTTACATACTTTTGCACAAACTTAATATAGTCTATGTACCTTTGGTACAGAGTATAAAAGTTCAATTCAGCACATAGTGTGCGCCATTTCATGTATGTAGTGTGTTTGTTTTTCGAAAGCTGAAATCTCGGCTTAAAGTTCTGCCGTCAGTTCAGTTTTCTGCCGCTAGTGTGCGCGCCCCTTACTATTAGTTTTAATTTAGATATTATTTCGGGTATATTTGCTTCATTTATTAAGGCTACAGCTGTTGTGACATGGGGTTCTGTTATAGAGTTTACCAATTCTAGTGCATCTATGAAACTTTGCAGATTTTCTGCTTTTCCATCGAATGATGGAATGATGGAATGAGTCGCGAGGCTGTATTAAGGAAATCTATGCGTGTTTGTGCCATTTCGATGGCTTGTGTGCTTACCGACAGACATCGTACAAATTTGTGACATGGATTCCTGATCCAGGTTTACCTCAAATATTGCTTTCTTGTTGTAGGTATTTGGTAGAAGGAATTCGAGATTGTGAAGCTGCGATATTTTTACAAGCTGTTCCCTCAGTTGGTTAACAATTGTATTTGCCTGAAATGATTGTAATTAATCAAACTTCGATATATTCTTGCTTAGTTTTTTTATTAATAAAATTAAAAGTTTATACCAAGTAACTGTATGTTTATTAATAGTGGGACTTAATAAAACTGCTGATTTATTCAAACACTTGTAAGATTTATAAAATTTATCTTTATAAAATTGTATTTCCCTAATTAGACTTTGCCAATCCATATGCTGCTACTTAGCTGCCTTGGACGTATGTTTTCTTACTCTTCTGTTACTCCTATTGCTCTTACTAAAAAGAGCCTGTACGTTCTATGGGTGAAGTGTAAGCTTTGTGCTCAAACAAAATTTCTAATATCTTCTTTTTGCTTTTGACTGCACTGCATTGACTTGCAGTCCCCGTTATACATAACCTTTTGATTTGTTTTAGTACTTCATGGTCAAAGCTTTCATTTCTGTGCTAGTGGTTTATTAGTCTCGTTTTGTGCACACTTCTAAGCAAACGTCTGATCGTTAGTTAAAAATTTCAGTTTGTTTAAGTTGTTTATGTTTGTTAAAAGTTTATAATTGTTCTATGTAAAAATTCAACTTGACTTCATTTTATTAAAAACAATTTTTTTTCTCCATAAATTGAAATATGTAAGTCTAAACTATTTTAATCTAATTAAAATATTTTTATGTGTTGTTTGAATTTTTATTGCGGGGCGTAATCGCCGTTGCCGCACCGGTGCGCCTGGGAGGCACTCAAGTTTTAATTCTTTTTTTTTTGTTTATTTTATCGCTTTAAACGCTGGTCGATCCTCTGCCAGATTTCGGTTGCCTCTTGCCTATCTTTTACCAATTGCCCACCTCGACGCCTTGGGACTTTTATGGCTGGGATTGTGGTTGGCCGACTCTCTTCCAGCCGTCTTTGTTCTGCCGCCGCTCGTCTTGCTGGTTGTCGAGCCCAGGATTGCCCCTACCAGATTTAGGGATCCTTGCTGTTGCACAGATGTGGAGCAAATGATGCATTTATTAGGCGACAGGCCTCTAATTATATCAAAACGTTATAATGTATTCTTATGGATCTAATTGATTTATACATTGGAGTTAAAGCTTATGAAAATTTACCGGTACATAAAGTATAGGGTTGAACTTAACATTAGTGGAATGCCTAAAGTCTACTTTATAAGTATACTACATTCCTCCAAAGCACAAGTGAAGTAAGAGAAGTACTTGAAGTTTCAAGCGCAGACGTCAATAGAACAAGAAAGCAAAGCAAATTTCGATTTCATTTGCTTACGAAAAATTAATTTTTAATAACACAGTGCTACAAATTTCCAAAAATTGTAATAACCTGGGTATAGCACAGGGGTATAGCGTACGCTGTAGAGCAGGCTCTTCCTCATACTTGGTTTTTCTCGGGAACCCCCAAAATCTGAAGTTATGGTCCAAAAACCGTTTATTGATCATTTTGCTCACTTAACTTGAAATAACTCAGGAATGAACCATCCGATTTTATAAAACTTTGCCAATTCTGATAGCGACGAGAAGAGTCTAACATATTATATTCATGGGTTATAGTGATTTGCCGCGATGGCTGTGAAATGCGGGTTACAGATCTGGTATTTTCAACTTTTTTTTCGAAATTTGTACTTTGACCACCGCTGGTTTCACTATTTTATTCTATGCGACTTTTTCTTAAATTTTATTTTAAAAGCTCATTAAATTCTGCGTTGAAAAATTGTTCTCCCGATGAATTTGGTTACCTAATGTCGAAGTTATTCGCGGATATTTGAGCACAGTTCGAAAATCTAGTATTCTATTTAAGTGTGTTGACAGAAAATCGATTGAACTAACATAAATGCCCCTCAAAGTATAGTTTGCTAAAGTTTGGTGGGTAATTTAAAAATAGTTTTTCATGTTATTATACAATCACATAAATGCTTACATATTTGTTTGACAATTTTGGACTGGGGGGGAATTTTGCAAATCTGAAACAAACTTGATCTGCGCACGGCCTATACCTATGTACATTAGACTGGCCCTTAAAAATAGATTTCAAAATACCGGGCGGAAAAAGGGTTCGTTTTGGTCCCAATAGATATGAAAAAAGTTTGGCAGCGATCGGACTTCATTTAGTGGACGCGCGTTCGCCCTCAAAATCGAAAATTTAAAATGTATGGGAAATGAGGGGGATGAGATTCGAATTTAATTTCTAAAAATTCCAAAAAAAATTTTTATTTGGTAATTCTTTTTACATCCTTTTAGGGGAATATCATAGCAACATTTTAAATATAAATGTGTCTTATTTTGAGAGTCAGCCTGGCCAGAATCATATCAAAAGGGTAAATTTTTCAAATTTTTTTTTGGTATTTTTTTCGAAGAATTTCTAATACATATGAGATTTTGATTTTTGCTTTTGCCCGGGCGGCAAAACTATCGTTTTGGTCCCACAAGATATAATAAAAAGTTTGGCTGCGATCGGACTATATTTAGTGGACGCGCTCTCGCCTTAAAAACCAAAAATTTTAAATATGCTACCAATATATGGGATGAGATACGGATTAAATCTGCAAAACTAGAAAAAATTTTTTTTGTGATTTTGCTCTTTAAAACTTTTAAGGGGGAATACCATAGCAACATTTCACATATTTTTGTTGGATATTTCGACCGTAAACTTGGTCAGAGTCATATCAAATCGGTCAATTTAAAAAAAAATAAAATTTTTTCTGAGATTAATTTTGGATTTAATCTCTAAAATTTTAAATTTTTTTTATGTGTTATTTCTTTTTATAAACTTTAAGCGAAATATCATAGCAACATTTTGAATATTAATGTTAGATATTTTGAAAATAAATTTGGTAAGAATCATATTTAAAAGCACATTTTTCACATTTTTTTATAATTTTTTTATGTTTTTTTTTTTAAGATAAAATAATATATACGAGATATGCTCTAAATACCCGACATTTACATTTAAAATGTTGCTATGATATTCTTCTAAAAGAATATAAAGCTCTCAAAAGAATATAAAGCGAAATAACACTTAAACATTTTCTATTAAAAATTTTAGATATTAAGCCCAAAACTCACCCCAAATATTGCGCATATATTTCAAATATTTGATTTTGAGGGCGAGTGCGCTTCCACCAACTGAAGTCTGATCGCTGCCAAACTTTTTATTTTATCTATTGGGATTAAAACGAAACTTCTTCCGCCCAGGGAAGAGCAAAAATCATAGTCTCGCATAAATTAATTTATCATTAAAGAAAAAAACCCAAAAAAAATGAGAAAAATTGGAGTTCTGATATGATTTTGACCAAGTTTTCTCTCGAAAAATCCAACAAAAATATTTAAAATGTTGCTATGATATTCCGCAAAAAGTATTTAAAGAGAATTAACACTTTAAGAAAATTTGAAAATTTTAGAGATTAAATCCGAAATTAATCTCAGAAAAAAAATTTTTTTTTTTTAAATTTACCGATTTGATATGACTCCGACCAAGTTTACGGTCGAAATATCCAACAAAAATATGTAAAAAGTTGCTATGGTATTCCCCTTAAAGGATTTAAAGAGCAAAATCACAAAAAAATTTTTTTTTCAAATTTTGCAGATTTAATCCGTATCTCATCCCATATATTGGTAGCATATTTAAAATTTTTGGTTTTTAAGGCGAGAGCGCGTCCACTAAATATAGTCCGATCGCAGCCAAACTTTTTATTATATCTTTTGGGACCAAAACGATAGTTTTGCCGCCCGGGCAAAAGCAAAAATCAAAATCTCATATGTATTAGAAATTCTTCGAAAAAAATACCAAACAAAAATTTGAAAAATTTACCTTTTGATATGATTCTGGCCAGGCTGACTCTCAAAATAAGACACATTTATATTTAAAATGTTGCTATGATATTCCCCTAAAAGGATGTAAAAAGAATTAACAAATAAAAATTTTTTTGGAATTTTTAGAAATTAAATTCGAATCTCATCCCCCTCATTTCCCATACATTTTAAATTTTCGATTTTGAGGGCGAACGCGCGTCCACTAAATGAAGTCCGATCGCTGCCAAACTTTTTTTCATATCTATTGGGACCAAACCGAACCCTTTTCCGCCCGGTATTTTGAAATCAAAAAAAAAAGTTAATATAAGGGCCAGTCTAATGTACATGCAAAAATTTGTATCTCTATCTCTTATAGTCTCTGAGATCGACGCACAGTGGTTGCGTCCATAGGCCAAAAATCAAAAAATCGATCACAAAATATTTGGACCAAATGTAGGCATATCGTCTCATAAATGACCAATCTTCTTAATGGCAAACCTGTTTTTTCTGGAAAAAATAGCCTTGAAAGCGTGAACACGTGTTCATTTTTACCACGCAGCTGCACGCCGGGCCAATATTTTACAACAAAAGCGAACTTCAAAGTGGTCAGTCGATTAATTACGTTGCCGATTTTAAGTTATATTTAATGGATTTTGAAGTTAAAGGTATTTATTTTAAGTTTCAATATTAATAAAAGTCAACTTGTGTTGTATTAGTTTTGAAATTACTGCTTCAGTTTTTTCTGTTTTTTGTACATTTTGTGTGAGGTTTATATTGCTTACTTGAAGTTTTAGTTGTGTTCCCCCAAAATCCCCCCGACTCATTTTTTTTTTCAGTGGATTCGTGTGTGTCTTAAGATAATACAAAATTAAAGTTAGCTGCAGATATTTGCTAAATAAAAAAAAAACATTAAAAAACAAACATTTAAAAAAAAATTATAAAATGAGAAGAAAAAGCATGCTCCTACTGGGACTTGATTCCAGGCCTCCACGTTTGCTAAGCGAATGTCATGTCAACTTGAACAACTGTGTACATTAACTATGGTTATGTCGCCACGTTTTGTTTAAGCAAATAGTCGAGTGGGGTAAGGCGTCGTCAAAGTGTTCAGTATTTGAGAGAGGTCCTGTGTTCAAGTCCCAGTAAAGTAAGTAAAAAAAAAATTTTTAATGCGCTTATTTCTAAATAAATTATATCTATCTCTATAGGTTAGGAAAAAGTAGTTTGGTGTGAGGAGGTGGTGCTGGTGTTGGAACGGGGGGAGGTTGGACAAACCCTAAAAACCGAAGGGTTAGGGCGGGGTGGATCCAAAAACACAACCACCACTCACGGATTGGTCTGTGGTCGGTTCTACCCTACCTCCCCTAAAACTTTTTTTCATTGTTTACTGTCAGCTGCTTCCTCCTTATGCCAGAGCTGCCATAACCGCTTGGGAATTTTAAATCGACCTAACAGCTAAAATTAGACAATTTCGAAATACAAAATGCACCAAATCCACCTAGATTTGCAAAAACAGCAACATGAGAAAACGGCCCTAAGAGTTTTTTAGAAAAATTGCCCTAGAATCTAAAACACAAATTTTTGTTTTTTAGAAAAGCATTTCTAAATTTTACGGCGTTTTCGGCCTGTATAAAGTTGTATTTTTATGCCCTTTTTAGGCCCTTTCTAAAAAAAAATTAAAGCAAAGAAGACTAAAAAAACAAAGCTACAATTATTTGGAGAGCTACGAGGTGGACAAACATGTGGAGCTGATCAAAGTGGGCCAGTCGCTACTATTTTTATGGAATCTGGCCAATAAAAACCGTTTTGATACCCTTGAGGCTGAGAATCTTTTTCTGTATGTTTCTCCGTTGATGTGGTTGGTATGCCATTCGCCCAATGTGTGCACACCACCGGAGTCCAAACCTCCGTAGCCTCCACAGCCCACGGCCAAACAGCACTGAACCTTCGCAGTCTCCATAGCCCATTATAGTAGTGTTTCCTCCGGCTTACTGTGGTAGTTTCCGTTGCTCCAGCCGCTACCGTTGCTACCTTTAGGTATTCGCTATAGTATATCTTAGGGGTCAAGTTCTGCTCACGCAGGCCAATACAATACAATGACCATGGCATTGTCTATGACCTTTGAATTTCTCCCAGTGACTTCCTTTATCAATTTTCTTAACTCTTTAATTTTATTTGAATTAGCCCGCCAATTTCTTAAATAAACAACAGCTGAATTTTTTGATGTTGCCTGGTCACACTACATTGTCTAAGCGGCTCAGGAAATTATCAAACAATTTCCGCACCGCAAAAATTTCGAGTGTCTCAGTACCTAGCTAAAGCCTTTAGCAAAAAGCTCTCAGTTACTAAAGCTTTGCCTTAATTATGCAATTCGCCGCATCGTCTTATCGTCCGCGATGTTAGTGACGCCGACTCTTGCAGCGAGGTTCTTAGTTCGATCCCTAGAGTAAGATGACCAAGTCAAACAAAAACAAGTGAGAAAGTCGGTCAAGCCCGACTATAACATACTCTGTACCTGGAGTAGGAGCTTAATGCAGTACTGCTGCTGTGTCTCTCTCTATCTCAGTCTCTTTCTCTCTCTCTCTCTCTCTCTCTCTCTCTCTCTCTCTCTAAGCGTGTGCGGTGTTGGTTGTGAAAGGGTGGGGGGGGGGGAGGCGGGGGAGCTTTGTTCACTTTTTTGCTTATAACTTGAGAACCGTTAATCCGATCTTTATCATTTCTTCAGCAAATCGATACATTTTGACAATTACTAACTATCTCTAGAAGGTACGAACCATCTATCTACAAAACTGTGGAAGATATGACGCTTTTTCAAAATTGCGGGGGCGGGAGGGGGCGTGGCCAAATTGAAAATAAACTTGATCTGCCTGCAGCTATAAGAAACATTTGTCCCATACATGTCAAACCTCTATCTCTTACCATCTCTGAGATCTGTTTGTTCATACGGACGGACGGACAGACGGACAGACGGACGGACAGACGGACGGACAGACGGACGGACAGACGGACATGGCTATATCGACTCGGCTGTTGATCAAGAATATATATACTTTATAGGGTCGGAAATGATTCCTTCTCTCTGTTACATACTTTTGCACAAACTTAATATACTCTATGTACCTTCGGTACAGAGTATAAAAATAGAGGCAAGCTAACTTCGGCTCTACCGAAGTTTATATACCCTTGCACAAAGACCAATATAATTTCTAAGATGCCGAACGGCCATATATTGGTTTTGCAATATGCAGCTATTTTTTTTGGTGGCGACGAAAATTACGCTCTCTCCGCTCACACAAAGTTGAGAGCGTAAAAATTCTAAAAATAGAATTTACTTGCTTGTTTGAGTAATGCTTGAGAATACGTGTGCACACCTACCCACCCGACAATCGGTATCGAGAACGGATCCGTTTTCGACATTTTCTCGAAGGTTTCTCTAAAAAACAATAACACAGGGCAAGTTCGCCTACACCAAAGTGCTGTGCATTAACATTGGTATCTAGCCAAAATAAACTCAAAAAGTGCAAATAATTCAGCCATTAAACACACACACACCAATACAAACACACATATATCTCAATAGAAGGAGAAACTAAAGTTGACATCACCTTACAAAAGACACACAGTCAAAAACAAACAAACAAACAAACACTCAATTTATCCAATACACCATCCATTAAATCCGTAAAGAACAACTCAAACCATGGCACCAACAACAACTACACAACAGGCAAAGCGACAACGTCAAAACACGGGCACAGACCTCAAGGCCGGACTTTCATCCGACGTTCCTTCTCCTCAGCTGCTCGAGCTGATTGACCAGCGGTTTAAGGAGTTTGCTGGTGTAATTTCAGCCAACATCTCATGGAACGGATCGAATGCATGTCCGGCGAGATGCGGTTGCTAGGTGAGCGTGTTGTTTGCCTGGAGACTGAGGTCAGTTCCTATAAAGAGCGGGTTGGCGTATTGGAATCCAAACTTGCAGTAGAACGCAACGCTAGCAACGCACGCGATCTACGCCTCCATGGAGTCCCACGCACCGAGGGCGAGAATTTGAAGACACTGTTCCACACGTTGTGTTTGTCTCTAAACATAACCCCGGAGCCACGTCTAAAGAACATTTACCGATTAAAAAATACTGCTGTCGCAGTGGTTGACCCGGCGATTATCGTCCAACTCGAATTTATTGGCGACAAAATTTGTATTCTAAAAGCGGCTGCGTCTCACCGGCGCGAATCGAAACAGCAACTAAACCTGGGGTTATTAGGCTTTGAGTCACCTGCTCCGTTTTACCTAAACGAGCATCTGACTAAAGAGAGCTATGAAATCTTCAAAGAAGCAATTCGCCTCAAAAAGAAAAAGCTCTTTCTGCTTTTCACACGCCATGGGCTTGTACATGTGCGTAAAAATGCAAACGCTAGTCCACAATGCATTCAGCGCTTGGGGGAGCTTTCTCAATATGCTGAACGTGCGCACCGTACCAATGCCCAACACACCGACTCCGCCGTTCCCGTTGTTTCTCTTGTGCCCCCTGAATCACGGTTGCCACACTTGGTGTTTTTTTTTCTTGTTGGTGCACTGGTACTTTTTTTTTGAAATTGTCTCGTTTTGGCTCTTTATTCTTATAATTGGCTTAAGCGAAAAAGTGGAAAATTATTCGAAACCTAAATTAGATCCAGGATATTTTTCGCTGTCAACACTAATTGATAGTTGTAAATATCTTAAATATTTTTATTACTCTATGTACCTTCGGTACAGAGTTTGTGCAAAAGTATGTAACAGTGAGAAGGAATCATTTCCGACTATATAAAGTATATATATTCTTGATCAGTATCAACAGCCGAGTCGATATAGCCATGTCCGTCTGTCCGTCTGTCCGTCCGTCTGTCCGTCCGTCTGTCTGTCCGTCCGTCCGTCCGTATGAACAAACAGATCTCAGAGATGGTAAGAGATAGAGGTTTGACATGTATGGGACAAATGTTTCTTATAGTTGCAGGCAGATCAAGTTTATTTTCAATTTTTGCCACGCCCCCTCCCGCCCCTGCAATTTGGAAAAAACGTTATATCTCCTACAGTTTTGAAGATAGACGTTTCGTCTCTTCTAGAGATAGTTAGTAATTAGCAAAATGTATCGATTTGCCGAAGAAATGATAAAGATCGGATATATCGCCCTCGCCCCACCCCCTCCCACCCATTCACAACTAACACCACACAATCTTAGAGAGAGAGAGAGAGAGAGAGCGAGAGAGAGTGAGAGAGAGAAAAAGAGAGAGAAACTTTGAGATGAGCGCACCACCAGCATTGCATTCAGCTTCTATTCCAGGTACAGAGTATGTTATAGTCGGGCTTGTCCGACTTTCTCACTTGTTTTATAGTATGAAAGATATATTTTCAAAATTCACATATAACTTAGTAGCCTTAATGTTAGCGACTTAACAAAATTGGCGCGTTGACAAAATTTTTGTTGGTCTGAATGCCCAACAATACATATATATATGAATAGCCAGTGTATAGAGAAATCCACAACTTTAAAAGTAAAGGAAACGATACCCGAGTTTTACTTGGAGCTGCTTCTTAAAGTAATGAGGCGGTCTGATTTTAGACGAGAAGATATTAAATCTCTCATTATGATTGCACCAGCCAACGTAATTTGGGCAAAGAAACTGAAATAATGCCACTAAGTGAAAACTTGAAGAATTTATGTTGACCGGATCCTATTTCTTTATTTTGGGAAGAAGTGGCAAAAGTAAAAAATGGGGTTAATATTGAAATCTTTAAGGAATTAGTTGGATATATAAGAAATATATTTTCCATTCCACACAGCTTCGATTCGGCGGAGGGTAATTTTTTTGCCATAAGTTTAATAAAACCAAATTGAGAAACAGACTTGAATTTTATTCAGTATGAAACTCTGTAAGAATACATATCATATACAAATTATGTGTGGTCTAAAAATAACTTACAAATATAGAAAATCATTATTAATACAAACAAGTAAGAGTGTTTCGGTCGAGTGCCCCGACAGCTTGAATTCCTTTTTCTTTTTAAATGAATTAAAAAAATAGGAAAGCGCACTTGCATATCTTCGGTGTTTTTGCTCGTATCTAATTGTGGTACTTTACAAATGTGATACAAACTCGATGTTGGTAAAGTATACACCTACTTACATGCCAAAAAAATCTCTGAGTTCGACGCGTTCATACAGACAGACTGACGGACATGGCTAATTCGATTCGGCTGTTGATGCTGATCAAGAATATAAATGTATACCTTATGGGGTCGAAGGTGCTTCCTTCTGGCTGTTACATACATTTGCACAACTTTGATTTTTATTACTTGTACTTTTAAGAATTCTCAATGAAGTGAAAATATAAAAACGAATAAGTGACGAAATTTGTTTAGGATTTAAAAGTGAATATTGACTGTTTTGGTTATTTTAAATGTTAACAAGTTAATTAAAAGGTACAAGATAAATTTTAAATTTTTATTTGTATATTTAAGAACACTTAAGAAATGAAATGGATGTGCGATTTTACGTTATTGACAAAAATATATATTGAAATTATAACATGAATATAAGGAAGAAAAAAATGTTGGCTCTTTTTTATGAAAATGGTTCTTTTTGAAATTTTTTGGTGCATTATTTTATACTCAAGTGGCAACCGTGCCCCCTGATGCTCTCCAACAAGAGCAGCAAGAGAAGCTTTTTCATGCTTAAACTTATTTTGACTTTTACTCTAGTTTTTAAGAGCATATTTAAGTATAATTTTGTCTTTTAATCTCTTTGTCTTAATAATTTGCGTGCGTCTCTATTTGTCTATCATAATTACACTATCAATGCAGGATAGCTTAACTAGTTCATTTGCGAGTACCCTAATCAAAATTTTATGCAAACAAAGAAATGGTCTGAAAGTAGCACACATTAACGCTCAAAGTCTACCTAGAAAAATGGATGAGTTACGACAACTTTTTGTTGATTCTAATGTTGATGTTGTTTGCGTATCTGAGACATGGTTAGTCTGTAATTCTTTTGATGTTTTGTTTGAATGTGAGGGTTATTTGTTGTATCGTTCCGATCGTGTAGGACATGCAGGGGGGGTAGCAATTTACATTAAAAAGAACATTAGGAGTAAGCTTGTCCGTAGAAATCCCATTGAAAGTAACATTGAGTACCTATTTGTAGAGCTCGCGAGCAAAGCATATGACGAAAAATTATTGCTTGGCTGTATATATCGGCCGCATCGCCACACAGACTATACTGACTTCACAAATGAGTTATCTGATCTATCTATGACTTTCCCTGATGTAATTCTGTGTGGCGACATGAACAGCAATTTACTTATTGAACAACATCTTTTGCTCGATATGGAATCAATGGGACTTTACGCAGTCAATACTACTGTAGCCACACACTTTACACGAACCTGTGATACTCTGTTAGATGTGTTTTTTGTTAGTGATAAAAATAAAGTCCTATTATATGACCAGGTATCTGTACCAGCATTTTCAAGGCACGATCTCATTTTTCTGACATATGAATTCTCTATTGACCGTATTGACCGTCATTTTACATACCGAGACTACAGAAATATTGATTATGACTTGCTCATGAATGAGTTCAAGAAATGTGACTGGCACTCCATATATAACCTTCCAGAATGTGATGATGATCTTTTTCACCATAACATTGAATATCTTTTTAACACTTGCGTACCTGTAAAATCTAAAATAAGTAGGCCGTCCAAAAATTCGTGGTTTAACCATGATATAGAGCGGAATATTCGTTTGCGTGATTACGCTTATAGAAAATGGAAGCGGTACAAAACGCCAGCACTACGCTTAGATTTTATTAAGTTAAGACGTTCGGTGGTCAAGCAAATTGCAACTGCTAAAAGAAATTACTATCATTCACACCTTAACCGTGCAATAGAAACTGGACAAACCTGGCGGGAGCTTAAAAAACTAGGTATAGGCAGACAACGACCGCAGCTAGTAGTGATATTGACATTAATGAGCTAAACCAAAAATTTATACAAGCCAACGTACCTGCACCAACAGAAAATAAGTACCTGTCTGTGGAATCTCGCTGTGATAATAGTTTTAGTTTTATGTATGTACGACGTACACTGTACGTCCTTGTGATGTTTTAGAATGTATTTTGTTAGTCAAATCGGATGCCGAGGGACCTGATAACTTGAATCCCAGATTCCTTAAAATTGTTCTACCACTCCTTCTCAATCATATCACTCATATTTTCAATACGGCACTAACCACTTCAGCCTACCCATATATTTGGAAAATCGGCAAAGTACTTCCTATACCCAAAACCAATAATGAGTTTAGACCAATTACAATTCTCCCTTTTCTCTCTAAAGCGTTTGAGCACATTATGGCAAAGCAGATGAAACTTTTTTTTGACAGCAATTGCCTTCTGAGCCAGGTGCAATCTGGTTTCCGAAAGAATCATGGTTGCATATCAGCCATCACAAATATAGTCGAAGATGTCCGCAAAAAAGTAGACGACAATCACGTTACATTATTGGGGTTATTAGATTTTAGCAAAGCCTTTGATACTGTCGACTATACTATTCTTTGCACTAAATTAAGAAAGCTATATAATTTTTCTTCAACCGCAACAAAACTACTGAATTCCTACTTAACTGGTCGACAGTAAGCCGTGGTTCTGGGTAACCGCTCATCCGAAATGGTCTCAACTACACGTGGTGTCCCCCAAGGCTCTGTTCTTGGTCCATTTTTGTTCTCTGTTTATATCAATGATCTTCCTGATAATTTGTCCAATTGTGCAGTCCATATGTATGCTGATGACGTGCAACTATACGTAAGTCGACCGTTAAACGATATTTGTGAGTGTGTTCGTATATGTAACAATAACCTATCCGCAGTATCTGACTGGGCCAAAGCTAACGCGTTGAGCCTAAATGCCTCAAAGTCCAAATGTCTAGTAGTTTATAAAAAAGCTGTAGACCTTAGACAGCTGCCTAACCTAACTATTAATGACTCAGTTATTAAATATGTCAACAAAGCTACAAATCTAGGTTTAGTCCTTAATGGTACTCTTTCGTGGAGCGACCATATAGTAAACGCAACTGGAAAGTTATATGGTTCGCTTAGGCAGCTGTCGCTATCTCAGAAGTTTATACCTGAAAATCTAAGAATGCTTGTGGCAAAAGCCGGCCTGGCTCCAACCTTATTCTACGGTATCGAAATTTTCGGCAGCTGTGACTCGCTCAGTATGCAAAGACTTAATGTAGCGTTTAATTCGATAGCGAGATACATCTTTAACCGTAGACGTACTGACCACATTTCTATATTTGCATACAAAATTTTTAACTTGACTCTTGAATCATGGATAAAACTGAAAACTCTCATCTTCCTTCACAAAATAATTTTTACGTGTCAGCCGAAATATCTTTTTGACAAACTTAAATTCGCATCATCTTCGAGAACTAAAAATTTAATAACTCCGCGGATTAAATTAGCTGGTGCAGAGAAACATTTTTATATTTATGCTGCTCGCTGCTGGAATGAACTCCCCTATTACCTAAAAGACACTCGTAACGCAACGCAATTTAAAACTCAGCTAACTGAATATTTTATAAGACAAAACAGATAAAAAGACAAAAAAAAACAAACAAAAAAAAAAAAAAAACAAGTGAGAAAGTCGGTCAAGCCCGACTATAACATACTCTGTACCTGGAGTAGAAGCTGAATGCAATGCTGGTGCTGCGCTCATCTGAAAGTCTCTCTCTCTTTTTCTCTTACTCTCTCTCTCTCTCTCGCTGTCTCTCTCTCTCTCTCACTCGCTCTCTCTCTCTCTCTCTCTCTCTCTCTAAGATTGTGTGGTGTTAGTTGTGAATGGGTGGGAGGGGGGGTGGGGCGAGGGAGATGTACTTTTTTGCTCATAACTTGAGAACCACTGATCCGATCTTTATCATTTCTTCAGCATTTAGCGATACATTCAGCGATTCATTTGGCTAATTACTAACTATCTCTAGAAGGTACGAAACGTCTATCTTCAAAACTGTAGGAGATATAACGTTTTTTCAGAATTTCGGGGGCGGGAGGGGGCGTGGCAAAAATTGAAAATAAACTTGATCTGCCTGCAGCTATAAGAAACATTTGTCCTATACATGTCAAACCTCTATCTCTTACTATCTCCGAGATCTGTTTGTTCATACGGACGGACAGACGGACGGACGGACAGACAGACAGACAGACGGACAGACGGACATGGCTATATCGATTCGGCTGTTGATGCTGATCAAGAATATATATACTTTATATAGTCGGAAATGATTCCTTCTCCCTGTTACATACTTTTGCACAAACTTAATATACTCTATGTACCTTCGGTACAGAGTATAAAAACCAAAAACAAAAAACAAAAAATTAACTTTAGTTACTTTTCAATGTGTTAACCTATTAGAAATGCCTTTATGTATACGTAGCCAGTAAGTTAGGGAATATTTGTCTTATATACATAAAAACTTTATACTGTGTGACCAATGCTAGTTTATAAGATTCTGTCTTATTGTATTGGGAAATAATAAATCCAAATTTAAATTTCAAATTTCAAAACTATCGAGAATGTGTTCCGTTTTCGGTCCGAAAAAGTATTACCTGTCGCTCAGTTTGTGGCAGCAAAACGTAAGTTCTCGACACACGTTTTCGGATCCGTTCTCGACACTTTCTCGATAGCGAAAACGTATTAAAAACGGATTAGTTTTCGACTAACTTATTAAAATATTTTCTTGAATATAAAATTATGAATCGATTTTTTTTTTTTTTGCCTGGCATACTGAAAAAATTTTTGACTTATTTTATCAAATTCCGAAGCGTCTAGAGCGAACTTTTTTGTGAATGCACCTGAAACGATTTAAAATTGGATTCAGTAAGCTGATCTAAGTATTTGAAATTATTTTTTACTTACTTCGAATTGCCAACGTCAAGATCAATCCCCTTACGGCCTTTTTTTCGCCAGTTCCGCGCCAGGAGCACTGTTGCGCCAGCTCATCAGAAAATACCGCGCGCCAAGAGCTTATAAATTTCTCGAACGACTTCTCGCCATTTAGGCTTATCTCGCTGACCTGAAAATAAACATTTTCAAACGTTTGTGAAATTGCTTTGCCTCAGACCTTGAAACTCAAATATACTTACAAAGTTTTTAAAGACTTCTTCGTTTTTTAATTTCTCCTCAAAATCATTTAGCTCATCTAAATTAGTCTAATAGAAGACTAATAATTTCTAAAATAAAATAAAATAAAAAATAAAAATAACTTTTATTTGATTTGGTTTCTTGAAGAATAGCATACAAAATATAAATACCTGATGATTGGGTCGAACTGGATTTCTTTGGACAGCTCTTGATGCTGCTTTCGTCAGTTTCGATAATGGTAATCGTTCCATCGTCCATGTTAAAAATTTCGTTATATTTATCGGCCATTTCTCTATTGATGCAGCAAAGGAATAAAAATATGCTCCTCGTCTATAAAATGACAAACTTTTCCTACTATTATTTCTACTGGAGCTATAACTATTTTGTCATCAAAAACTAAGTTTTCAGAAGAAAATATACCTATTTTACCTGAGTCTATAGGAAAACTAAAAAAGGGCTGTAAGTTAATTACTTGTTTACTGCTCAAAATATTATTTTCTATGTCAACTATTTTAAATATTTGGTAGTTCGTATTTTCCGTAATATAATAAAATGAATTATTGTCTTTTAAGTCAAAGAAAAAGGTCTTATAAAAAATTTGTTTGTCGGATGCATTTGACTTTATGTTATGTTGTTTGGGAAAAACGTCTAAAATACTACCTTCAACTAAGCGATTATATATCTGTTCCAGAACAAAATCGCTTTTTTTACCATTTTTTTTAATTGGCCTATATAGTTTTTAAAAGGGAAAGCGCTTATCGTCTCAAGAGAATTAAAAGTTATTGCGTGGCTGCTGAGATGCGTTAGGCAATGAAAATTGAAAGTCAACATTGTAAATGAATATAATGAAGGAATATTTTTCACAAAGTCATTTAAAAAAATTTGTGCTAGTGAGTTTTTTGTTCTGCAGTATTCCGTATGAAGGAGAAGTCTCATGGCCACACTAAGCAAAAGAAAGTGATTGTATCTTTCTTTATTTAATACACTTTTCAAAACGATCGGGCCAGTGTATAGCAAAAAAGAACGAAACTCGGTGGCTTTGTATCTCTCGAGTTCATCAAGTGATCTGGGTTTCCGGTTAAACTCTTTTGGAACGCATTTCCGAAGCTCTTGCAGTTTGGCACTAATCAAAGCAATATAGCCTTGGCTCAACGAATAAGAATGGCCTCTGGTTCTCGCTAATGCAAATATAATCGTCTTGACTACCCCTAGACAAAAAACATGCATATAGTCGACTCGCCCCTTTGGTTGCATTAAGTGCAGGAATAAAAGCCTGAGTGATGCTATAAATGCTCGGGCTGGCGCGTCACAAATTATAGCCCTCACTTTTACTTCAAAATGTTTGCTTTCAAAGATCACGCCCTCGGTCATCAATGTTTTCAATTCTGCAACGAACTCTTGTAAATAAGCATTTGGACTTTGAGGTTTAGTACAACCGCCACAGATGCCGGCCACAAAGACAGGTTTAGTTCCATTTATATTAATTAGAATGGGCCATACTTGTTTTCTGGAACTCTTGAACAAAGGAAGACCATCAACGTTAACATTAAGCCAAATGTCCGAGCGATCGAATTGAAAATTTCGCAAAAAATCTGTAAGTGCGTCCTTAACTCCATAGTGAACATACTCTCCCGGATGTACGGGTCGCTTTATAATTTCACATGGTGTACACTTTAGGGTACGCACATCCCTAGGCAAATCAGGAACTTTTTCTGACAGTAAAGCAAGTAAATCATTTGAAGCCTGCCTACAAATATTATTAAATGAAAGCCACTGCGCTAAACGGGTATTAAAACTTTTTGAATCCCCCTCGCTTTTATCTGCATAATTTTCAATCCCATGATCTCTGAAATTGTAAACATAATAAAAGTTTTTTTATTTCTCCAGACTTAAAAATGTCCAGTTCGCAAACATTCTTTAACAAAAACCACAACAAAAACTACAACAAAAACCACAACAAAAACTACAAGAAAAACTCCATCAGAAATTTACGAAGGGCTGAAATGTACTTTTTTAAGACAAGGCGGCACCTCACATAGTTGGCAATTTGGCCTGTGTTATTATTGTACACTTCAACATTAAACTTCAATTTAATCTTTGTAATCTATTTTTTAATCACAAATACAATTTGTTACACTTGGATAACCACCTTATGCTGGCAAACATAAGCTAAAAATTTACTTACCCATTTGCTTCCTCTATGTGTTCTTCTTCTTCTTGTTCTGTTTTATTATTTAAACTACACTCTCTGCTTGCTGTTCCAGAAGCAGCGTTATTAAAATGTTTGAACTCGCCAATATACTGGCGTCTTTTTTTATTGGCATCTTGTCACAATTATATTAAACATAAACAAACGGACAATCACCGAACGAACCTTTTCAAGCAAACTTTTTTCACAAATGACCTGACGCCGGTCATGACAACATGTGACTTCCGAAAAGTGCGTTGTGTTGTTTTTGCATCGCAGCTAAGTTTCTGTGCATTTTTCTTGTTTCTTTCTTTCTCTTCTTTGCTGCTGTCACAAATAGAAAAAAACGAGAGCGTAAGTTAAAGTCGGCTCTAACCGACTTCGATATACCCGTTACTCATGAGAAAACATGCTTAACAGTGTTCCTGCGTTCCCTAGGGTGACCATCCAAAAAGTATGTAACATTTTTTAGGGTGGGAGGGGGGGGTGGGGGTGCTTGGTTCACTTTTTTGCTCATAACTTGAGAACCGTTCATCCGATCTTTATGATTTCTTCGGCAAATTTATTCATTTTGCTAATTACTAACTATCTGTACGAACCGTCTATCTTCAAAACTGTAGGAGATATAACGATTTTTCCAAATTGCGGGGGCGGGAGTGGGCGTGGCCAAAATTTGAAATAAACTTGATCTGCGTGCAGATAAAAGAAGCATTTGTCCCATACATGTCAAACCTCTATCTCTTACCATCTCTGAGATCTAGGTGTTCATACAGACAGACGGACAGACGGACAGACGGACGGACGGACAGACAGACATGTCTATATCGACTCGGCTGTTGATGCTGATCAAGAATATATGGGCTAATCCGAAAATTTTTAAACCAAGGGTTGAAATTTAAAGTTGTCCAAAATCCAAATGTTTGTTAATGGAATAATAGGGTACATATTCAAGCTTCAAAATATGTAAGCAATATTGTTCTACGGTGGTTTGTCTGCTCTTGACAGAGGCATATCTACACCTTCCTCTTGCTTCTATTAATTCTTGAAAAAAAGGGTTTTTTATTGGTCACAAAAATGGTAAAAACAGTAGTTATAGTATTTTCCGCTTAGCAAAACTTAAAGTTTGTTTCATTTCCTTTAATTTAAGGTACTCATTATATTTGTAGGATATCTAATATATATTAAAAATTTAAACTAAAAATCGGGTTACTGTGTGTAACGTCCGCAACGGAAAATTGGGTTTTTTTAATTTAGCAGAATGAATTTTAATAATTCGGTTATCCAAACTTACTTTATAAACAGAGCTTTTTATGCCCTTTAAACTGATGAAAAAAAATATACCTTTATTACACATATTTTTGAAAAAAGTTAATGTGAAAATGTGTAACGTCCGCAACGGAAAGAAAATACTCAAAAAATTTTTTTTTATTTGAGGTGGAAATAGCTGTTTATAATGGATTATTCCCTGCTGAGTCTGAATCTGGGCTCTAAATTGCTCTAGGTTGTCGAGAATCCGAAAAACATAACCTCAAAGTAACAAAAAGTGTGTTTTAATAATATTAATCAGGGAATCAAACCGAAACCGGAACCGTATACCGAAAAGAACCGATTGAAACTCAGAACCGGAACCCGAACCGGAACCGATACTTCTAATTTTTTGTATACCGGTATCCGAGAACCGGTATTCTTGGAACCGAAAAGACCGAAAAGAACCTAAACGTTGTACCGGTACGGTTTCGGTTCTGAGTGCAACCACTAGACTGCGAAGCGAGCAGTTAGGTTTGGTGAATTTTTATTTCAATTTGGCTCAATTGTTAGCTTTAGTTAAAAAAAAAACAAAATAAAATAAAAAAGATTCTGGCTTAGCAAAACTTTTCTTCAGTGAAAGAGAAAATCGCGAGACCAGTCCCTTTTTTTAGATCCTCGTTATAATGTCAGGCTAACCTCTGAACAGAAAAGTACATATGTAACTGCTTTGACTGATATATATTCAAGAATTTTATCCACTTCTTTTCCTCATTGGTCATGAGGAGACCAGCTCTGACCCAACTTCTTTGTCTGAAAGTGGAGATGAAGTCGATTTATATATGATTTTCTATGAAAAAAAACAGGACAATACAAATACTTTAGTATTTTCACAAACATTAATCAAGGGCATAAATTCTGAGCATAAAAATGTAAATGGTATGAACTATCAAGAGTTATTCTTGCTGCTCCAGCTACACAAGTAAGCGTAAAACGTTTATTTTCCGGTGTAAAGTTTATTGTATTGTATATAATGTATTTCCGTCTATGACTCCGCTAAAAAATCAGATGGACAAGCTTCTAAGAAATAATCATTAAATTACCTTCTGTGTAAATAATTTTTTTATATTTTAAGTAAGTTTGGTGAAGACACTGTTTATAAAATATAATTTTAATCATCTTATGAATACAAACATGTATAGTTTGTATGGCAAACACACGCAAATGAAATTGAAAATTTATATACACATACATGTGTACTGCTGCTTACCCACTTTGATTGGACTTAAGTTTTAAAATTTATGTTAGTTTTACCGGTCCATACCGGTACGTACCGGTACGATACCGAAATAAAAAGGTACCGGAACCGGAACCGAATACCAAAACAGTAGCAGAACCAAAACAGAACCTTTTACCGAAACGATAGTTTCGGTACGTACCGGAACCGGAACCGGAACCACCCTCCCGGGATTTTTTTTTTTTATTTAAAATAAAAAACCCCAATTAAAAAAAAAAAAGAAAGAAAGAGGGAAAGAAAAAATAAAAAACACAAAAAAAAACCATCATTTTTTTTAACCCCCCCAAAAAAATTTTAATTTTTAATAAATCCAAAAAAAAACCGTTACCCCAAAAACCGGAAAAAAAAACCCCAAAAAAAATCGGTTTTTAAAAAACCAAACTAATTTTAAGCCCAACCGGTAGAAAATAATTTTTTTGCAAGCAGAATTTTACGGAAATATTCCTCGTGGGCGGATTTTTCAAAATCTGGAAAACACGTGTCGAACTATTTCGCGTACTAAGCGAAACAGTTTCAAGTCAATCGGATGAAAAAAAAAAATTTTTTTTATTCTATTTGGGTCAATGGAAAAAGTGTAACGTCCGCAACGTAACGTTCGCAACAGCACAAAAATTAAGATATTTTAATAACGGGACCACTTATCATTCTTTTGAAAGCTGGGTTGAATTGGTCATATATTCTACTAAATTTTTTGTTATTAGACTTTTTTTTGTTTATTATGCAAAATTCGCTAAAAAATGTGAAAATGCACATAAGCCTCAAAGTCGACTTCCATTTTTTGTAACGTCCGCAACGGAACTTTAAACAAGCATAACTTTTTTTCAAAAACAGATAACCTATTATCTTAAATTAGGTTTGAAAGTACTCCCAAAAAACTGCATTTTGCACCAAAAGTATTTCAAATATACCAAAATGGACGCCAGCTGTGTCAATTTTAAGAAGCAAATTTGCGTACAAATGTAACGTCCGCAACACAGGATTAGCCCATATATACTTTATATGGTCGGAAATGATTCCTTCTGTCTGTTACATAAATTTGCACGACTTTAGTATACCCTTTTTACTCTACGAGTAACGGGTATAATTAGCTGAAGTCCGTTTGAAACCCGCATCTCTTAAGTAAAACGGATTTCGGTTATAAGAGAAACTATCGTAATTCTCGTATGTCCGGATACATAAGAGAAATTGTCGGGTGGGAATGCTTACAAAAAGCGGCTGGCTCTAGAGCGCTCTCTCTCTCTCATGATATCTGCCTGCCAGTTTGTTATATGGCACCACACATTTTGACAAAATTTTGAAAACAAAAAAGTTTTTCTCACTAGAACTACTTTTTCGACAGATCGTTTCTATGGCAGCTATATGCTATAGTCATCCGATTTGAATCAAACTTGGCAGAATTGTGTGTTAGCATATAATATTGACCAGTAACAAGTTTGGGAGCGATAGCATTGAAAACAAAAAAGTTTTTCCTACTAAGACGTTTTTTCAAAACTATCTTTTGTATGGCAGCTTTACGTAATAGTTGTCCGATTTTCATAAAACTTATAAATACGAGGTTTGGGGACGATTGCGTTGAAGACAAAAAAGTTTATCTACTACTTTTTTTACCGATCGTTTCTATGGCAGCTATACGATACAGTCATCCGATCCGGCCGATTCCGACAAATGTACTGCGCATTTGTACCAAAAGACTTCGTGCAAAGTTTGGTTAAGATAGCTTTTAAACTGACGGAGGAGATAGCATAGAAACAGACGGACAGACGGACATGGCTATATCAACTCAGCTCGTCATGCTGATCAAGAATATATATACTTTATGTGTTCGGAGATGCTTCCTTCTATGCGTTACAAAAATCTGAACAATTTTAATATACCCTCTCCAAGGGTACACAAAATCTGAAAGAAAACTAATTTAAAATAAAATGTTAAGTAAATTTATTTTTGAGTCAAAATAAAAACATTTAAAAACTTTTTTTTAGCGTTTATTTTGCGAGCACAAAATGGCAAAAATTTAAAATAAACTTGATCTGCCTGCAAGTAAAAGAAGCATTTGTCCTGTAATAACCCGTATTTCCAGGAAACGGACTTTTATATAATTTACAATTTATTTATATTTATTTAGCTCCGTATTGTTCGCCAGCCCCTGGCATACTAAATAAGGTAGGCTCACTCGCTCTCTCACAACTCATTATATTTGTGTCAAAGAGAGCGAGAGCGAGGGAGTAAATTATTTCAATACAAAGCCTACTAAGTAAAAAACAAAAAATTCGTCCGCGGAGATGCTTTGCTAACAACAGTTGCTAACTGACTGAAATTTAACAAGTTGTCAAGAGAGCGAGAGAGCGAGTGAGCCTACCTTGTTTAGTATGCCTTGCGCCAGCCCAGATAGAACTAAACAACATTACAACATTTCCATACAGATCGAATTCAGGGAATGACCACTCCATTCCATGGCCGCCTTGTTAGTGCCGGATACTACGTCCCTTCTTTGTTTTCCGGCACGGAATCCTTTCCGTGAGAGTCGTCTGTAGTCTGGTTTTCCTTTTGCTTCACTGTTATAGGAACATTCTTAACATGAGATATGTTCTTCGTTATCTTCCTTCCCCCACCGCTCAACTGCACAATGTTTCCCTCTCTTCCAGTAACTTCGTATTCAGTGTTGTCGAAGTTGGTCGTCAGCTTGTGTGGGAATACGACGTTTTTGACTACTACTTTATCACCCACGTTCATATCTCTCTCGCAGGCCTTTCTCTTCTTGCCAGCATACTCCTTACCCTTTTGTTTATTTCGAGTATCGTTGTCTTTTTCTTGAAATTCATTATACTCTCCTCCCATGTCTTGTAAGCTTGGTATTTTGTGCCGAATGACTCTATTAAACATAAGTTCGGTTGGCGCTGTGACTGTCGTCCCGTGATGTGTCACATATATTAATATAAATTTCCGCACTGCTACCTTATAGTTTTCTATATTGGCGTGCGCAATTTTTAAACGTTTAACCAACGCTTTATTCATGTTCTCTACTTCGCCATTTGCTTGTGGCGGAGGAGTTTTTATCTGTTTGATCCCACATATTTTGCAGTATTGTGCTATCTCTGCACCGAGAAACTGTCTACCATTATTAGTTCTCAAAAACCTTGGATATCCCTACCTGGCAAATATTTCTTCCATCTCATTAATAATTGTAATGTAAAATTGGCCAATTGGTCAATCTTAGAGAGAGAGAGAGAGAGAGAGAGTAAGTCAACAGCTGCACAAAAAATTCATTAAACCGCGACAAAAAGTCGTTTAAATTCAATATTTTTTTTAAATATCGCACAATCAAAATACACCCGTCATCTCGTCTTTTTGATTTGTTGCTCTGCCTATTGTTTTTGGCTAAACAATTAACAAACATACACTTTGCCGCTGGAGCGGAGTAAGGGTCAAAGTGCCAAACAAACCAATAGGAAAACGTACTTGAAGTGAACAGGCAAAGGAGAGAGACTCCACCAACAACACACATCATTTCACTCAAAACCCAATACCACTCAACACTCACGCACTCATCTGTAACTCACTCAACGTCATGGCACCAGGTCAAGCCAAACGCGCTCGTGAGAACACCAACTCGGACCTGAAGGCGTCCCGATCCTCTGACGTTCTGCCTCCATCACTTTAGCAGATCCTCAATCAGCGCTTCTTGGAGCAGGCTGAGCTAATTTCTGGGAATATGCGTGATGCTGAACAGCGTATTCTCAATGCTTTATTAGAGCGTTTCGATGGGATGACACTGGAGCTTAAGCAGCAAGCCGAGAGGATGGCGCAGCTGGAACGTGAAGTTGGTGAGCTCAAATCTATGCGCGAATTAAAGATATTTTAAAGATAAAAAGACAAAGACAAAGTCTTGCAAATAAAATAGACGAGTTTAGATATATTTTTGTTGGTTCCAACATTGATGTTTTATGTGTTTCCGAAACTTGGTTCATGTCTCTTATTTGTGATTTGTCCGTTGCGTGTGATGGTTACAGAATTTGGGCTATTTACATGGGTAATAAAAGTTTTATAGCTCGGTGAACAAAATTTAACAGAAATTTGAATAATTGTTATTTTTTTTAGGACATAATATTTGAAAAAACAGTCAAGCCGAAAAAAAATTAATCTATAAAAAAATTATTTGCGCGCTTTCAAGCTGTCTTCCATCTTGAAATAAATTGTAAAATGTACATAAAAATATGCTCTTTCTGAGTAAAAATATTCGGATCCAATACAGATTGGCCCTCGCGGAGAAAAATACAAAGTTCTGATTTTTTTAAGGAAAAAAATACTTTCGATGGCTTTGGTTGCAGTCTCAAATTTTTATCGAAAAGTTCACGAGAAAATAACAATAAACCGTCTTTGGTTGGATTAAATCCGATAAACCGTTTAAGAGTTATGATTTTTTTTAATTTTCATTTGTATCCGGTTTATCTTAAGAACTGTTGAGGGTAGGTGAAACATTTTTTGGGGTATTTTCATCTATGTATAGTACTTAAAAATAATAGCCATTAATAATTTTTTGGAAATAAAAAATTGAGGTGGCCGAGTTGATATGGAATGTCCCATATATAAATGTTTTTGCACATGTTGTTTTACATATAAGTCATTATTTTTCAACACAAACAGTTTCCAGACTCAATAAGAAAACGAATGACATATTTATGTACAGCAAGCACTTTATTTAATTCAGAGGTACGCATAAATGAAAGTCCGTGGAAGTTAAAGTAGATATAGAATTGAATTCTGGATGACATATTTATTTAGCTGTATATTATAATTGTAAGCTGTGTTAAAGTTGCTAGAAAAATGAAAAAAGAACGAAATTTTTAGCAGAATAGATAAAGTTCATGTGTCTTATGTCAATGTCCGGCAAATCACACATGCTTATTTTGCCTTTGCATGTGTGCGTTCAGACACGCGAGAGCGCTCTCAGTAAGCACATGTTTGTTAGTGCAAAAGAGAGCAGTGTAAGCTCGTATAGTGTCTGTGTATCGACGCCGATGCTACAGAGGATGGACGTCGCTACACTGCGCGGACACTGCTATATGTTCACAGTCAATGTAAGAGGGATTTGCTTTACAAATATCATTGAAAATATTTTTGAACCATTCTTCGTTTTTTTTTTTTTCAATTTATGTCTCTAAAAAATGTTTAAAAAAATGTATGTTAAGGTACAAGAGAGAACTTTAAAAGTCATTAGAAAATCAAATGTTTTAATTTTGAAAGCTAGTGTCCTTCTCTTTGAGAGCGTTCAAAATTAATTTTTGAATGCCAGTTCTTAAGCCTAATTTTTTAACAGGATTCATATCCTTAAAGAAAGGCAGAAGACTTTTCAAAAAAAAAGATCGGTATCTTCTGGAGTTTCTAATTCCTTCTCCAATAGCTTTAGCTTCTTTTCTTCAATATCCAAAAGCGCCGAGTCCGATCCAATATTTGGCTTATTATACCCGTTACTCGTTGAGTAAAAAAGGTATACTAAAGTCGTGCAAATGTATGTAACAGGTAGAAGGAATCATTTCCGACCATATAAAGTAAATATATTCTTGATCAGCATCAACAGCCGAGTCGATATAGACTTGTCCGTCCGTCCGTCCGTCTGTCTGTATGAACAACTAGATCTCAGAGATGGTAAGAGATAGAGGTTTGACATGTATGGGACAAATGCTTCTTTTATCTGAACGCAGATCAAGTTTGTTTCAAATTTTGGCCACGCCCCCTCACGCCCCCACAATTTGGAAAAAACGTTATATCTCCTACAATTTTGAAGATAGACGATTCGTACCCTTTAGAGATAGTTAGTAATTGGCAAAATGAATCGTTTTACCGAAGAAATGATAAAGATCGGATGAACGGTTCTCAAGTTATGAGCAAAAAAGTGAACCAAGCTCTCCCCGCTTACACCCCTCCCACCCTAAAAAAAAATGTTGCATACTTTTCGAATGTTCACCCTAAAGAACGCAGGAGCACTGTTAAACATGTTTTTTTTATGAGTAACGGGTATTTCGAAATCGGTTAGAGCCGACTTTAACTTACGCTCTCGTTTTTTCTTTTAATTAAATTTTTTAATTTTTGCAACAGGCTCGTCAAATTCCACAATTTCTATGTCCTCGGAATATTTTGGGCGCTCTACTATAAAAGACATATTTGATGTGTCTTCGAAAACAATTTCATCCAAGAATGTTGCTCTTTCCTTGAACGTGGAAATCGTCCTTAATAAAGGACATTAACTCAAATTATTTGAATCGTGACTTTTGTGGCGCAGGTGAAGCTGAGCCCGACGCAACCTTTGACAATTTACGCAGAGCCTTGCGGTACTCGTCCTTCATATACTTCCACTTCTTTTTGCTTTCTTCCTCTAGAAAAGAAATCAACACATTCAATAAATTTCATTATTTCAGATATTTGGCAACCGGTCAATCATTTTGTGGAATGTCCTTTAGCTTTCGAATGGGAGAATCTAGGCTAAGGAAAATTGTGAAGGAGACCTGCGTAGCGATTTTGAGCCATTTTTATAAAATTCATATGGCTTTACCAACTGAAAAAGAGTTCACAGATATTGCACACGGCTACCTAACAAAATGCCGATGCCCAAATTGTGTTCGAGCCATAGATGGAAAGCATTGTCGTATAAAATGCCCAGCAAATTCAGGTTCCGAATTGTTTAATTACAAGAAATATTTTTCGGTTGTTTTACAAGGCGTTGCAGATTCCAACTGCAAATTTATTTTGATTGAAGTTGGCACAAAAGGAAGCCAAAGTGATGGAGGTATTTTCGCATCTTCAAAATTGCATGAGTGCATTTTGTCTCAAAATGAGGCCATATCCAAGAAGACCTTTAAATCCGGCAAGAGCGAATTTTATTGAGAGGCTTTCAAAATTGACGATCATTTCTATACCTATGATATTGTTGAATTAAACAGGATAGCTAATCTTTCTATCACAAACAACAAGTATGAAGATGACGCTATAGCAATAAGATAAATATTTGTTAACTATTTTTCTAATAATTAGTTAATATTTTTATATAAAAATTTAAAAACTCCTTTTAACAATTTAAATAATCGTAACTGTATCTGTAACTTCTCATGAAAAAAAATATATATTTACTTGTAAAACATAATGGTTTTATTTAAATGTCCCATGCTGTAAACCAAGCAACGAGCTTCAAATCTCTCTATTTTTGACTGAGCTTTAATTTACCGGTTTTTCATTTTTGCACACGATTGATTTTGTATTACAGAGGGGAAAGTGGGGGGTTGTGCTCATAGTTTTGTTTTTCGAACATAACTTCGCCAAAAATCATTATTTTTTCGTTCTGTACATTTTGAATGTTAGGTAATAGATGCACGAAACTTTCCTTATCACTAGTTTAAAAAAATTAATTTTTGGGGTTTTTTTATTGCATATTGAAAAAACTCTACGAGTAACGGGTATAAAAAGTGATTTTTTAAAATTTCAAAAATTCGTGTTTTTAAGCAAATATTCTTTATTAAATAAAAAAAAATAATGATTACTTATTTTTTTTGTGGTCAATTTTCGAGTGGCTCACAACCCCCAGCGGCTCAGAACCTCCCATTCTCCCCTACATCTATATATATAAACAAGTGAGAAAGTCGGTCAAGCCCGACTATGTCATACTCTGTACCAAAAGCAGGAGCTGAATGCAACGTTTCTGCTGCGCTCATCTCTAAGTTTCTCTCTCTCTCCCTCTCTCTTTCACTCACACGTTGTTGAATAAAAATGCGGTGTTGGTTGTGAGCGCGTGGGAGGGGGGTGGGGGAGGCGGGAATTTTTTTTTTGGTCATAACTTGAGAACCGCTCATCCGATCTTTATCATTTCTTCGGCAAAATTATACATTTTGCTAAATACTAACTATCTCTAAAAGGTTTGAATCGTCTATCTTCAAAACTGTAGGAGATGTAACGTTTTTTCCAAATTGCGGGGGCGGGAGGGGGCGTGGCCAAAATTGAAAATAAACTTGATCTGCCTGCAGCTATAAGAAGCATTTGTCCAATACATGTCAAACCTCTATCTCTTACCATCTCCGAGATCTGTTTGTTCATACGGACGGACGGACGGACGGACGGACAGACGGACAGACAGACGGACAGACGGACATGGCTATATCGACTCGGCTGTTGATGCTGATCAAGAATATATATACTTTATAGGGTCGGAAATGATTCCTTCTTCCTGTTACATACTTTTGCACAAACTTAATATACTCTGTGTACCTTTGGTACAGAGTATAAAAAGTTCAACCTGACTAATTGACTGACTGACTGACTGGCTGGTGACCGTCGCACAGCCTAAACTATAAAAGATAGGAAGATGAGATTTTCACAGTAGTTTTATCTTATGCTGAAAGTGAGTACTACGAAAGGATTTTGGAAAATTCTGCCGGGAAGTGTGGACAATTCGCGGAAAACTTTTGTATGAAACTTTTTTGTTTTTCATCCGATCAAGTTCAAACTCATTTTCAAAGATCTATATGAAAATTCGACAACAACTGCATACCAATCTTCCAGAAAATTCACCTCCATTGCGTGGAAAGTGGGTGGTCAAGGTTGTATTAGTTGCCAGCGATTAGCGCCAACTCATTTTCAAAATAACACATAACAAAACACAGGTTGTAAGCATAGTACGCGAAATAATTTGAAAAAAAAAAATCCGCACACGAGGAAAATGACCGGAAAATTCCGAATCCAAAAAAGTATTTATCATACGATTGGCTTGAAACTCGGATTGTAAGGTCAAAATGAGAATTTATTTTGTTTTTAATTTTCCGATGTTGGAAACACCGCCGGGATGCTCACTGGGAAGTGAATGGGATGTGGGTGGAAAGTTGTTTTGGAAGTGGATGGAAAGTGGGTGGTAAGTAGATGTAAAGTGGGTGAAATGTGGCGGGAAGTGGGAGGGATGTGGGTGGGATGTTAATGGGAAGTGGGCTGGAAGTGGACGGGAAGATGGCGGGAAGTGTGTGGTATGTGGGTGTGCGTTGGTTATATACTGTTGAAGGCGCAGCAAAGCGTGACGGGCTATTTGCTATCTATATATATAAAACTGTTCAACCTGACTGACTGACTGGTGACCGTCGCACAGCCTAAACCATAAGAGATAGGAAGACGAGATTTTCACAGTAGTAGTTTTATCTTATGCTGAAAGTGAGTACTAAGAACGGATTTTGGAAAATTCTGTCGGGAAATTGTAAAAAAATCCGCGGTTTTTTGTTTTTCATCCGATCAAGTTCGAACTCATTTTCAAAGATCTATATGAAAAATCAACAACAACTGCATACCAATCTTCCGGAAAATTCACCCCCATTGGTCAAGGTTGTATGGGCGAAACTTTAGTTGCCGGCGACTAGCTCTAAACTCATTTTCAAAATTACACATATCAAAACATAAAAAAAGTGACTTTCTTTCATCCGATTGACTTGAAACTTGGTTTGCAAACATAGTACGCAAAATAGTTCGACACGTGTTTTACCAATTTCGGAAAACCCGCCCACGAGGAAATTGGGCGGAAAATTCTGCATGCAAAAAACTATTTTTCTCCCGATTGACTTGAAACTCGGTTTGTAGGGATGAAATACTAAATAATAAGTGATTGCATTTTCCGTTGTTGGAAATACCGTCGGGCTGCCTACTGGGAAGTGGGAAAATAGTGGGCAGAAAGTGGGTGGGAAGTGGGCGGGATTTGGGTGGGATTTGGGTGGGATGTGGGCGGGCAGTGGGCGGGCAGTGGGCGGGAAGTGGGTGGGATGTGGGTGAGAAGTGGGTTGGATCTGGGCGGGAATTGGTTGATGAATGGGTGGGATGTAGGCGAGAAGTAGGTGGAAAGTAGGTGGGAAACGGGTGGACGTTATGTAAGAAGTAGATGGGCAGTCGGTGGGTTGTGGGTGGGATGGGGGTGGTAAGAACGCAGCAGCAAAGTCGTAACGGTGAAAAAGAAAGGTAGTAAAACGTTAATTTCGAGACTATATATGTATGATTCGACTTCTGGTCTCTACAGAGGAAACAAATTTGTAGAATTTTTTTCAATTTGGTAAATTTTTGACTGTCACGATTGACATCAAACTGATTCTGATATTGGTTCTATACTGTTCAATGCGCAGCGAAGCGCGACGGGCCATTTGCTAGTATTTAATATAATTAAAATAATATATTTACTTACTTGTTGCATTTAAAATCAAGGCTATCTCGTTCCAATGATTCTCGGTTACAATTCGATTGCTATAATTTTTATTTGTTTTACTCCATAATTCCTGCCGGCACATTACTAAACTTATTAATTTTTCAAAGTCCATGTTCGCAATCACTGAGCACCACCACAGACCAGTCTGCATTGCCACGAAAAGAATACATGATGTGAACGCTTCTTGTCGTTGTCGCAGAGCGCCACCTCGCTCACAAAAGTGAACATTGAACTGTTTGTGAGCTAGCTGTGAGCCAGATCCGCATGTATAGGGTAAGCAACACAGGCAACATTAAAAAAAAAAAGAATAGAGAAGTCAAAAACAATAAATCGCGATTGCCGTGTGGCCATGCTGTGGAATGCTGATTCCTTATTTCATCCGTGGAGGAGTCGGAAATGGAACAGTTTGCGAAACACATATCGAGTGAGTGTACAATTTAATACAAAAAGCTACCCGACATGAAATTGTTGTTTTATTCACATTTTTGCAGAAAACAGACTTGTGGATCTTGGATAAGAAGGTGCTCTCTATTTAAAGCTCCAATGTAATGGAAAAAGTACACGGATCAAATAAATAATCATGTAATTACTTTAAATTCCACTTAGTGTTGCCTTTGACATTCTAAACTCGTATGAGAGGGATGCCAACTCTGGATCCTGAAGCCGAATAGCGCAATACGTTGTCTGGTTTCTGATAAGTGGCGTTAGCCAGCATACGAGCTGATCAAAAGTGGCTGCATCCATGCGCACATAATTTTTAAATTTGTGCGGAATACTTCGCAACTCTCCGTTGAACTTGGCAAACATGCCTTCTTCCCTTCGAGTCAAATTAATTTTGTCGATCCAGCAAGAGCGTTTTGGCATGGGTTTATCACCATTGTCATCTTCGTATCTTCGTCCTGCAACCACAACGCCACAACAGCATAGGACACTAGCATTTCTTGCAGCTTTAAAATTTAATTAAAAATAATTACAATTAAAAAATACACGTAAACACAATAAATGACTCATATTCACCTCTATCAAAATTTTTAAGTCGCATAAAAACAAAACAAGATGGCCACAGCGTGACTTAAAAACAAACTTGGTCGATATGCTTGTCACAGGAAAAATAGTTCCAATGAGCTAGTTTTTGAGCTAACTCTTTGGAATCAGCTGATTGATTGATTGATTAATTGTTGTCACAAACGTTCCACCCTCCGTCACAGAAACACTGTGACGCCAAATGAGTACTGGTGTTCACATTGAAAAGTACTCATTCCTGTGACACACGATTTCTGTGACAAGCCATTGCCGTTCACATTGCGCTGTGACACTGAAACGTGACGCGCTGTTGCCCAATGTAAACCCGGCCTAAGCTTTTGGTGTGCGCGCTCTCTATGAAACCAGTGTGTTTGATTTTAAAAGCGGATAGGCTATGCTCCGCTCCGCTTTCTGTGTGCGGGGGGCCTTAATGCAGAGAAAAATATGTTTCTTAATAAAAAAAAACTCAACTTTAAATAATTTTTTCATAGAACCGCGGAAGTCCCAGGAGATCTGAAGACACTAGTATAATTCTTGTAAATTCGCGGTCTATGGAGGGATTTTTTTTTCGAATTTGTTGGTGAGGGGCAGCTCTACTAAACAACTACCAAAATTACTCGCACTTATTAGTTTTTTTTCTGAAAATCAATTCATTCGTGACTTTTACGTCTCTCTTACGCTTGCGCATCACTATCTGTTGAAAAGGTTTACGTTTTGCAACACTGATTCTTACCGCAGCCCTCGATTGCGGCGTCATTTTGGCATCCACTGTAAACTTTTGACACAAGCGAAGTCAAACAACTACGACGAAATATAGAAACACGGAAGAAATTTATTGAAATTTCACAAATTACAAACAAAACGAGTGAGTACACCAACATGATCATTCCTACTTGTGTCTTGAGCTCCGTATCTTTGTCCCTCAGATAACATGAATTTACCACGCTCCGCTGTGGCCAGCTTTCGTGTTGAAGGAGGGGACCGAGGAAGCATTCAAAACAACGAACTGACCCAAGTGTCGTCCAATGATGATGAGTCAGAGCGCCGGGAGGCGCGTGGGCAGACCCTAGTGAGAATGCAAGAGCGCATGAGCATGTCGCCCCTGGAGTCAATCGAGGAGAACGAGACAATACGCAAGTGCATGGAGATCTACAATGGGAATAAGCTGAGTAAGGATAATGCCTGGAATTTGTCCCTTATAGAAACGCTTTCCACTCTATTGACTCGCCATCATAAGGCGTTGAAAAACTTTAAGATGGCTGGCTTCTCGCTGGAGGCTTCTTCCAAAGTGTATGGCCTGCGTGTTGATTCGATCTATTTGGATGCCATGCGCATGGCGGCTGGCCTAAATGCCAAGACCTTAACCGCGCAGCAGCTCTATGTAGCAGATCGAGATGATAGCATCCAAGAAGGGACCAATCCGGAGGCTTATAATCAGGATCAACAAACTGCAGTGGCACCCAAGCCAAAGAAGAAAGCTCGCAAAGTGGTGTCGACTGTCACCAAGAACAAGGATACTTTAAACGCACGCCTGGAGACGGTTGCCCTGCCAGATCCAGTGCTTGGCAAACTAAACTCATCGGTTGGTTCGATCAGTGCCTCTGACCGAATGATGCACAATATATTACCCACTCGGGACTCTGAGCTGCTGTTGCGTAGCACTTATAAATTTTGGGACAGCGAGGAGTTGGACCTGGAGATACCCAGCTATGAGGAATTGTGTAAGCAGCACCAAAATATGCCCTCGGAGCAGCTGGTCAATGCTGAATGGGTACGAAAACTATTGCCCCATGTGGAGAAGTGTATTCTGCGTACTATGCACACCGGCTACCACATTAAGGATACTCCCAATCCCCGAGACAATCAGGGCGAGAAGGGGCCAGAGCTTCCTGAACAGGAGTACGAATTTGAAGCTCCGAACGATTTGTCCATGGCTTTTGATATGAATGCGGAATGTGAACCCATTCCAGATGATGAGGAGCATATGCTGGAGGTGGTAGATTTTCAGGATGCAGAAGAATTCTCTCAGGAGGAGCATATCTTTTTGAATCAGTGCCGCAATTTGAAGAAAAAACCCATAATCATCGAAGATCTAAGACCTGTAGATGGTTCCTCCAAACTGGAGTACTCCTACCGGCCCATGGATCAAATCTCACAATATTGGGCAGGTCCTTCATATTGGAAATTCAAAAGAGTTCGCCCGCGTACCACTTTTGGTCAGCGCAATGCACAGAGTGCTGTGGCCAACTCCCGCTCCCGTGTCCAACGTGCGTCCCAGTCTCGCAGGTCCAAGTCGTTGCCATTTGGGGAAGAACCCGACGACGACTCTTTTGAGGTGTTGGACGCCAACACTAAACTGCGTAAGGTTAACCATCAGAAATGGGATGCCCGGAAATTAATGTTGCCCACAAAGTTCCACATTCCGAAAGACTACTTCTTTACCTATGATCTCGCTCCGGGTTTGGAGGTTAAAAGACGATTTGTTGAGGCAGAGGCAGAAGAATTGGAAGAGCAACTGGATTTGGTTGAACGCGAGGAAGTGGAGCTATTTGACAACGAACTTTTTGCTGCCGATGCGTCTGGTTCACCCTTAGGCAAGCAATTGCCCAATGACTCTATTATGTCCGGCAACGATGCCTTCCAGCTTCCCACCTGCAGTGATATGGTTCTGGAAATACCTAACGATTTTGAGGGTGCACCCGCTCAAGTCACCAAAGTTGTGGTGCCATTTGCCAAGCGGGCCAAAGTGATTGATATGAAGAATCTCAAGCAGAAATGTAATTCCCTCATACAAGAGCAATTGCGTACCAATGTGACTGAAGGAGCAATACCCGCGCACCCGGTTCCCGAGTGTGAGAAATGTGTCAATGGCGCGGCCAGCTTTCAGGAGATGTATAAAAATCTACCCAGTTTGTGCTCCACCAAAACGGCCGATTCTCTATCCGTTCCGGTTGCCATGTATGCAGTGCTTCATTTGGCCACTGAGCAACGCTTGAGACTAATTCCTCAGAAGGACTTGAAGGATTTTCAAATACGCCAAATAGGGGAACGTGAGAAAGAAGGAGACCCAAAATAAAATTAATAAATGCACAGTAAAAAATGAAGCGCTTAGCAGTATTCTCAAAACTAAAAACAGACAAAATTTAACTATAATTAACGAAAAATTCTGTAATTTGAAAGAAGAGTCCAGTCAAAACGTTATGTTCGTCCAGTGGCAGATTTATATATAACACTATATATGAACACTTTGAAGGAATTACAAAGAAACTACCTTAAATAATTTTTGTTATTTATTATTTTGTGCTATTTTAATTTAATGTACAGTCGAATCCGACTGTAAAATAAAATTAAATATTAAAGAAATATTTTCCTTTAAAATTCATTTAATACTTAATTACAGGTTATTATTTTCGTGGTCTAATTTTCCGACAGGTATTCGAGTTTCAAAATGCGCCACAACTGAGTCAGCCGTGGTGCCGATTTAAGGGTACTGTATACCTTCAGGTGTCATTTTTTTAAGGTTTACAAAAAATTAGATTACTCAAAAACTATAAGTGGTATTAAGAAGCGGTTTTTTTCATTGGATAGGTAATCGGTTAAACTAAATTTAGTTATTTTTGTTGTTGTTGTTGTACCTACGGATGTTGTATTTCTGTTCAAAGTTAACCAAAAATTTAAAACATAGGTCCATGGTTGCAAAAATTTTTTGAGAACGGATGATCTGAATTTAAAACTGAAGACAGAGTTTTGTTAAGAAATAATGTAATTCTGGTGTGAACTAGGATATTTTGGATCGGTCAATAAATGACGTAGTTATGGGGTTTCAAAGTCAAAATTTCGAAAATCGACTATTTTTTCCCACTGTATTGGACCTAGCTCCGTTATTTGTTGACCGATCAAAAATATCCTATATCCGACTATATAAAGTATATATATTCTTGATCAGCATCAACAGCCGAGTCGATATAGCCATGTCCGTCCGTCCGTCCGTATGAACAAACAGATCTCAGAGATGGTAAGAGATAGAGGTTTGGCAGGTATGGGACAAATGCTTCTTATACTTGCAGGCAGATCAAGTTTATTTTCAATTTTTGCCACGCCCCCTCCCGCCCCCGCAATTTTGAAAAAACGTCATATCTTCTACAGCTTTGTAGATAGACGGTTTGTACCTTTTAGAGATAGTTAGTAATTGTCGAAATGTTTGCTAAAGAAATAAATGATAAAGATCGGATGAGCGGTTCTCAAGTTCTGAGCAAAAAAGTGAACCAAGCTCCCCCCGCCACCTCCCGTCCCACCCATTCACAACCAACACCGCACAATCTTAGAGAGAGAGAGAGAAAGAGAGAGAGAGCGAGAGCGAGAGAGAGAGAGATAGAGATAGAGAAACACACAGCAGGAGCACTGTATTCAGCTCATACTCCAGGTACAGAGTATGTTATAGTCGGGCTTGACCGACTTTCTCACTTGTTTGTTATAGACAACCACCATGAAAGAATACTTTTGTTTCATTAGCAAATAACTCGTCGCGCTTCGATGCGCCTTCAACAGTATAGAACCAATGCACACCCACTTCCCATCCACATCCCACCCACTCTCCACCCACATCCCACCCACTTACCGCTCACATCCCACCCACATACCACCCACTTCCCAACCACTTACCACCTACATTCCACCCACTTCCCGCCCACATCGCAATCACATCCTACCCACATCCCATCCACTTCCCAGTGGGCATCCCGGCGGTATTTCCAACATCGGAAAATGAAAACACAAATGAATTCTCATTTCGACCTTACAAACCGAGTTTCAAGTCACTCGGGTGAAAAATAGTATTTTTCATGCATAATTTTCCGGGAATTTTACGCGGGGGGGCGGATTTTGCAACATTGAAAAATCACATTTTAAATTATTTCGTATTCTACCCATAAAAACCGAGTTTCTGAAAAGGCCAATGAAACGTTTGTATGGGCAAATAACGGTTGTTGCGCTCAGGCAATGTTGTGGAAAAGTTGTTGCGCTGAGAACGCGAGAGAGTGTGAGAGCGCGCTGAGTGCGTGTATATGTATGTGTGCGTTTTTTTCTCACCAAAACAAGCAATAAATTAAATTGAGAATAGCCTCATCCAAAATACATACAAAAGACATCGACAGCTTTAACAATATGTTGACCGTATATCACAATGTCGTAGTTAAAATTACACTAAACTGGAAGCCAAATGTATGTAAATGTAATTATTGCCTTATATGCGGTCCGAATTTTGTTAGTGATGACATGCACTCAATGGAAAAGTGATGGCACGCATGACGTGAGCAGTCTGCTAAAAATTAGTTGTCTCCTTATCTCATTTCCGAGTTAATAAACTAGGCTGTGAGTTGATAATCTAAGAGATTTATATCGATTGAAGCGACTAAAAATTCATAACAACTTTTCGCATTGAAAAGTGTGTTTGAAGGAGAAAAAACAGTGTAGTCAAAACACCTTTTTTTAAATTAAGCTATTTGCAGATAAAAAAAGAGGGCAGCGGGAATTGTGACCCTTATTGAGAATATATATATATTTTTTCCGATTTTAAATAAGAAATGTTAAATTTGCATCTAACTTTTTATACCCTTGGAGAGGGTATATTAAAATTGTTGAGATGTTTGTAACGCGTAGAAAGAAGCATCTCTGACCACATAAAGTATATATATTCTTGATCAGCATGACGAGCTGAGTTGATATAGTCATATCCGTCTGTCCGTCTGTTTCTATGCTATGTCCTTCGTCAGTTTAAAAGCAATCTTAACCAAACTTTGCACGAAGTCTTTTGGTACAAATGCACAGTACATTTGTCGGAATCGGCCGGATCGGATGACTGTATCGTATAGCTGCCATAGAAACGATCGGTCGAAAAAGTAGTTCTAGTGAGAAAAACTTTTTTGTCTTCAACGCAATCATCCCCAAACCTCGTATTTATAAGTTTTCTATGCTTTCACATAATTTCAGCAAGTTTTATGAAAATCGGACAACTATTAAGTATAGCTGCCATACAAAAGATAATTTTGAAAAAACTTCTTAGTAGGAAAAACTTTTTTGTTTTCAATGCTATCGCTCCCAAACTTCTTACTGGTCAATATTATATGCTAACACACAATTCTGCCAAGATTGATTCAAATCGGATGACTATAGCATATAGCTGCCATAGAAACGATCGGTCGAAAAACTAGTTCTAGTGAGAAAAGATTTTTTGTTTTCGAAATTTTGTCAAAATTGTGGTGCCATATAACAAACTGGCAGGCAGATATCATGCTCCAAGGGTATATGAACTTCGGTCGAGCCGAAGTTAGCTTGCCTCTATTTTTTCTATTTTTAAAAATGAATTTTCCCTGTTTTGATTGCCGCACAATAAAAATATATAAGTACACATGTTTAAATAGTTACATATCTCATAAACTTACATAAATTGATCAGAACAGAATATCCTGAAGATCGAGTATTAAAGAAATGTATATAGTCACGCACTTATAAATATAATGACCCTTGACCCTAAATTCACTACATAATCCTTGAAGAAAATATGCTATATGGGACTTGCAAAACTTTTCAACTATCAACTATTATTTTCATACCCTTGCAAAGTGTACGTCTTATAATCATGCTCAGAAGTTGCAACTACATATATATATTCTTGATCAGGGCGACGAGCTGAGTCGATTAAGCTTTGTCTGTTTCTACGCGAACTAGTCTCTCAGTATTAAGGTAAAAAAACTGAAATTTTGCACCATCTTCTTTTAACTATGTCGGATTCGATATGGTCGGATGACTATATCTTATAGCTGCCATAGGAACTATCGGTTGACAATGGGTCTTAGTGGCTTTTTATACCCTTGAAATTGTTCAGATGTTTGTAACGCGTAGAAGGAAGCATCTCTGACCACATAAAGTATATATATTCTTGATCAGCATGACGAGCTGAGTTGATATAGCCATGTCCGTCTGTCCGTCCGTTTCTATGCTATGTCCTTCGTCAGTTTAAAAGCTACCTTAACCAAACTTTGCACGAAGTCTTTTGGTACAAATGCACAGTACATTTGTCGGAATCGGCCGAATCGGATGACTGTATCGTATAGCTGCCATAGAAACGATCGGTCGAAAAAGTAGTTCTAGTGAGAAAAACTTTTTTGTCTTCAACGCAATCGTCCCCAAACCTCGTATTTATAAGTTTTCTATGCCTTTACATAATTTCAACAAGTTTTATGAAAATCGGACAACTATTAAGTATAGCTGCCAAACAAAAGATAATTTTGAAAAAACTTCTTAGTAGGAAAAACTTTTTTTGTTTTCAATGCTATCGCTCCCAAACTTCTTACTGGTCAATATTATATGCTAACACACAATTCTGCCAAGTTTGATTTAAATCGGATGACTATAGCATATAGCTGCCATAGAAACGATCGGTCGAAAAACTAGTTCACTAATTTGTTTATAACTTAAAAATCACTCATCCGATCTTTATCGTTTCTTCGGCAAATCGAAGAAACTATCTCTAACTAATTTTAAAAGGTACGAATCATCTATCTTCAAAACTGTAGGAGATATAACGTATTTTTCCAAATTGCGGGGGCGAAAGGGGCGAGGCAAAAATTGAAAATAAACTTGATGTGCAAGTATAAGAAGCATTTTTCCCATACATATCAAACCTCTATCTCTTACTATCTGTGAGATCTGTTTGTTCATACAGACGGACTCTGAGTATGTTCGCTTTTGGCTCAACGACGATTGATCAGAGCGAGTGAAATTCACCTCGTATGAATAAACTCTTGGAAAGATGTACTCGCGGTGCAGAAAAATATAAAAAGAGAGTGTACATTGCGGTGACCAGCCGATGCTGAGACTTGTTCGATCGAACACACAATGCGTTTGCGGTATGACTGTGATATAATTCGATGCAGAGCTTTGACCGATAAACAAATATGAACAAAAAAGCTCGAGCTTAATCGCACGATGCGATTGCGATCGAGCTGAGTATATTCATCCATGAGATTTTACGGTTAAATTAAATGTGAGTAAGAATTTTTGTGTATGAGGCAATCAAAAAAAATTGATTTTTGCAGTTCTCTGGTTAGCAGTCATTTTGTATAGGAACTACTGTAGTAGTCCTCATCTTTTTTATATTGGACGCCATAGCGTTAAAGCACAATGCTTCAGGCTTTGCTGTTGTGATCGGGCAATGGCATTACAATTCGGGTTTTGCACCCCAAATCATTATTTAATAATAACATTTGGTTAATGCAAACTGTATTGGTCATATTGCAAAGAGATATATTTAAGAAGATTTACGGAATATTTATTTATTATTTTATCAACTCTTACTTCTGCCAAGGCTTTGTATTATATTGAAGGTTTATAGAAAATATGAATAGGACATATCAGAAACGGTAATTAAAAGCTACATTATTTCCATCGGTTCAAAGTTAACTGCTGTCAAATATTTTTGTACATTCCGCAGATTTGTGAATTTTTCTAGGTAATTTTTTAGAAATTCATTTCAAGGTCTTTTCTAGGAAGAGCGGAAAATATTTTTTTATGACGCACACCATTTATAACAAGTAGAAGTGTTGTAGTCGAGTGCCCCGACTGCAAAATGGCATGTACCCACTAGAGTTGGAAATTTTAGTTCATTTTAATGACCTAGTTCATTAGTTCATTTTTTCATGAACTATAGTTCATTTGAACTATAGTTCATTTTTTGAACTATAGTTAATTTTTTGAACTATAGTTTATTTGAACTATAGTTCAATTTTTTAACTATTGCTCGTTTTCTTAACTATTGTTCATTATTTTAACTACTGAGGAAAATTTTAATACTGTTTGATACATGATACACAGTCGGCTTGGTTTCGATGGATTTGTTGAGTTTGCGTGCGCGTAAAATCAGTGCTTCGGTGCTTGCTCGCGCAGTTGCTCGGTCAATTTGTTGAGATTAAACTGTTTTACTATCTACATAAAAGTGAGCAGCAATTTCTTAATGTTGTTATAGGCAAAATGAAAAGCAACATATTCATAGATGTCGCAGCCATGGATCACACATGTCGCGCTTGGGGAATCTTTACACAATCAGCGAGTCACCCTTAACCCGTGCCTCTTAGTAAATTCAAGTTAACATGTCAGCCAGTTGAGAAGCCGGCTCATTAATACCAATAGCGTTGGCACGCTTTACCGAAATCCTCTCCTCGCGTACGACTACCTCTAAACAAGAGAGTGTTACCATTTGGTTGGACCACTTTAGGCAAGTTCTTCAATCATTCACCATTAATGATGGGCAGCAGTGAGAGAACTACACGATTGGCACCATAGATCACTGGATAGACGGAAGAGCCACGAATGATGTGGCTTAAGCTGGGCATATAAGTCCATCAACTGCAGACCTGTCATCTCCTGAGTATGGTTATGCGGTTTGAATTTGATTCCCTCTGACGCCAAATCCTCGCAGCTGAAGGCTCCCTGTAATGTGTCAATGTCGTGGGTGCCCATGGCCACCAGGGTATGTATTTTGGAGCAGCTTATCCTGCGGATCAATGAAACTTTTGCAGGACTCTTGGGTAAAGGACACATTGCGAAGCAAAGCGGCCACAGCATATGGAAGAATCTGAGCCGAGGCGGAGGCAACACTTAGCACCTGCTGCTGGGTTGGCTCGAAAATCTCATACTTTGGCTTTGAGAAATGATAGTCTCGAAGTCCTGCTATATGTAAATTTTTAAATGTAAATAGTTTGTTAAATTTATTGAAAATCATTATTAAATGCAGGCCCACTAGATTTTCATATCTCATGTATCAGACAATGAGTAAACGCCTCTAAATTTGCTTCAGTGGTAAAAAAAAACGAGAAGGCCAAGCTAACTTCGTCTTTGCCGAAGTTTTAATACCCTTGCAAATGTTTTAATACGACAGAGTTTACGAACGTCAGCATTAAAACAAACCATTTTTCTGATAAAAACCACTTTTTGACCGATAGTTTCTATGGCAGCTATAAGATATAGTCATCCGTTTTTGACAAAAACTTTCAAATCTGTGTAAAAGCGTATAAAACTAATAATTGGCGAAGCGGAAGGCGTTTACATTAAAAACAAAAAAGTTTTCTCACAAAAACCCACTTTTCGACCGATAGTTCCTATGGCAGCTATAAGATATAGTCATCCGATTTTGACAAAAACTCTCAAATCTGAGTAAAAGCGTATAAAATTAATAATTGCTGAAGCCGAAGGCGTTTACATTCAAAACAAAAAAGTTTTCTTACAAAAACCCACTTTTCAACCGATAGTTCCTATGGCAGCTATAAGATATAGTTATCCGATCCGGTCGGTTCCGACATATTAGCAGTGTGCAGTAAAAAGAAGATTCTATGCAAAGTTTCAGCTCGATAGCTTTCAAACTGAGAGACTAGTTTGCGTAGAAACAGACAGACGGACAGACGGACAGACAGACAGACGGACAGACAGACGGACGGACAAAGCTCAATCGACTAAGCTCGTCGCCCTGATCAAGAATATATATAGTTTATAGGGTCGGAAATGAATATTTCTATGCGTTGCAAACTTCTGGGCAAAATTATAATACCCTTTGCAAGGGTATAAAAATGAACTATAGTTCAAATTATGAACTATAGTTCAAATTATGAACTAAAGTTCAAATTATGAACTATAGTTCAATTGAACTATAGTTCAAAAAATGAACTATAGTTCAAAAAATGAACTATAGTTCAAATGAACTATAGTTCAAAATATGAACTATAGTTCAAAAAAGTGAACTATAGTTCAAAAACTGAGAAATACATAGTTCAAAATATGAACTATAGTTCAAAACCAAGACATAGTTCATTAGTTCATTTTAAAGACTAGTTCAATTGAACTAGTTCATCAAAATCGGCACAACTCTAGTACCCACTAACGGCGTTCCATTGGCGATGACTTCCTAAGTTAATCTTGATTTAACTTCTTCGAATGAATTTATTATCGTACGGCCCGACATGCTACTCATAATGTAAAATTTATCTTTAATCTACAATTCTATTCTATTCATATTCTATTTTAATTCTATTCCTATTCTATTTCTACTCTATTCATATTCTATTACTATTCTATTTTTATTCTATTTCTATTTTATTTCTATTCTATTCTATGTCTATTCTATTTCTATTCTATTTCCATTCTTTCCCATTCTATTCATATTATATTCCTATTTAATTATTCTTTTAATCGGCGTCCACCCTACTGTACACATTCGCTGAGTAGCTATTTTAAAATATTGGAGCATTAGAAAGGCTTAGGAATGATATATGATTAAGAAATTTATGATTTATTTTCACTGAGAAAAATTTTAAATAATTTTTAGCAACAATTACTTAATATTATTATATAATTAAAAAATCTATAAAATTAAAATTTGAGTAGATACAGTAAAATACTTTCCAAGAATATCATCTTGAGACGTGTCCGAAAAACCAAACCTGAGATATAACGTTTTTAAAAAACCCTTTTTTTCATTTTTGACGATTTTTGAAATTGTTTATAAAATTAACAAAAAAATGTTGTGCAAAACCGTAAATTACGTTTTGGTGGGCATGTCGAGATCTTGTTTCGATTTTTTTTTATTGAAATAAAAAATTATAAATTTTTAAACTGTTCGGTTTATAAAAGAATGACCCATATATTGTATAGCTGCCATATAACAATCAAGCTCCAAGCAAGGTTTATAAAATAATGACCCTTATGCAAGTTTTCACTACCGTCAATGCTGCAGTAAGACTCTTCAGATTTTAGAAATTTAGATATTATCACTGAACTACTGTTCTAAAAGGTGTAAAGACGATATAAACGAAAAGATCGGTGATAGAACACTCTTATTCGATCAGTGTGTATCTAAGTTGTAATTATTGTCCTCTTGGTTTTGTTGGAGACCACAAAACAAACATAAGCGGTGCATTCGATATTTTTGAAAGTGCGAAATCTTTGTAAATATTTAGAAATAATTATTTTTAGTTCACCGCCTACGGTATTTTTGTTCGTAATGGTCGGAAATTATTTCTTCTGCCCGTTACATCCATTTGCACGACTTTGGTTTACCCTTTTTACTTTGCGCGAATCGGATATAAGCAGCCACAATTCCAATCTGCTTTATCAGAACTATTACACTCCCAAAATATGAAACTGGAAAATGACAGATATATGTAATATTTTTTCTTAAAAAGCTCGAACACCAGGCTCCTGGTTAAGGCCCATACGGACATCCGAAGTACGTAATTTAGCTAACTTCCCCCTATGTTTCGTCGCTGTGGAACTTAAGAGAAGTGTGACCAGACTTTAGAAAAAATTACGCCAAAAATTTCAGTATTTGGTATTTTTAATTTAATTGGCGGTAGGTCACACTGCTCTAACATATGTGTTTTGTTTTGATGAAAATTTGATTTTTTTATACAAGTGAAATTGTTTATAATTAAATAATGGATAACCGGTAAGTTGGCGAAATATAATTATAAAACCACGTTGATAATAAATTTCTTATCTTAATAGTCGAAAAGCACTCATATCTGTCAACAATGCTATGCTTCTTGTTTTGTTGGAGATAATTAGGCAGAGTGAGGCAGAAAAGAAGAGCAAAAGCCGGCCAAGATATTGGGTAAATCCATACCAACGTGAGAGACGTGAAAAGGGCAGATTTGCTACGGATGTGAGTACACCACATATTTTTATTTCAAATTAATTTTCAATATATATTGTTTTCCAGTTTTAAAAATTTGATACAGAATCCCTCTGTTTTTCATGAAAACTTTCATATGAGTGCGAAAGTGTTTAATGAACTGTTTTCGAAGGTAGAAAAACACTTGCTGCCCAAGAAAAACACTAGGTCCGATGCCATATCCCCCATCCAAAAGCTGGCAATTGTTATTGAGTGAGTATGGCCAATTATTATAAACCAGGAAATTGCATAGTTTTTACACTTGTTTGTTATCAGATATTTCGCTTCTGGAGATATACAACGGCATATTTCATCCACGTACAGGATAAACAAGCAGCACTTTGGTGACATCATCGATGCAGTATCGGATGCCATTTGCTTGGAATTGGGTTCGGAAGTGCCACCATGGGACGACTCCTTGCTGCTGAAATATGCCAAGGGATTTCATGAGAAGTGGAACTTTCCCAACTGTGTGGGAGCCGTCGATGGCAAACATGTGGCAATAAGAGCACCAGCTCAAAGTGGAAGCCTGTTTCTCAACAACTTATTTTTATTTTTATTATATTTTGTAATTTGATTAATTAATTAAAGCTCGTTATTTGTTTTAGGGGTTTCACTCCATAGTCATTGTGGCTGTATGCGATGCATCGTATCGCTTTACCTATCTGAATGTTGGTGGATATGGCAGCGAAGGAGATGTGAACATATTCTCCAGTTCCAAATTTGGAAAGTCCATTCTTGAGGACCGCTTCCCATTTCCAGCGGACAACAACGTTGGAGGAATTAAGTTGCCGTATTTCATTGTTGGGGATGACGCCTTTCCGTTATGCAAAAGGATTTTGAAGCCATTCAGCAGCAGAACAGGGAATCGAGCTGAGCGTATTTTTAACTACAGGCTGAGCAGAGCAAGGCGTTGCATTGAAAATGCGTTTGGGATTTTGAGCTGGAAATGGATGTGTCTTCAGAGGACCCTACTGTACAAGCCAGACAGAGCTCAAAAAATTGTCTCGGCTTGTTGCTTGCTCCACAATTTTCTGTTGCGGTCTTCTGAAGGGGACTATTTAGGTGGCCGAGCCGACCGTTTTGAAGTGGACGAGTCTTATTTTGCATCGTTGCAACCAGAGATTAAAACCGTAACCGAAACCGTAACCCGTAACCGCTAAAAACACTTTAAAATGCGAAACCGAAACCGTAACCGAAACCGAAAAAAAATTTTTTTTTATAACCGTAACCGTATAACCTTTATTTACATAACCGGTTATCAGTACCGTAACCAAAACAAATATACGGGTTTATTTCGGTTTTTCCTCTACTGGTAAAAATTTCAATTAGATGTACATATGTATGTACAATGAACATTTTTCATACATATGAGTTTATTCACTTATATTGTCTGCTTATTATTATGCATATCCATTATACATAAGTATGTCATTGATTTATTAAGCTAGGCACACCGACGCGGACAATTTTGTCGGCGCGGAAATAGCGCGGAAATAGTGTGACCAGAAAATCGCCAAACGAGTCAGCTGTTGTTTGTTTACAAAAGAGGCAAAATAATATAGTTTAAAAAATTAATAATTAAAGTCACTAGGGAAAATTTAGAGGTCATAGGCAATGCCATGTTCACTTTCATGGATGTATTTTTGTAGGGCTGGAGGTATACGCAGTGTCTTTTTATTTTAGCTTGCGTGAGCAGACCATGACCACTAAGACATACAGCTGAAACGACAAGCCAAATCCAGCCGAACTAGCCACAGCCAGATGCATGGACTAGAGCCGGATCATACTCGCCAGGCGTATTTGTTTAATACGGATTTAAAGATAGCTGGTAGGTGAACGCATAGGTAGCAATGGGAGCAACTGAAGCTACCTTAGCAGTCCGGAGGACACACTATTATAATGAGCTGTGGAGACTGCAAAGGCTTAGGGCTGTTTGTCCGTGGGCTGTGGCGGCTATGGAGGTTTGGACTCTGGTGGTGGACAAGGGTATGCACATTACCAGCCATAACAACTGGAGAAGCATACCGAAAAGATCCTGAGCCATGTAATTAGATGGGCTCTAACAAATTTGTCCGCGTCTGAGAAACTAGTATAATTATAAAAAACTACATATGTTAGCTATTTATATACAGCTTCTTTACAACCACTTCTAGCTATTTCTAGCTATTATTCAACGCCGATTTAGCCCGCAAAAAAGTTGTCAACACTGTTCACACTGTTCGTAGACAGAACAGATCATGTCATCCGCGTTTTGTTCATAAGTTTTGGTTGTGGACATTTTATGTTGTTTAACATTGTACACGATGCCAAGGGCTAAGTAATTTCTCAAAACAAAAATAAAACTATGTATTTCTGTGGTGTTTAACCTAGCGAAAAGGATAAATGTTGCAGTGGCTGCTGCGCTGGAAAAAAAAGTGCGTCGTCTTCAACCATTGTCGGCAAAGCAAAGCCGTTATGCCTTTAACAACATATGTACATATGTAAGAGCTGAATAGTTATTAAAGTAAATGACATTCAATGTGGAAAAGAAATTAAAGTAAGTGCAATAATTACACACATGCATACATACATGCAGAGCATGTAATATGGGTGTATGTGTGAAATATTACACGCTCGCAATGCGTTTTGCGCCAAAATTTGTGAGATGACGCGCTCTAAGCGGAATTGAACATTTTTTATTGGTATTGCGCAAGTTTTTCGAATTATACATATCGCTCACTTACTTCAATAGTGGCATAACTCAAAAAACACGATTTTTGACTTAATGATGCAGAAATGTGCGCGCTCTTCTGTACTATTTTATGCAAAAATTTTCGTATTGCTATCTCTTCTACTTTTCATGTGAGATGAGAATATGTCGCAATATCATTTTCCAGGTTCATTTTCATGTTGATGCAAGAACCGCCATATCTCAGTTGTCCTGCTGTCGATATTGACCAAACATACTTCGTCTTTCAGTTAAAACATCATATTTTCAATGTTTATTAATAAGCATTCTTAATTTATAATATTTTACTTCATTAAGTTGAAACTAAAAGAACCATCTTTCTTAGGTAAAAATCCATTGAGAACTTCAAACGTGTTTTTCTCAAAATGGATTATTTTGAGTTATGCCAGTATTGAAGTAAGTGAGCGATATGTTTGTATGTATATGTTTTATGAATTATAAATATGTGCAGTAGACGCGTATATGATCACGGTATCACGTGCAAAAAAATATCAGAAAATGATACAGTTCTAGTTTACAACAATCTCTCTTCATTTAATATGTTTCTAAACCAAAAAAGATTGCTAAGCAAGGTAAAAATATGGGAATGGTGGAAAAGAAATTCAAACATATTTCCCGATCTTTTTGAATTATCAAAAGTTTTGCTACCAGTACCACCAACACAAGTAAGGGTTGAGGTTTAATTTTCAGGAGGAAAATTTGTAATGGCGCTAACTTGGACAGTCAAACTCTAAATGATGTTATGCTACTTATGTAGATGCCATTACAAGCTCGTTTAAGATGTCAATTCTGATAATAACAATTCGTTACATTAAGGTTCATAACGACAAATGGTATATACGTTAACCCACGTACATATCTACTTTACTCAACTTTACACGATGCTTTTCTGAATGAAGTAGTTTATCTTTTAATTTAAATTTTAAAAAAGGCGACTATAAAGGTGGAAATTCTGTATAAGAATTTTGAACTTAGTAAATTTAATCAATAAATGAGAATATAAATGGGGCTGCTTTTGTTTGCATTGTATGTACATCAATGTATGTATGTCAAAGTGATAATTTATACTTATAACCGTAACCGTAACCCAAACCCGAAACAGAATTAGGATAATAACCGTAACCAGTACCGTAACCCATATCCCAAAACCGTAATATAACCGTAACCGGAAAAAAGCGATCGACCAAAACAGTAACCGTAACCCAAACCGTTATTGGGTTTTTTTTTTTTTTTTGTGGTAAAAAAAAAAAAAGGGGGGCAAAAAAAAAACCAGGGTTTTTTGAAAAAAAAAAAAAGATTTTTTTAAACCAAAAAAAAAGGGTTTTTTTTAAAAAAAAAAACCATTTAATAAAAAAAAAAAAAGAGAAATTCGGTCAAACCCGACTATGTCATACTCTGTACCAAGAGCAGGAGCTAAATGCAACGTTTCTGCTGCGCTCATCTATAATTTTTTCTCTCTCTCCCTCTCTCTTTTCTCTTTCACTCACACGTTGTTGAATAAAAATGCGGTGTTGGTTGTGTGCGCGTGGGAGGGGGTGGGGGAGGCGGGAATTTATTTTTGGTCATAACTTGAGAACCGCTCATCCGATCTTTATCATTTCTTCGGCAAAATTATACATTTTGCTAAATACTAACTATCTCTAAAAGGTACGAATCATCTATCTTCAAAACTGTGGAAGATATGACTTTTTTCAAAATTGCGGGGGCGGGAGGGGGCGTGGCCAAAATTGAAAATAAACTTGATCTGCCTGCAGCTATAAGAAGCATTTGTCCCATACATGTCAAACCTCTATCTCTTACCATCTCCGAGATCTGTTTGTTCATACGGACGGACGGACGGACGGACAGACGGACAGACAGACGGACAGACGGACATGGCTATATCGACTCGGCTGTTGATGCTGATCAAGAATATATATACTTTATAGGGTCGGAAATGATTCCTTCTTCCTGTTACATACTTTTGCAAAAAACTTAATATACTCTGTGTACCTTTGGTACAGAGTATAAAAACTAACTATGGGGAAGTGTGTGTGTGTGTTAAAAGAACTTCTATGATTGAACAGCATGTTTAACCAAATTGCAAGGGGCATTTCCAAAGTCGCGAACCCACAGACATTCGTCGCCTTTAAAATGCGGATATATATAGAAAACAAAAATAATTTTTTATATTGCTTATACTTTTTGGTAGAATTTTGGTAGCAGTACATGTGGTGCAAAGGTTTAGTCGATTTGACGATTAAAACATACTTAATAAAAATCATGTGATTTTTCACGCCACCAAAAAATGGAAGTCGTTTTTGACTGCATCTAATAAGATTCATAAATCTGCGAATAGTAAACAACATTTTTTAGCAGTTAACTTTTAAATAAAGGGGAATTATGCAGCTTTTTTTGAGTGCAGTGATATTCCATTATATACATTTATTTTGTTTTAATAAGCTTTAATATTATGAAGAACGCGCCATTTGCTTGTCTTATCTATAACTTTTAAAAGCGCAATGATTATCGAACAGCTGAAAATATGTAAAATAAGAAAAAACAAAGGACTACCAACAATATTTTTCTAAGATTTTTGATATAAGCGAAATATTTTTCAGAATTTTTTAAACTTGGAAAAAAATCCATTTAAAAAAAAAACAACAACATTTCATAAGGATTGGTTGCTAACTTCTCTGTTGCAAAAGTTGGCCTTCTCTTGTAAACTTGTATTGTCAGCCGTAGCTGCTGTGGCTTTCGACTGAATATAAATATTACGTACATTTTAATTAATATAATCGAAAAAAAAATAAAATATTCTTTATTAATTGGTGTCGGTTACCATTATATTTAAAAAACTTTTCCTAATACACATTGGTCAAAATCGCCGCTTATATTTTTTGGGGAATTTTCATCTATATATAGTATTTCAAAATAATAGCCATTAAGAGTTGATATGGAATGTCCCATATACATATTTATATATTACTAGCAAATAGCCCGTCACGCTTCGCTGCGCCTTCAACAGTATTTAACCAACGCACACCCACATTCCACCCACTTTAAGCCCACTTCGCACACACTTTCCGCCCCATCCGCCACATCCCATCCACTTCCCATTTCCATCCCACCCACTTCCCACCCACATCCCAACCACTTCCCGCCCACATCCCACCCACTTTCCGCCCACTTCGCACCTACATCCCACCCGCTTGCCACCAACATACCGCACACTTCCCTCCCTTTTCCCGCCCAAATCCCGATCACTTACCATTTACATCCCACCCACATCCCTCCCACTTTCCGCCCACTTCCCACCCACATTCCATCCACTTCCCATTTCCATCCCACCCACTTTCCACCCACATCCCATCCACTTTCAGCCCACATCCCACCCACTTTTCGCCCACTTCGCACCTTCATTCCACCCACATTCCACCCACTTGCCACCAACATACCGCAAACTTCCCGACCTCTTCCCGCCCAAATACCGATCACTTACCATTTACATCCCACCCACATCCCTCCCACTTACCGCCACATTCCACCCACATCCCATCCACCTCCCATTTCAATCCCACCCACTATCCGCCCACATCCCACCCACATTCCACCCACTTGCCACCCACATTCCTCCCACTTACCGCCACATTCCACCCACCCACTTCCCACCTACATCCCACCACTTACCCACATCCCACTTCCCGCCCACTTCCCACCCACATACCACACACCTCCTGCCATCTTCCCATCATCTTCCCGTCCACTTCCCGCCCACTTCCCATTAAAATCCCTCCCACTTCCTGCCACATTTCACCCACTTTACATCCACTTACCACCCACTTCCAAAACAACTTTCCACCCACATCCCATTCACTTCACAGTGAGCATCCCGGCGATAGTTCCAACATCGGAAAATTAAAAACAAAATAAGTTCTCATTTTGACCTTACAATCCGAGTTTCAAGCTAATCGTATGAAAAATAGTTTTTGCATGCAGAATTTTCCGGCCATTTTCCTCTTGGGCGGCTTTTCCGACATTGAAAAATCACATTACAAATTATTTCGTATTTTGTCCTTACAAACCGAGTTTCAAGCCAGTCGGATGGAAAATAGTTTTTTTATGCAGAATTTTCCGGGAATTTTTCGACCGTCAGGTCAAATTTTCCAACTTCGGAATATAACATTTTAAACTATTTCGTATTCTATACTTACAAACCGAGTTTCAAGCCAATCGTATGATAAAAACTTTTTTGGATTCAGAATTTTCCGGCCAATTTCCTCTTGTGCGGATTTTCCAAAATCTCTATTTCGCGTACTATGCTTACAACTTATGTTTTGTTATGTGTAATTTTGAAAATAAGTTTGGCGCCAATCGCTGGCAACTAAAGTTTCGCCCATACAACCTTGACCACCCACTTTCCACCCAGCGGGGTGAATTTTCCGGAAGATTGGTATGCAGTTGTTGTCGAATTTTCATATAGATCTTTGAAAATGAGTTTGAACTTGATCGGATGAAAAACAAAAAAGTTTCATACAACCGTTTTCCGCGAATTTTCCACATTTGCCGACAGAATTTTCCAAAATCCGTTCTTAGTACTCACTTTCAGCATAAGATAAAACTACTGTGAAAATCTCATCTTCCTATCTTTTATGGCTTAGGCTGTACGACGGTCACCAGTCAGTCAGTCAGTCAGTCAGGTTGAACTTTTTTATATATGGGTGATTCCATGAAAAATCGCCCACTGGGATTTTTTTGGATCGAAATAATTTTTTTCGTATTCCTTGTAGTAAAATAGTATATACGTATTTTCAGCATTTTGGCGAAATACACTTAATTCGCGGGTAAAGTCGATTTGAAAATTGACATATTTGAAAAATTTAATTATTTTCAATTGCTTGCTATCCAAAGCCATTGGTAATAAAAATTTTTAAAAAATCTGAAAATTAACATTTGAATCCAAGCTTTCAAATAACTCACACTAAATAATTTTTAAATTTTTCTTTGGTCTTCAAATCGCGAAAATAAGTAAACAAAAATTAATTGCCGCGAAAGGGATTTTTTTTTTGTCTTCATTTTTTTCTCAAAACTTGGTCTTGTATGCAGTAATTTACTGTATTAAGCTGTAAATGGGCAATCCAATAGTTCCGGAGTTATGGCCATTTTTCATTTATTTAAATTAATTTTCTGTAACAGTATCAGATTTAGTATGTTTAATTTTAAGAGGGTAATTTTTTTGTGGTCGAATATAGTGAAGTATATCATAATACAAATTATTTTAACAGATCGGCGGAGTGGCATTTCCATGCAACAGCCCAAAGGGCCTTGCGATGGAGCTGGATATACACTAAAAAGAAGGGCTAGAAGGGCAAGCATTCAAATGATTACCGATAAACAGATTACCCCTGCCCTGGAACTCTATGAATGGGTCAACTAATTTTTACCAAACATCACAGTAAGATAGAGAAACACAAATTACTAAAGTAGGGCCACAGAATTATTAAAATTACGATATAGGAAATGCCAAACTATACAAGGGACACTCTATTCAACCACAAAATAATTATCTTCTTAAAACCAAAACATTTTCACATTCTGAAACATCTGATATTGTTAGTTCCTAAAAAAAGTGAATTTTAATAAATGAAAAATTGCCATAACTCCGGAACTATTGGATTGCCCATTTACAGCTTAATACAGTAAATTACTGCATACAAGACCAAGTTTTGAGAAAAAAATGAAGACAAAAAAAAATCCCTTTCGCGGCAATTAATTTTTGTTTACTTATTTTCGCGATTTGAAGACCAAAGAAAAATTTAAAAATTATTTAGTGTGAGTTATTTGAAAGCTTGGATTCAAATGTTAATTTTCAGATTTTTTAAAAATTTTTATTACCAATGGCTTTGGATAGCAAGCAATTGAAAATAATTAAATTTTTCAAATATGTCAATTTTCAAATCGACTTTACCCGCGAATTAAGTGTATTTCGCCAAAATGCTGAAAATACGTATATACTATTTTACTACAAGGAATACGAAAAAAATTATTTCGATCCAAAAAAAATCCCAGTGGGCGATTTTTCATGGAATCGAACATATATAGATATTTACAGTTATTGAACGAATTTTACTAAGAAATATATTAATTTTACAATACATCTATATATAATATATATATATATATATATTATATATAAAAAAGTTCAACCTGACTGACTGACTGACTGACTGACTGACTGACTGACTGGTGACCGTCGTACAGCCTAAGCCATAAAAGATAGGAAGATGAGATTTTCACAGTAGTTTTATCTTATGCTGAAAGTGAGTACTAAGAACGGATTTTGGAAAATTCTGTCGGCAAATGTGGAAAATTCGCGGAAAACGGTTGTATGAAACTTTTTTGTTTTTCATCCGATCAAGTTCAAACTCATTTTCAAAGATCTATATGAAAATTCGACAACAACTGCATACCAATCTTCCGGAAAATTCACCCCCGCTGGGTGGAAAGTGGGTGGTCAAGGTTGTATGGGCGAAACTTTAGTTGCCAGCGATTGGCGCCAAACTTATTTTCAAAATTACACATAACAAAACATAAGTTGTAAGCATAGTACGCGAAATAGAGTTTTTGGAAAATCCGCACAAGAGGAAATTGGCCGGAAAATTCTGAATCCAAAAAGTTTTTATCATACGATTGGCTTGAAACTCGGTTTGTAAGTATAGAATACGAAATAGTTTAAAATGTTATATTCCGAAGTTGGAAAATTTGACCTGACGGTCGAAAAATTCCCGGAAAATTCTGCATAAAAAAAACTATTTTCCATCCGACTGGCTTGAAACTCGGTTTGTAAGGACAAAATACGAAATAATTTGTAATGTGATTTTTCAATGTCGGAAAAGCCGCCCAAGAGGAAAATGGCCGGAAAATTCTGCATGCAAAAACTATTTTTCATACGATTAGCTTGAAACTCGGATTGTAAGGTCAAAATGAGAACTTATTTTGTTTTTAATTTCCCGATGTTGGAACTATCGCGGGGATGCTCACTGTGAAGTGAATGGGATGTGGGTGGAAAGTGGTTTTGGAAGTGGGTGGTAAGTGGATGTAAAGTGGGTGAAATGTGGCAGGAAGTGGGAGGGATGTGGGTGGGATGTTAATGGGAAGTGGGCGGGAAGTGGACGGGAAGATGACGGGAAGATGGCAGGAGGTGTGTGGTATGTGGGTGGGAAGTGGGCGGGAAGTGGGATGTGGGTAAGTGGTGGGATGTAGGTGGGAAGTGGGTGGGAGGAATGTGGGTGGCAAGTGGGTGGAATGTGGGTGGGATGTGGGCGGATAGTGGGTGGGATTGAAATGGGAGGTGGATGGGATGTGGGTGGAATGTGGCGGTAAGTGGGAGGGATGTGGGTGGGATGTAAATGGTAAGTGATCGGGATTTGGGCGGGAAAAGGGAGGGAAGTGTGCGGTATGTTGGTGGCACGCGGGTGGGATGTAGGTGCGAAGTGGGCGGAAAGTGGGTGGGATGTGGGCGGGAAGTGGTTGGGATGTGGGTGGGAAGTGGGTGGGATGGAAATGGGAAGTGGATGGGATGTGGGTGGGAAGTGGGCGGAAAGTGTGTGCGAAGTGGGCTTAAAGTGGGTGGAATGTGGGTGTGCGTTGGTTAAATACTGTTGAAGGCGCAGCGAAGCGTGACGGGCTATTTGCTAGTATAATATAAAACCCGCCGATCCAACAGAAAGTCTGTTTAGCCATACGAAGGCTAAAGAACAAGAAGTCGCCAGGCGCTGATGAGCTGCCCGCTGAATTGTTCAAGGCTGGAGGCGAAGAATTGGTAAGGTGCATGCACCAATTTCTGTGCCGTATATGGGTTGACGAAAGCATGCCCGATGATTGGAGTCTAAGTGTTCTCTATCCAATCTTTAAAAAAGGAGACCCTGCAGTTTGCGCCAACTACTGCGGGATCAGTCTCCTCCCCATCGCATATAAGGTTCTGTCCCGCATTATTTGTGAACGTCTAAAGCCGTTTATTGATACACTGATTGGACCTTATCAGTGTGGCTTTAGACCTGGTAAATCCACCACAGACCAGATTTTCACACTACGACAAATCCTGAAAAGACCTATGAAAGAGGCATCCAAACACACCATCTTTTTGTTGATTATAAATCAGCCTTCGACACACCGATAGGGTCAAGCTTCTTCAAAGCCCTGTCTACTTTAGGTATTCCAGCAAAGTACGTTCGACTGTGCATGATGACGTTGAGAAGTACGCAAAGCTCTGTCAAAATAGGAAAGAACCGCTACGAACCATTGGATACCAAAAGAGGTTTTAGGCAGGGCGATACCTTATCGTGTGCCTTCTTTAACCTACTGATGGAAGATATACTGCGCAAGTGCCGACATGCCAACAGAACCGGCGGATTTATTTATAGAAATCGAATGCTACTTGCATATGGGTCATTCTTTTATAAACCGAACAGCTAAAAAAATTTTTATTTTTCATTTCAATAAAAAAAATCGAAATTAGATCTCGACATGCCCACAAAACGTAATTTGCGGTTTTGCACAAAAATTTTTGTTAATTTTATAAACAATTTCAAAAATCGTAAAAATCGAAAAAATGGAAAAAAAGGGTTTTTTAAAAACGTGATATCTCAGGTTTGGTTCATCGGACAGGTCTCAAGTTGATATCGATGGAAAGAATTTCACTGTATCTACTCAAATTATAATTTTGTAGATTTTTAAATTATTTAATAATATTAAGTAATTGTTGCTAAAAATTACATATAATTTTTTTTCAGTGTTAACCACCATGTTATAGCTTCTGAGGATGTAAAATCAAATGTTCTAAACATAACTTAAATTTTGGTGTTTTCAAAAAGATGGAGACTTTTATAGTTGAAAAGTTATGAATTTTTGAAGTTATAAACAATTAAAAAGATGCCCTTAAATAAAAATTTCTCGCGCAGTCAGTTTTAAAGTCATGTGATTGAAACTTGGCAATCGTGCTTTATATTTATCAAGCTTTTCAAAAATGTTAACATCAGGCGGATCGGATGAGTATATCATATAGCTGCCATACAAATGCTGAATTTAGTAGTGTTATAAATTACTTTGCAAGCTCTGGCCAGCCTAATTCACAACAAAATTCAATTAATCATAGCATTCGTATGGCAGCTATATGATATACTCATCCGATCCGCCTGATGTTAACATTTTTGAAAAGCTTGATAAATATAAAGCACGATTGCCAAGTTTCAATCACATGACTTTAAAACTGACTGCGCGAGAAATTTTTATTTAAGGGCATCTTTTTAATTGTTTATAACTTCAAAAATTCATAACTTTTCAACTATAAAAGTCTCCATCTTTTTGAAAACACCAAAATTTAAGTTATATTTGGGACAATAAACTATTTATCCTTCGAAGCTATATCATGGTGGTTAACACTTTGAAAAAATTATAAATAATTTTTAGCAACATTTACTTAATATTATTAAATAATTTAAAAATTTATAAAATTATAATTTGAGTAGATACATTAAAAATCTTTCCATCGATATCAACTTGAGACCTATCCGATAAACAAATCCTGAGATATCACGTTTTTAAAAAACCCTTTTTTTACATTTTTTCGTTTTTAACGATTTTTGAAATTGTTTATAAAATTAACAAAAAATTTTTGTGCAAAACCGCAAATTACGTTTTGGTGGGCATGTCGAGATCTAATTTCGGATTTTTTTGTATTGAAATGAAAAATAAAAATTTTTTTAGCTGTTCGGTTTATAAAAGAATGACCCATATGCCGATGATATTGACATTATCGGCAAAACCACACGGGCAGTAAGCAAGGCGTTTTCAGAGATTGAGAAGGAGTCTAGATTAATGGGTTTAGCGGTAAATGAGGACAAGACGAAGTACCTAGTATCCGCAGACAAAAAGTCATTGCGACTTGGACAATCTGTTACAATAGAGGAGTACAACTTTAATGTTGTGGAGGATTTCGTCTACTTCAGAACGATGATAACCAGCAAGAACAACATCAGTCTGGAAATCCGACGAAGAATCACATTTGCGAACCGATGCTACTATGGGCTAAGTAGGGAGTTCAAGAGCAAAGACCTCAAGCGAAGAACAAAAATAGCCCTGTACAAGTCGCTTATCATCCCAGTCCTGCAATATGTCGCACAAGCATGGACAATGACAGCAGCGGATGAAGCGGCGATTGGCGTGTTTGAGCGAAAAATTCTCCGGAGGATTTATGGACCTTTAAAAGTCGGCGATGATTTCCGCATTCGAAGAAACGACGAACTGTATGAGCTCTATGGGGACACCAGTCTGGTCAAGCGCTGGCTAGGACATGTCGCCAGGATGAAGGAAGAAGCTCCCGCAAAAAAGGCGTATAAATCGAAGGCGGTTGACTATGGAAGCGGCAAGCCGGGAAGACCACCACTAAGGCGGGAAGACATTGCCGAGCTTGGTGTGACCAACTGGTGGCAGCTCGCACAGAACAGAAGCGAATGGAGAGCGTTAATCGCAGAGGCCCATACAGTCGAACGGTTGTAATGGCCATTAAAGAAGAAGAAGAAGAAGAACAATATAAAACTAACAAATATTTATAAATCTATATAAATAAACTAAAATAAATATAAAAATATTCAACCAGTTCATAGCATATTTTTCACACGTCGCACGCTGAATACCCTATTAACAATTATTCTTTAATGTGAAGTCATGTTTGAAAAATATTATATATCTTTATATACGTACATGCGTACACGGTGATTACCATAAAATATACCTACTAATTCGAATAATTATCATTTAAAGGCTGTTGCCGAAATTTATATCTGCCAATATTTTAAACCCAGCAGCAGACAAATAAAAATTACAAAACAGCTGCTAGTCAAACCAAATGCAATCCACAAGTAAAGACAACAACAACAACAAACTATGTAAGGCAGCACACAGCGAAGTTACAGTTTAAAATCTCTTCGCTTTGAGCTTGCCATTCTTATCAGTTCTATATGCATGTATAAGTAAATCAAATTCAGCTGCGCTGAACTACAAGAAGCAATTGGTGAAGCCAAACCTCGTAGCCAGCCTCTAATTTAGTTGTTTGTTCGCTGTCGAGAGAAGAAGACTAGGGTAAGATCTAAGCTAATGGAAAATTGTATCCAAACCTAACCTAAGTCAAATTGCAGTTTTTTAAAGTGCTGCCGCTTGCTGTCGCAAGCTGCCTTATACGCTACCACATACGCTACAAATATATACCACCTACTACTCTCATATAGCTAGAGCTTATAACATATAAAATGAAGAGTATAATTCGACAGAGCGCTGTAGAACACGAACACATGCAGGCAAATTAACAACCCTCTAGTAACCGACCACCAACGCAGCGTCAACGAATCGTCAATGGCTTCGCGCATGCCATCGACGCTCGCTCGACTACCCTTGCACTGAGCCATTGTTTACCTTTAACATTGTCATGTCCTAGGAGGTAGTGCACGGCTTTCCGCATAGACGATTCGTCGACGTAAAATGGGTCAAAAAAGCGCCAAAAGAGAATTTTTGACGATTCGTTAACGAAATGTCGTCAATGGGGTGCCAACGGACGAATCAACTATGAGGTGTTGACGGAATAGGGTATTTATGAATGGGTTAATAAATTTTATATAAACAAAAAAAGTTATAGATTGTTATAGATTTCAAGCTGGAAAAAAGACAATTGAATTCCATATCATTTTATTCTATTCTGCACAATAACACTTAAGCTGAAAAATTAAAAACAATAGGCAAAAAAATATATTTCTAAAAAAGTATACAAATACAAGACTAATAAATTTTGTTCTTCAGAACGCGGTAATTTCAGCGTTTAGTTGCTTTTCTGGGGAGTCCACCAAGGAATAAATACTGAAAGTAAAAATTTAATTAATTAATATATTATACTCATAATTTTGAACTTCAATATGAATTTGTTATGGCCTTACCTTCTTTCAAATCTGTATATTTGTTGTTACACTGTTGCAACGATTTATTTATTTAATATTGTTAAATAACAATTATGAATTTTTTGACACTGCCTCAACTTGCCTCTGTGTCGCACAAGTTGAACTGATTTTGCCGGCTGTACAAAAACAAAAGTAGTATGCAAACTTACGAAGGAACTATAAAGCGGAATTAGCGAGATCAGACTATTGCAGCGTGCCTTTTCGTTTCGCACACTCTCGCTATCTCACTTACAAAATTGAGAGCGTAAGTCACTCTTGCTCTTGGTGCTGCTGCTCTCCGTTGACGCTGTCTGCATCCATTTGGCATTGACGGAGGGTCAGTCGCCTAGTCAACAACGCAGCGTCAATGGATTTGTCGCAACTGACCCCGACAGAACTAGAGGGAGTGCTTGAGAATACGTGTGCACTAGACCGGACATTTCTCCATACGATTTTCAACATGTGACGATCTTTGCACAACATGGCTCAAAACATTCTGTATATTTTATAGAAAATTGATCAAAAATCCAAAATCAGATATGTTGAGGTTTGATGGCCTCGAGAAGGCTTTAAAAGTTCCAATTTCTCCTTAATTTATCTTTGAATTGTCAATGTAGAGAGAGGCCTTTTACAAAAGTGTCGAACAAATAAATAAAATATTTCGTATAAAATTCTATGTTTAATGGTGTTGTGATAAGCACTCTGGACTTTGACTCCGGCGAACCGAGTTCAATTCTCGGTAGAACCTAAATTTTTTTTTTTTTTTTATAAAAAACTAAATTTTTTGTAAACACACTGTTTATATAATCTACAAGTGCATAGTTGAATATGCCATGAATATTTTTCCTTTTCAATACATATTTGAGTAGTTGAAGGCAATAAGAATATGCCATAATCAGCAATAATCATCAATTTGGTGCTGTCCGATGTGTTGCTGCTTAATTGTCGTAAAATGTTGAAATATTTTTTTTTACAATTTTCACAAAATTTTTATCTGCCTACTATGACGTTTCTAGCAGCTCAAAAACAAAATTAAGGGGAAATTTGAACCTTTAAAGCCTTCTCGAGGCCATCAAACCTCAATATATCTGATTTTTGATTTTAGATATATTTTCTATAAAATATACAGAATTTTTTGAGCCATGTTGTGCTAAGAACTAGACAAAAAATTACTTTTCATATAAGGCATGTACGGTCTAGTGTGCACACATACAATCGTCGGCTGTCGCTGCATGCGTACATGAGAGTGGCTGGCTCTAGAGCGCTCTCCCGCTCTCTGGCTTTTGAAGATCGAAAAGCCACTTGAAAAGCCACGACACGCCAATAGTGTGCAAAAAAATCGTATGGCGTTACTCATCTTATTATTCTAATGTCTTTGCTTAAAGCCTGTTCGGCAATCAGTCACTGTAACATATTGGTCAAAATTTTAATAAAAAATGATTTTGATCGAACTGTTAATTTTTCACATAAGTACATACCATAGCTGTTAAATTACGATTACGATTAGTTATCAATTACATTATTTTTTAAAAATAATTGTAATGATTATATAATCCTCTTGGTTAAAAATATTTTATTACTAATTGATTACTTTCAGAAATAATCAAAAATAATCGGGATTATTGAGGACTATCAAAAATCGACTACTTTACAAGATTATTTTTGATTATTTTTGATTATTTTCAAAAAAAAAGGCATAGCCAGATTTGTGATTTCATATAGCACTTTTAGCTGCCTACTAATACTTGTCGGTAATGGCGTAGAGGTTAAGGCCTATGACTGAAAGGCAGTAAGATCTAGGTTCAAGTCCCAGTTTGGGACATGTATTTTTTTTTAATCTAGAATTTTAAAACAATTGCATTTCTGACTGAGGTAGCTACTAACTAGGGGTGCCAGTGTTTAGCTCAGTGGAAGTCGTGGGTTGAATCTTGCCTCGGACGATCTAACAAAAAAGGTTGTTCTTTTGGTAGGAAATAGCTTTTACACATCCGGTCCCCTTTACGAGCTACTGGCGCCAGCTGTGGAGTAACAAGCCATGAAAAAGCTTCTCAAACTGTGCCGTTTGGATTTGGAGTTAAACTGTAGGTCTGTTTGTCTTGTGCAACAAATTATAAGCGCACACACGCCCAGAGATTGAGCGAAGCTTGACTTGACCCTTTTGGGCTGTAGAGCCAATTTTACATTTTTACTGACTAGCTTAAGCTCGAAACCGTAACTTCAGGTGGCACTGAACCGAAGAGTCATTTTAAACGAGATGTTGATAGTCCTGGAGGGAGTCATAATGCAGGCCATAACACTATGAAATGAAAAGGAGAAAAGGAGTTTATGTGTAATTGCATAAACTGGTACTCGGGAGCTAATGCTATTGTTTTCAAATTCTAGATTACAAAAAAAAAAAAAAAAAAACATGTCACAAACTGGGGTTTAAATCTAGGCCTTACTGCCTTTCAGTCATAGGCCTTAACCTCTACGCCATTACCGACAAGTATTAGTATGCAGCTAAAAGTGCTATATGAAATCACAAATCTGGCTATGCCTTTTTTTTTGAAAATAATCAAAAATAATCAAAAATAATCTTGTAAAGTAGTCGATTTTTGATAGTCCTCAATAATCCCGATTATTTTTGATTATTTCTGAAAGTAATCAATTAGTAATCGTTTAAAACTGAAAATATTCGTATTGTAATCATTATTTTGCCTTTCAAAAAAAATTAATCAAATATGTAATCATTACGATTAGTAATCATTACTTAACAGCTTTGGTACATACCAGCTTTTTGTAAAATCTCGGCTACTTCTCCGCAAGCCTTGTTCACATAATTTAAGTCCGAATGCTTGTGGTGGGAAAGATCCCAAATGACATCGCGCTCTTTCACCGCCAAAATTAAAGAAATTTTTTCGTCACGGGAAAACAATTCCAAACGACTCTTTCGCTTTTGCTTTGCTGCCATGTTGTTTTTATTTTCTTTTGAAATCACTTTTTTAGCTAACTAAAAGCAGTCCAGCTGATCGATGCAGGTAGAAGCAGAATGGCTTAACATGGTGCATTCTCAATGCTGCTTCAGCTGTTCAAAGCAGAATAAAGCCCACAGCCATTTTACATAGTCTCCACCATGATACAACTATATAAGGTAAGGTGTTCTCTGAGAGAGCTCTCTTTTCGGGACACCAAATTTTCATTGTGTTGCTGTCATTTGATTGAATAGGTTGTGTGCGCACGATTTTTTTTTTATGTGCCGACGAGATTTCTATTTTATTTGGAGTTTGTAAAAATGTCGAGCCAATACTGTTGCTTATGTCGATGTAAAGCAGTGCCAGCCTATAGCTACCAGGAATTGAAGTCAGTCCTGGATTTATGTAAACGCGAGAAGAACTGAATTGCAAGTAAGACGCCTGTGGACTGAAGCAGAGGCGGCCAAATGGAAAGAACAGAAAAGTGCGCTTGTGTTGGTGAACAAGAGAACTCCCTCCAGACTGCAGTAGTTTAACTTGCAATGATAACAATAACACCGGCTCTTGTGAGCTGTGGATCGCCGCCTCTGGTCTGAACAGAGCTCACATGGTCGGCAATGAAGTAAAACAGGGTTCCCCATGAGGAGAGCACGAGTTTATGGCTTTGTCTTTCTCTAGCCATATTGTTACGGGACTGCATTTTGGGCTGACACTGGCTAGCAAGTTATTTCAGGGCGAGATCATAACCCAACACCGCATCGCGAATAATCACTACAAATTCAAATCTTCACTAGCGAAGAAGCAGCGCCATTAGCCGGCTAGAGTGTTCCTACCGGCAACGCACCCAAGCACCGATTTGGCTTTATCAGCTGCCCTAACATTGAAAAGTGCCAAGCGAATACCAATAAAATTTAGTCAGGTATTTGTAATTTTGAGGGTGCTTTAGCCCGATGATTAGTGTGACCGAATTCCGAATAATACCAAGAATTTGTTTTGTTATCGATTACATTTAAGTTGACCTGTCAGCTGTAGCTGCGTTATTTCTATAGATTGATTCTTTTTGTTTAAAAAGGTTGCTCTTAGCACCGTTTAAACTTTGGCTTGAGGCATCTTGGATTGCGTTTGGCTCACTTAAGTTTCTTGGTTCGACACGACGCCTTCTTTCACGTTGGTTTGTGTACTCTGTTTTTGCATTTGGGATTGCTTACGATTAAACATAGAACGGTATTTCGGACTACACGACGCAGTCTGATTAGCCACCTCGTCTTCTTTAAATTCAATAACGAAAAGTCAGAGCTGTCACTTACGTTGGGATTATCAATTGTTTCGAAAGAGTCTTATGTCTGCAGATTGTGTGCAAAGCAGTAGACCTCCTACAAAACAAATGATTTATTAAAATCCAATATTCCGTTGTTTCACTTACAGCTGTATATTTACAGCCAGCAAGGTAATTGTCTAGTATAGCGGCCTACTCTCAGAAAATTAAAAAAAAAAATTCCCTTCGATAGATCGGGAATTATGAAGAATTTTCTTTCTTTTTAAACGAATTTTAAAGTTGTAAATTTTGCCCATACAAATACATGCTTGATCACATATGCTTTTCGATTTCTGTTTGTTTTTTCAAAAAAATATATTAAAAATATTATTTTCCTATGACTCAGGGGAACATTTGCTTGAATTTCAATGCGAAAGTGAGGAAATCTTTACACCTATTTGATCTGTTTTGACTCGTGGCCACCAAGTTTTCCACTGCTCTCACGGAGAGACCAATCTATATAAACCTCCCTTACAAAGTTTTTCCAGTCTATAATTGTTTGCCTGGCCCATCCCAATTCGTCTTCCAAAAACTGAATTTCATCTTTTAAAGTAAAATTTGTAAAAATATAGAAGAAAAACAAAGGCTACAATTCAAGAAAGTTAATTTTACCTTTTAAGCGAACTGTATGGTTGTAGCAGTCAACTGTTTACGGCACCGAAAGACTAGTTTGCCGTCATCTTTTACTGCTATCTTACAGTCAGCAAAACAATTTCCACATTTTTTTTCTTGTAGTAAACATTTGTGACGCTTTAGATACTCAATAACAGAAAACAAAAACTATCCCCACTTTTCCTTTTGCGATTTGATAGCATTTTGTTAGCTCTGTGTTTAGTGCAAAACACGGGGTTTATCAAGTTTTAGATTTCGTAATAATAGCAATAAGCATGAGGTCGCGAACGTACGCGGAATAGAAGTCGACTTTGGCTTAATCTAGTGAAATGCAAAATTCTGCGAAATTGAACGAAATATTCTAAAGCTATTAATTTATTATAAAAGAGGATTAATGTAGCTTTCTATCGAGTGTTTACACAGAAAAATATCTCGATTGTTTTTTTAAAAATTGAATTAATTACCGGTCGCGAACGTACGGGTCGCGAACGTACGGTTAAAAAAAGCAAGATAAAATTTAACCGTTAATCGAACTTTTTTGGTCTCTATGCATTTTTTTTCTTCTTAATAGATTGCAATGAAGAGATTTTGTAAACATAGCATATGTTTTGCATGTTAAATAATTAAATATAAAAATGTCATTAAATTTTATTTTTCGGTTCAGGCTTACCATTTGGCGGAAATGCCCATATATAAGCTAAAAAATAAAAACAAAAAAAAAATATTGGAGAAAAATTTTTCTAGACCAGAAGAGTCTTTAAAAGTCTTAAAAAAGAAGCGTCGCTTTGACGCATATGGCGCAAGTCGCTCCAAAGGCACTGGGTGTAACGAACACGGTATTTAGTTGTATGCGAGCTCTGCTTCTTCGTTGCTCAGCTAACTGTACCTTGGGGAAATGTGAGCGCCGGACGGGACCCGTTAAATGGGCTAGCGACCAGTCGGATGGGGGGTTCTTGGCAAACACAAATCCCACTGCATTACAAGGTTTAAATATTTTAGAGTCCCTAATACAAGCCTTATACTCCTCTCATTGCTATTACTTGACAATACTATTGACTCTACTTTACATGACTCTCTCATTAAAATAAACAAGGAAAAAGGATGTCGGATACATTAATCAAATCATAGGCACTCGCGCAGTTGGAGATGCGAGTCCGGCGTCTAAACCCTCCCAACCTTGATTCACCTTCGCCATTGATCATAGTGAATCCCTGTTTCCAAAAGCCTTTAACTTCGTTCACTCCATCACCATCATATTAAAACTTAACCCTTCATGATTATCAATTATAAGGTTTTATTTCCAAGAGAAACATAGAACGTCAAATTCATTGTGCGTACATAAACAGAATCGTTTAGGATTCAGATAAACTCGGTACCAAACCGTGTGGATATTTTAGGAAATATTATTAATATAGAAAACTGAGAAAAATTTAAGAAAACTTAATATTCATAATATTTTTATCGTGGTAGAAACTATAAACTAATAAACTAATCTAGTTGGTATAAAAAGAATTCATATTCAGAGATTTTCAATCATAATTTCGGTTTACTTCTATGTCTTAACTAATAATGGTCATCACTTCAATTCAATTTAATTTAACTTCAGTTTGGTTTGATTGATTTTCTTTTAAAATAATACTTTACTCATTTTTGTCGGTCAAATTCGATTTTTGATTTTACCATTTCATTTTTATATTACAGGGTATAAACGCAATCGATACACAAAAGCGAAAAGCGAACGAATCGATCAGCTGACTTCTGTGCGGCCATAATAATAACAATTACAGTTATGCCGGGTTCATTCGCTTGTTGCCAACATATATCCGCGTAAGATTACTCCGATCGCATGAAATTTGCAATTACCAAAGAAATCTAACTCAAAGGCACATCCTTGCAAGCGCAGAAGGCGCACTTACCCACACAGATGAACGATGAGAGCTCTCCTCGATGCTGTGGAAGTGGTTACTGTGATGATTTGAAGTAAATGTTTGATTAAATTCTCATTTGGCAACGAACTGTAGTCAGGCGATATTTCTGCGAAGGGAGTTAAATTAGTACATTGCAAACAGATACAGATCCAATCAACTACAAGAAAAGGCAATCAAAACCAAAAATAAACCAAAACACAAATACCCCTAGTCACAATTGACACTAGTTAGCTGCAGACATTGGGGCTGCGGTTCTCACTAGTTTTGGTTTGTTTGAGGTTAGGTCAAATCAGCAATCTTTCCTTGGCGCAATCATTCGCCTGCAGCGTCCTGCTTCAATCTCTTCTGGTCAACCCGTGCTCTCTGTTTTATTCGGATCCTACTCCTTCCTGGTGCAGAGTTTCGATATGCAACTGCCTTGCGGTTCTAGTAGGGTGAGGTCAACAGAATGATCACTAATCTTATGGTCGCTGCTTCGCACACAGATACTGCAAGTTGTGGTGACGTCCACAAAAAATGAGGCTGCCCTTTGGTGACGTCTGTGGACGGATTTTGAATCCTCGAAATGGAAATGTCACCAGTACCCAGTAGAGCCAGCACGCTTGCGGCGTCAGCAACACCGATGCTCGGCTGCGGCCGCACGTATTGACTGCTTCTTGCCCAGTCCGATCTTCTTCCAGAAACTTGAAAGGGAAGGCCAGTGGCCAACAAAAAGAACGCCAGTTCTGCCTATGGGTGTAATTGGCCAATAAGTTAACGTGCTCCTAACCCTGTACTATTGGTATTTACCTGGCTCCGGACAAAAGATTTGTCTTTGCTGAGAATGGCCGTGTGTGACAGTGGAAATATTCTTCTAGGCACTCTTTAGTTCGTTGCCATATAAATATTTTAAACACCCACGATGTTATAGGTAAAGATGCGACTTTTTCACAAAGATTACGTCTGCTCGATGCTAAGGCCAAAAGAAGAGAGAATCGCTTAGCGGAAACGCAGACAACTTAACTCGTACTTCGAGCAGCTGGGCACACCGATTAACTATCGATAGATTACCAATCGAATTGCCCTTGCATGAAAAGTCTTTACACGTTCAGGCTGATCAAATTCATCATGCCAAAACTTTGACTTGAAATTTAGGACACTACTGCTTAGCGAATTTGGCGGACCAATACATGGGGTAATAAGATACCTTACGGCTAGTCTGGATAGTCCCGTCATTTCCGCCTTATGCGAATTCCAGAATATTAAGGGATAACTTTCCCACGATGTTTGTGGCAACCTCAAGTATAACTTCAGCCCGCTATTTTGCGACTCTTGGGCTTGCATAAAGTCAACACACGGGACATTTGGTCGTGCAAACGCTTGCTTTAAATACTTTTCCGCACAAATAACACTTGGCTGTGCGTTTTTTTATGTGCTCTAGTTGGCTCTTATCAAATTTGAATCCATTTTCTGTCTCTTGAATGCGCTTGCGTTCGCTACCCAGATCAAAGAATTACCAACGCACAAATATCATAAAATATCCCAAAAAAAAAAAAATCGATATTCGATATTTGGTCAAAAAAAAAATCACGATATAAATATATCAGTCTTAAAAAATATTATCGATATATTGATATTTTGATACATTTTTGACAACCATAGTGTAAAACCATTTTCGGGGTTTTTCAAGAAATGTTCACTATCGGAAAACCACAGGTAGGGTGGGTATAGAAGCGAAGCTACAATCCTACTGCGATGGAAATGTGGGACTGTTTTCTCTCTCTCTTTATCGTTATCTTTCGACCTCTTTATACCCTTGCAAAGGGTATTATAATTTTGCCCAGAAGTTTGCAACACATAGAAATATTCATTTTCGACCCTCTAAACTATATATATTCTTGATCAGGGCGACAAGCTGAGTCGATTGAGCGTTGTCCGTCCGTCTGTCTGTCCGTCTGTCTGTCTGTTTCTACGCAAACTAGTCTCTCAGTTCTAAAGCTATCGAGCTGAAACTTTGCCAGAGTCTTCTTTTTACTGCACACTGCTAATATGTCGGAACCGACTGGATCGGATTACTATATCTTATAGCTGCCATAGGAACTATCGGTCGAAAAGTGGGTCTTTGTAAGAAAATTTTTTTTTGGTTAAAATGTTAACGTCCCCCACTTCAGCGATTATTCATATTAAACACCTTTACACAGATTTCGAAGTATTGGTCAAAATCGGATGACTATATCTTATAGCTGCCATTGGAACTATCGGTCGAAAAGTGGGTTTTATTTAGAAAAATTGTTTATTTTAATTTCGTAAACTCTGATGAAAGGGTATAAAAACTTAGGCAGAGACAATGTTAGCTTGGCCTTCTCGTTTTATTTTCTATCTATTTTTCATGCTGTGAGTTTGTATCTATATTATCAAAGGCTTTTAAGGGATTCTTTTAATGTGTATTGTGGGAGTGTTAGCGGACTGAGTCAAAGAACCCCCCCAGCCGATTGCCATGCGAGTCGCACCTTACAGAGTCCCAAATGACGATTTCCCTAACACTTATCACCCACATCCGTTCACTCTATTCATGGCTTAGGATGCTTCAGCGAATTGTATATCAAATTCATCGGGTATATTCGGGACAGCTGCAGATCCCTCGCTATTTATAGTGGAACTCATTCGCATCGCGCTGACAACCTAATTTCCTGGAGAAGATGTCTGATTTTTTGTCCGCAGTTTTTTAGGATGAGATTGTTAGTCACTCGGGTTAATGATTGTGGTTTGCAGCCTTGAGTTGTCATATCACTTGGACCATTCAGTATCAAAACTTGCATGGGTATATTACAATAGAGATTTGACATGTATGGGAAAAATGCTTCTTATACTTGCAGGGAGATCAAGTTTATTTTTAATTTTTGCCACGCCCCCTCCCGCCCCCGCAATTTGGAAAAAACGTTATATCTCCTACCGTTTTAAAGATAGATGATTCGTACCTTCCACAGATAGTTGGTAGTAATGTATCGATGTATCGATTTACCGAAGAAATGATAGTCGGATGAGCGGTTCTCAGGTTATGAGTAAATGAGTAATTCCGTAACTAACCGAGTAAAAACGTCTTTGAGTGCCTCAGCAGTTTGTTAGCAACATGTTGATAAGTAAGTTAGAAATTATAAGCCCTTTGTAAAATAAAACTTCAGTCTTTGACAACCAGAACAAGTGAGAAAGTCGATCAAGCTCGAAAGAATTTTCCGGGCATTTTCCTCGTGGGTGGATTTTCCGACATTAAAAACTCACATTTCAAATTATTTCGTCTTCTGTCCTTTCAAACCGATTTTCAAGCCAATCGGATGAAAAAATGTTATAGTTTTTTTTCATGTTGAATTTTCTGAGGAATTTTCCGACCGTTGGGTCAAATTTTCCAACATCGGAAAATCACAGTTCAAACTCTTTCGTATTCTACTTACAAACCGAGTTTGAAGCCAATTGGATGACATATAATTTATTTTCATGCAGAATTTTCCGGGAATTTTCCGACCGTTGGAAAATCACATTTCAAACTATTTCGTATTCTATACTTACAAACCGAGTTTGAAGCCAATTAGATGAAAAATAGTTTTATGCATGCAAAATTTTCCGGACATTTTCCTCGTGGGCGGATTTTCCGACATTAAGGAATCACGTTCCAAATTATTTCGTATTCCGTCCTTACAAACCGAGTTTGAAGCCAATCGGATACAAAATAGTTTTTTGCATGCAGAATTTTCCGGCCATTTTTCTCTTAGGCAGATTTTTCAAAATCGGGAAAACACGTGTCAAATTATTTCGCCAAATTTTAAAAACTTCAAGTCAATCGGATAAAAAATAACATTTTTCCATTACAAACTTTTCCGACGCTTTTCCGACTTTTCCGGGTGGAGTTTTCCAAAACCCCGTCTTAGTACGCACTTTCATCACCAACAGAAACTCCTGTCCAAATTATAGCCTTCTATCTCTCTTACCGTTTAGGCTGTGCGATGATTGCCACTCAGTCAGTCAGTGAATCAGGACTAGGGTTGCCGAATATTTTTTAAATATCGTATCGATGATATTTTCTGATTTGGGAATATATCAAGTGATATTAAATAAATTACTTTTCAAATATCGATATATCGATATAATTGATATTTTAGTTTTTTTGTTTTTTTCCCCAAAAAAAGGTAATACTCTGCCCCAAAATAAAAAGATATAGTCTATATTAAGCAAACATAACAATATTTTCAATGAAATTCGAGTTTTCTATGTATTACACTGTGCAACACTTAAAAGTTGATACGGTCGAGACCAAAAAATTCTGAAAGGGTATGATAGTAGTACAAAAACCTTCCCTGGGTTTGGTCTGGTTAGCTGCCGATTTCTTTTTATAGCACTTTGAAGTTTGAAGCATATGATTGGGACTTGTTACTCCCTATCTCGTAAACTGTTTGGAATTTCGCCTTGACGTCTGAAAAGAAGTTGTTGCTCTTGACCTAATTTACAAAACATTTCTAAGTATCAAGTCAAAATAGTCACATCTTGAACTCAAAATTGCAAAAATGTCGTAAATTCATCATGTTTTCCCCTCATTATACCCTTGGAGAGGGTATATTAAAATTGTGCGGATGTTTGTAACGTATAGAAGAAGCACATAAAGTATATATATTCCTGATCAGCATGACAAGCTGAGTTGATATAGCCATGTCCGTCTGTCCGTCCGTCCGTCTGTCCGTCCGTCTGTCCGTCTGTTTCTATGCTATCTCCTCCGTCAGTTTTAAAGCTATCGTAACCAATCTTTGCACGAAGTTTTTTAGTACAAATACGCTGCACATTTGTCGGAACCGGCCGGATCGGATGACTATAGCATATAGCTGCCATAGGAACGATCGGTCGAAAAACTAGTTTTAGTAAGAAAAACTTTTTGGTTTTCAATGCTATCGCTCTCAACGCTCGTATTTATAAGTTTTCAATGATTTCACATAATTTCACTAAGGCTTGTCGAAATCGGACAACTATATAGTATAGCTGCCATTGAAAAGTTAGGTCTGAAAAAAAGGCTTAGTGAGAAAAACTTTTTTGTTTTCAATGTTATCACTCCCAACGCTCGTATTTATAAGTTTTCAATGATTTTACATAATTTCACCAAGGCTTGTCGAAATCGGACAACTATATAGTATAGCTGCCTTACAAAAGTTAGGTCTGAAAAAAAGTCTTAGTGAGAAAAACTTTTTTGTTGTCAATGTTATCGCTCTACCCTAAATTCGGGAAGATGGCGTGGGGAGTAGGAAGCGTGCACCTACGACTCAAAAAGCGCCATCCCGAAGACAAGAATGAGCACACGCTAGAGGCTGGAGAGGTCGAGAAAGACCTAGGCATCGACGAGATGGTCGATAAAGCCAGCAGCCTCGATATAACGGAGGTAGAGACCGAAAGGGATGAGGAATCAGCCACAGCAGCTGACCCACCCAGTATGGAGGACGATGAGGATGTGGACGCAACCATGGTAGTTGACCCATCCAGGCCTGGGGACGCCGACAACGACCATGCAGTTGAAGGTCCTCCAGGTCAACTTGCATAAAAGCAAGCTTGCGTCGGCGGAGCTCCTATTAACCCTTGAGACAGGGCCCGCCGAAGTGGCCTTAGTTCAGGAACCTTGGATTGCGGCAGGGAACAAGGTCTCAGGGCTAAGGTCACAAAACTACAACGTTTTCTATCCCACCGCAGTAAGTAAGGCAAGGACGGCCATTCTGGTAAGAAAAGGCATCTATGCTTACCTTATGTCTAATTACAGCACGGATGACCTCACAGTTGTGGCCCTGGAAGGTCGCGATGATGAGCCAATACTATTGGCATCCTGCTACATGGCACACGAGCGAGAGTCGCCACCGCCCGAGCTCGAACACTTAACGGCTGAGGCGAGCAGGAGAAAACAACCACTCGTCGTCGGAACGGACGCCAACGCACATCACACCGTGTGGGGTAGTCCAGACATCAATGACAGAGGTGAGTCACTCTTAAGCTTTATCCTACAAACTAACCTTAAAATAGAAAACGTTGGAGATGTGCCCACATATGTGGGACCAACATCGGCCAATGTCCTAGACCTAACTCTGACCTTAGGGAATAGTACACAGGCATCAGAATGGAGAGTCCTTGATAGAAACTCCTTCTCAGACCACAAGTACATCCAATTTAAGATCGAGTTCAACCACAACCAAACCAGAAACGCCTATAGGAACCCCCGGAACACAGACTGGGTGAAGTACCTTAGAACGGTAGAATCAAAACTACCAAAGCCAACGAGTATCTGCTCGGTAGGCGACATTGAGAGGTCCGTGGAGACGCTCACAGCCAACCTAACCGAAGCATACAAAACCTCCTGCAAACTCACAGTTAGCAAAAGGAGAACCAGACCCCCTGGTGGACCCCAGCGCTGAAAGAGCAGAGGAAGGACGTGCAAGAATGCTTCAAACTCGCCAAACAAGCGGATGAGCAAATAATCTGGGAGGAATACAAGATTAGACTTCGCGTCTTCAAAAAAGAAGTACGGAAGGCAAAACAGAACTCTTGGAGAAACTTCTGCTCCAGCATAGAGAAGGTCTCCCGAAACAGCTAGACTCAGGAAACTGCTTTCAAAGCAGCCACCCATGCAGAGTCAGCTAAAAACGAACGACGGACACTGGACAGAAAGCAGCAGGAAGCGACATGTGCTCTACTTGATGCGCACTTTCCAGGCTGCACTCCAGTCACTGAGGCAGATACGCCTCAAGACCTACACACGCAACAAGTCAGCATCCCAGACGATATCATCACTCCAGAAAAGATCCGATGGGCGATCGACTCGTTCGCGAGTTATAAATCCCCAGGGCTAGATGGAATATTCCCAGCCATGCTAAAAACGATCAAATGCGCAATCGTCCCATGGCTACGATCCATTTTTATAGCATGCTTGAGGTGGAGCTATGTACCTGTGGCCTGGAGGACAGCACGCGTTGTATTCCTGCCCAAAGCAGGAAATGCAGTCACGTGCAACCAAAGACTACAGGCCCATCAGCCTCACATCATTCCTGCTCAAAACAATGGAGAAGCTACTGGACCTTCACATAAGAGAAGGCATGAACCTGACCTTGGAGGAAACCAGCACGCCTACACGAAAGGGAAATCGGTGGAAACAGCGCTACACTCCCTAGTAGCCACCATCGAGAAGGCACTGTACCATCAAGAATTTGCCCTGGGAGCATTCCTTGACATTTCGGGTGCATTCAACAACGTCACTACAGAAGCAATAATGCGAAGCCTAAGAGCCCTAGCAATACACACGGCATTGGACTCCTGGATATATAACCTGCTGAGCTGCAGAAGAGTACAAGCCGAGTGGGGTACCACAACCATTACAAGAGAGGCACACGGCGGAACGCCCCAGGGCGGAGTCCTGTCACCTCTTCTATGGAACCTTGTGGTCAACGAATTACTTAAAAAATTTCGCAGGAAAGCACCCAAGATAACCGCATATGCCGACGACATAAGCATAATTATTATGGGAAAATGTCCATCGACTGTCAGCTCAATCATGGACTCTACTCTCAGAGAGATACTAAAGTGGGCCACAGAAGCCGGACTTAGCATCAATGCGGAGAAGACGGACCTCATTCTCTTCACCAAGAGATACAAGGTACCGCAATGGACTCCACCCACGATAAATGGAACACCGCTAACGCCAAAAAACAACGTAAAATACCTTGGAGTAGTAATCGATAGTAAACTATCCTGGAGACTCAATGTGGAGGAAAGGGTGAAAAAGGCAACCAATGCGCTATATGCATCCCAGAAGATGCTAAGCAGCACTTGGGGCCTATCACCAAGACTAACACACTGGCTCTTCATATCAGTTATACGACCGATACTACTACACGGTATATTGGTATGGTGGCAAGCCACAGAGAAGTCCACATATCTAAAGCTGATGGAAAAGGCCCAGCGGCAGGCACTGGTCTGCATAACGGGGGCGCTACGGTCTACTCCAACAAAAGCACTGGAACACATCCTAGGTGTCAACCCCTGGACATCCAAGCACGCCTCACTGCACACAGGACGGCCCAACGTCTTTGCGCGGCTGGCACCATGGCTCTACAAAGCTATGGACACAGCACAGTGGGCAGAGAGATCAACAGTAGCACGGACTACATGATCCCAAAAACCAACTTTACAGGCGCATCAGCATTACTGGGACCAGAAGACTGGCGTACAGGGCTGGCTCAGGAAGCAATGCACCTTTTCACGGACGGCTCAAAGATGGCCTCAGGAGTCGGAGCCGCCGTGTACTGCAAGGAACCGGAATTGAAACTCTCCTACAAACTGCCAAACCACTGCACTATATTCCATGCGGAAGTTTTCGCCATAAGGAAAGCAGCCGAACTGGCAGAATTACACGCACCAAACGATCAAATCAACATATACGTAGACAGTCAAGCGGCAATCAAAGCAATGCAGAGTCACGCCATCAACTCCAAAAAATGTTCTGGCAAGCAGAGAAGCAATAGATTCCCTCAGCACCTCCAGCAAGGTGCAAATCTACTGGATTCCCAGCCACCAGGGCATCGATGGAAACGAAATGGCGGACACTCTTGCAAAAGCCGGGGGTCGCACTAAGCCGAGAAGCAACACTAAATATACCTATCTCCCTACAGACGCTATACAGCAAGATGGAGGAGATAGCGGAGAAAGAAGCAGAGGAAAAGTGGAAGAACACGACCGGCTGCAGAATCTCTAAAATTATGTGCAATAAGAGAGACAAAAAACTCACGCACTATACGCTGCAGCTCCAAAGAAGAGACTGCAGACTGCTTATAGGCATATTAACTGGTCACTGCCTAGCAGCCGCTCACGCGATAAAGCTAGGCATCACGACAGCAGACACCTGCAGGAAATGCAAGGAACCTGGAGTAGCAGAAACTCTAGAACACCTCATCTGCAGCTGCCCAGCAATCGCCACGACAAGATTAAAACATCTGCACTCCCCAAGCTTCACCACTCTGGAAGAGGCAGCCAAGAGCTCCCCCAAACAACTATTGGCATTTGCCAAAACGTCAAGAATCCTACAGGATTTCTAAAGGAAATGGTACCATAAAGCACCCGGCCTCACTAAGGACCGTAAGGTCTATGTGTGGCCCCCCCCTACATGGGGCCAGCCGGTAATACCTACCTACCTATCGCTCCCAACGCTCGTATTTATAAGTTTTAAATGATTTCACATAATTTCACCAAGGCTTGTCGAAATCGGACAACTATATAGTATAGCTGCCATACAAACTGTCAGGCGTATATCAAGCTCCAAGGGTATATAAACTTCGGTCGAGCCGAAGTTAGCCTGCCTCTATTTTTATACCCTTGGAGAGGGTATATTAAAATTGTCCGGATGTTTGTAACGCAGAGAAGGAAGCATCTCCGACCACATAAAGTATATATGGGCGATTCCATGAAAAATCGCCCACTGGGATTTTTTTTGGATCGAAATAATTTTTTTCGTATTCCTTGTAGTAAAATAGTATATACGTATTTTCAGCATTTTGGCGAAATACACTTAATTCGCGGGTAAAGTCGATTTGAAAATTGACATATTTGAAAAATTTAATTATTTTCAATTGCTTGCTATCCAAAGCCATTGGTAATAAAATTTTTTAAAAAATCTGAAAATTAACATTTGAGTCCAAGCTTTCAAATAACTCACAGTAAATAATTTTTAAATTTTTCTTTGGTCTTCAAATCGCGAAAATAAGTAAACAAAAATTAATTGCCGCGAAAGGGATTTTTTTTTTGTCTTCATTTTTTTCTCAAAATTTGGTCTTGTATGCAGTAATTTACTGTATTAAGCTGTAAATGGGCAATCCAATAGTTCCGGAGTTATGGCCATTTTTCATTTATTTAAATTAATTTTCTGTAACAATATCAGATTTAGTATGTTTAATTTTAAGAGGGTAATTTTTTTGTGGTCGAATATAGTGAAGTATATCATAATACAAATTATTTTAACAGATCGGCGGAGTGGCATTTCCATGCAACAGCCCAAAGGGCCTTGCGATGGAGCTGGATATACACTAAAAAGAAGGGCTAGAAGGGCAAGCATTCAAATGATTACCGATAAACAGATTACCCCTGCCCTGGAACTCTATGAATGGGTCAACTAATTTTTACCAAACATCACAGTAAGATAGAGAAACACAAATTACTAAAGTAGGGCCACAGAATTATTAAAATTACGATTCTCGAAATGCCAAACTATACAAGGGACACTCTATTCAACCACAAAATAATTATCTTCTTAAAACCAAAACATTTTCACATTCTGAAACATCTGATATTGTTAGTTCCTAAAAAAAGTGAATTTTAATAAATGAAAAATTGCCATAACTCCGGAACTATTGGATTGCCCATTTACAGCTTAATACAGTAAATTACTGCATACAAGACCAAGTTTTGAGAAAAAAATGAAGACAAAAAAAAAATCCCTTTCGCGGCAATTAATTTTTGTTTACTTATTTTCGCGATTTGAAGACCAAAGAAAAATTTAAAAATTATTTACTGTGAGTTATTTGAAAGCTTGGACTCAAATGTTAATTTTCAGATTTTTTAAAAATTTTTATTACCAATGGCTTTGGATAGCAAGCAATTGAAAATAATTAAATTTTTCAAATATGTCAATTTTCAAATCGACTTTACCCGCGAATTAAGTGTATTTCGCCAAAATGCTGAAAATACGTATATACTATTTTACTACAAGGAATACGAAAAAAATTATTTCGATCCAAAAAAAATCCCAGTGGGCGATTTTTCATGGAATCACCCATATATTCTTGATCAGCATGACGAGCTAGTTGATATAGCCATGTCCGTCTGTCCGTCTCACCGTCCGTCTGTCCGTCTGTTTCTATGCTATCTCCTCCGTCAGTTTTAAAGCTATCTTAACCAAACTTTGCACAAAGTCTTTTGGTATAAATACGCTGCACATTTGTCGGAACCGGCCGGATCGGATGACTATAGCATATAGCTGCTATAGGAAGGATCGGTTGAAAAACTAGTTTTACTAAGAAAAACTTTTTTGTTTTCAATACTATCGCTCTCAACGCTCGTATTTATAAGTTTTTAATGATTTCACATAATTTCACCAAGGCTTGTCGAAATCGGACAACTATATAGTATAGCTTCCATGCAAAAGTTAGGTCTGAAAAAAAGTCTTAGTGAGAAAAACTTTTTTGTTTTCAATGTTATCGCTCCCGACGCTCGTATTTATAAGTTTTCAATGATTTTACAAAATTTGAACAAGATTTTTCGAAATCGGACCACTATATAGTATAGCTGCCATACAAACTGTCAGTCATATATCAAGCTCCAAGGGTATATAAACTTCGGTCGAGCCGAAGTTAGCTTGCCTCTATTTTTTGTACAGTTTTTCAACTTTTTCTTGAAAACTATAACGAATTTGACCAAGCAATGAAGGACGAAAAAGAAGCATAGACTAACGTAAACAATCGGTTGGAACAAACCAACTTCATTCGAATGGTCCTTCATATAGTTAAAGACCCTGAAAGATGAATAATTTCAACCAAAACTCGAAAAAGTACAGTTTTTGGTAGAAATTGGCTAACACTTTCAAAAATTTCGATTGTTTTGTATTAAATCAATAAAATTGTCAAAAAATATAACTTAAACAAGTGAGAAAGTCGGTCAAGCCCGACTATAACATACTCTGTACCTGGAGTAGGAGCTGAATGCAATGCTGGTGCTGCGCTCATCTCAAAGTCTCTCTCTCTTTTTCTCTCTCTCTCACTCTCTCCCTCGCGCTCTCTCTCTCTCTCTCTAAGATTGTGTGGTCTTAGTTGTGAATGGGTGGGAGGGGGTGGGCGAGGGCGATGTACTTTTTTGCTTATAACTTGAGAACCGCTGATCCGATCTTTATCATTTCTTTGGCAAATCGATACATTTTGCCAATTACTAACTATCTTTAGAAGGTACGAGTCTATCTTAAAAACTGTAGGAGATATAACGTTTTTTCCGAATTGCGGGGGCGGGACGGGGCGTGGCAAAAAATGAAAATAAACTTGATCTGCCTGCAGCTATAAGAAATATTTGTCCCATACATGTCAAACCTCTATCTCTTACCATCTCCGAGATCTGTTTGTTCATACGGACGGACAGACAGACGGACAGACGGACGGACGGACAGACGGACATGGCTATATCGACTCGGCTGTTGATGCTGATCAAGAATATATATACTTTATATAGTCGGAAATGATTCCTTCTCCCTGTTACATACTTTTGCACAAACTTATTATACTCTATGTACCTTCGGTACAGAGTATAAAAAATGTAGCTAAAGAAATTTAATTTATTTACTTTTTACCGATAAAATTAGTTTTTTTTCGAATTTTTTTGACAGTTTTTTATGCTTTTGGTCTTTTTACGATATCAAATAGTACTTAATTGAAGTGTGTTCGTACTAACGGTTTGTTTATTTTGGTCTAAGTAACAGCTTTTACCTACATTACTTGTCCAAATTTGTAAAGGATTTCAGGAAAAAGTTGAAAAACTGAAAAAAGTTGTGAAAAATTGATTTTTTTTGACATCTTTTGTAATTTTAAGTACCAAGACGTAATTTTTTTGATTTGCTACTAAGAAATGTTTTGTAGGCCAAGCCAAGAGCAACAACTTTGCTAAAGACACAAAAGCAAAATTCAATATAGCTTACGAGATATGAAATCATTAATCCTACACTGAAGCTGAAAAGTTCAAAGCTCAATAAAAAGAAAACGGCAGCTAATCAGACCAAACCCATGCAGCGTTTTTATATTACCATTACACACTTTCAGAATTTTTTGTTCTCGACCGTATCAACTTTTTTGAGTTCAAAAATGTGTCACAGTGTTATACATATTAAATACTTTTAGTTCCAATATTTGGATTTAAAAGACTTTAAAAAGACGCGTTGCCTAAAGCCCCATACGGAGCACGACAAAAAGTTCGTTTCGATACAGTATTTCATATAATTAGAAACACCTTGGCTTTGCTTTGATGCTCATGTGATGTTAGAAAGTGGTTTTATTTATGTGAAATACTGTATCGAAACGAATTTTTCGTCGTACTCCGAATGAGCCTTTGGGCCTTTACTCAGATAAGATAAATTTTTAGTTAGCTACGATAATTCACACGAATAGAACACCTTTTCATAATCATTCAGATTTCAAAGCTATTTAAAACTGTTTCTATTCATGTGAAATATCGTAGCAAACTAAAAATTTATCTTATCTGAGTATAGGCCTTTTTTATATGTAAATCCGTCATACGGCTACGAGCAGTAGAAAGTCGCTACGAAGGCACTGAGCTACCAGGGGTAATAAGATACCTTAGGGCCAGTCTGGATAGTCCCGGCATGGACAGCTTATGCGAATTCCAGAAGATTAGGGGTTTACACTCTCCTATGATGTTTGCGGCAACCTAAGGTATAACTTCAGTTCACTATTTTGCGATTCTTCCATTAAAAGACCTTTTAAAATCGACCTAATCGGGGGTGCCACAGAAATCTCTAGAGATTTTGCCGACGGTTGGTTTGTAAATCTCTCGAAAAATTCGTTGGTGCCACAGAACTTCTAGAGATTTCATTATCTAATTAGAAAATCTAGTTAGTGCACCAGATGTTCCAATTAATGTTCCATCTCTAAAATCAGGGCTGAATTTCTCGCCAAAAAATTTCCCTTAGTTTAGTTGTGTGTTAATTTGATGATAAACTGAAAGTTTTTGATTGTGTTATATGTTTTATGATGCATGTTTAAAAAATAATTCAAATTTAAGTCATATTCCGCATAAATATAATGCAAAATTTAAAAATTTGTTCCCGCCAAACATGAGGATTAAGTTTCCATCCCTTAATACGCTAGCTGTCATGTAGGGCGCCACATCGACAGAGGGAGATGTGGCGCCCTCTAGTGAGAAAGGAGCTTTTCAAAATCTCCTAACAAAACATGAGAGGTTTGAAACCAACCAAAAGAAATTTCTGTGGCACCTAAGAATTGGAATTCGGTTGGAATTTGGTTGGAAGAGGTTTCTGTGGCACCCCCGAATATGGGCTTCCATAAAGTCAACACACTGGTTATCTGAATTTTCGACTAATGAAATCTGTAAAAATTTTTATAAAACTAATTAGCATTTCTTTTTTCTTTATTTTTGGGAAGAATCATTGTTATTAAAGTTAATACATACAAACTTTAATTTTTGACATACCGGGTTTTCTTAGGTAAATGTATCCAATTTTTTTAAAATATCATTAGTGGCGTCTTGTACCCCGATGGGCGAGATGTACACCTTTTTAAGCCTAGGATCAAGATATGACGATTTCACTAATATTTTATTGGACTCAAGTGGCTTGAACCTTTTCTCCAATAGGTTACACAGCGACTCTTTAGTAAGGATGCCCTCGTCAGATTCAACTTTTACAATCTGTATTTTGTTGAATAATATTGAATTTCCGTACTGACAGTGACATAACATTCACCGCTTATTTTCTCAGTTGCATCTTTAAGTGGGCTCAAAAGGCTACAAAAATCACGGCAAATGTTTAATTCTTAAGTCGATAGCATTTCTGGTAATTCTTTAACATATTCGGCTCTTTTTATAAGAATGATTGCCACTTTATTTGCAAGATACAATAAGGACGTCAGCATATCAAGGCACGAACTCCATCGCGTGTCAACGTTTTGCTTAATTCAACCTTCCGGAATATCCTCATCAGCCTGGGCTTTTCGCAACTGGTCCATTAATGCATGGCCTTCCTTCAATATGTCAAAAAGTTTGTAAAATGACGAAATCTCCTTTACTGTGCCATCTACCACCAAGTGGATTGTACGCTCCAAATCCACTGTCGTAGTGTTACCGCTCGTGTTACCGCTTGTTTTAGTTACTTTTCCGCACATATTACACTTAGATGTGCCATTTGTTATGTCGCTGTAATTAGCTTTCATCAAAATTAAATCCATTTTCCCTTTGCTTCTTTTAAATGCGTTTGCGCTCGCTGCTCAGATCTTCGAGTGACCAACGCTCAAATATCATAAAATATCTCAAAAAAATATCGATATTCGATATTTGTACAAAAAAAAAATCACGATATAAATATATCAGTTTTAAAAAATATTATCGATATTTTGATATATTTTCGACAACCCTAATCAGGACACTCTCTTTTATATTTATAGAGATAATTATTTTTTATTTAGTTGCGAATTAGCTGAAATTGAGATATACAAGGAGTGGCTACGGTATAATGTAGAACCCAGACATAAGGTAGATAACAATTGGAATCTTACTTTTGTCTTACTTTTGAATGGAGAACCGAATTTCTTAAAACATCCACTACTCTTGAAAACATTTTCGATGAGCTTCCCATTTTGAAGCAGTTATGATTTGGTTAGAATTTATTATTAAAATCTTTTCTATTCTCTTGTTGAACACAATTTTTATTCCCCAAGATAGCAGCTGATTTTCAAAACTTCATGGCGGGATTTTAAATGTGATAAAAATAAACACATAAAGGCTCCCTGAAGAAGGCGGGACAAGCCGCTGAAACGCGCGTAGGAGAATAAGGAAAAAATAAAATGAGAATTTTTATTTTGGAAGATGGAAAACGGCCATTGCAACCCATACACTAAACACAACAATTAATCAAATTGGCCCACCACAATACACACAAATCAAAACCGGAGGGTATACCGGACTTTATCACCATTAAACAAGCTGCAAACATGAAGGGATACATGCAATACATACGCACTACATATGGAGACGACACAGTAAGATATGTTAAAAACTATTTTAGATGCCAAAAAAGCTTAGCAAAGCAACGGGGGCGACTAAAATACCTGCTAAAGTGCAAGGACTATAACATCGTTCCCAAGTACCTCCAAGGAAAGACGTCAGGATTAAGACACAACTTTACACTACACGACACACAAAAAGAACTGGCAAAATTGGAGACAAATTTCTTGTTAAAAACGCTACAACTAGAAATTAAAGAAACACACAGACACATATTTAGTATAAACAAAAACCAAACTCACCAGTACCACACTCTTAAGAAAATTCTTAATAGTCAGGACATATTAGATCTCGAAAAAGATCAAAAACTAGCGTACCAACGAATTAGAACTTGCACAGACCATAATACTGAACAAAAACTAGGGAAATTAAAAGCCTCATTATTAGAAAAACACAATATAACATTAAACAAGGAATGGTTCGTAAACCAGACAGAAGTATTTTTCCCAGAAGATAGCAAATGGCTATTATCGCTATGACCAAAATTCGCACTACCAGTCACAAATGAAAACATATCACCAATACACATAATTGCAGACATGGAACAAGGGATACAAACAATACAAGATGACAAACAGAGGGACACAACCAGAAGAAAACTTGCGGCAAGACTCAACAACTTTAAACACAATAGAAAAATAGACGAAACTTTGACAACAGTATTTTTACACAAATACTTGGAATGCCGATGGGAAACCCACTATCATCGACCATAGCTAATATAGTACTTGACAAAATATTGGACGATACAAAAGAGGAACTAGACAGTCAAAATATACAAATAAGACACATATATAAATATGTAGATGATATATTTTGTATCATAAAAAAGGATGAACAAGAGAAGATATTAGAAACATTAAACAATCAACACCCAAGAATTCAATTTACGATAGAAGTGGAGAAAAACGGGAAAATACAATACCTAGACACCGAAATAAAAAGAGAAGAAGGAAAACTATTGTTTAAATGGTATACTAAGGACACAGCATCAAGACGCACCAACCACTATCACAGAAGATAAACACAGCTAAAAATTTGATTAAAAAAGGCATACACATTAAGCGACCAAATATATAGACCAGAAATATACATTAAGCTAAAGACAATCTTTTTAAGAACAATTTTCCCAGACAATTGATCGAAACACTTATCACAGACACCACAAAACCAAATCCCGACCCGAACCCAAATAAAGAAACAAAAGACACAATTTACATAAGAGTGCCGTACGTGGACAAAGTTACCAACAAACAATCAATTACAAAAATTAAGCCAAGCCAACATTCAAACATAACGTACGCCTACAAAGCTCACACGAATATAAGGAGACTATTTAGTAACACGAAGGACAAGCTCAGCAAACAACAACAACAAAACGTTGTTTACGAAATTGCATGCAAAGGCAAGGAGGGCGAATCATGCGACGGCATATATGTGGGGACTACAAAACGACCGCTGCAAACAAGAATATCGGAGCACAAAGGAGACGCGAAAAACAGAAAGGAGACAACAGCATTAGCGCAACACTTGACGTCATCTGACCACACAGCTGATTTTGACAACGTGAGACTAATAGACATAGAAAGGAGAGATCGAACAAGACTTACGTTAGAGAGCTTACGTATTCAACAAAGAGGAGAGAGAGCACTCAACCACAAGGAAGATTATCAGCAAAGCAACAAGCAGCGATAGCTGAAAATAACAATAAACAAATTAAACACACAACAAAACGCACTATGGGACGACTCAACAATAATAATTGCACAAAACTAAACTAAGACTATGACAAATTATTATGTATGTATGTATTTAAATGTATGTTTCATGTTATTGTTTTTAAATGTGATAAAAATAAACACATACAGGCTCCCTGAAGAAGGCGGGACCAGCCGCTGAAACGCGCGTAGGAGAATAAGGAAAAAATAAAATGTGAATTTTTATTTTGGAAGAGGGAAAACGGCCATTGCAACCCATACACTAAACACAACAATTAATCAAATTGGCCCACCACAATACACACGGGAGCAATAATGGTTTGTTCGAGAAGTGGGAAATCTTCAGGGTCCAGTTCGTGCCATTAATTTCCCCAAAAACAACAGAGCTACAAAGCGTTAAAATCATGAAGACGTATGAAGATCAGTTAAATGGTAAGAAAGTGGATTTTACAAAGCGGATAAGTACTAACACATTTATGACTGAAGTTTTTGATTTTTGATTCAATTTACTAATAAGAATTTTTGTTTTTATTTATGTAGATATCCAGGATATTTTGCTAATCATCTTAATGCACTCTGCATTAGTTCCCACAGCTCGTGGAAAACAGAACTGTGCCGGAGAAAAACTTTGTAAATTCACAATTGAGGACTCCAGAAACAAGTTTGTTTTCTGGAAATCAACTATCGGCGAATTGGAGAGTCATTTTAAAGAAGCCATCGATAAATGCTACAACAGTAAGACTACGCTGCAGCCAATAATTTGCTGCGTGGGGACGAGCCCGTATAATTTGACGGAGTCTTACGTGTTCATTTCTGGTGTTTTTTATAAACTCCCAAATATTTTAACATTTGTTGACATCTGTTTGAAGCTATTCTTTGTCCTTCACTTAAAATATCCTGATGAATGTTGCTTAGCTTGGGCATTTATTTTGACATTCATTTGGAAAGTGATGTCAAGAACAGAAGCCTTTCCGAACTTATAAATGACTGAAGCGCTGAGAAGTGAACTTTTGTTATGTATTAAGTTGAAGTCACTATATTATTATTCAAGTTGAAGTCACGACACAGTTATCGATGAATATGATATCTCCTCTCTAGCTTTAAGTTTGTTGTTATCCATAGCGTCACTTATGTTAGCACGCCAATTATTGTGAAGAACGAAATAAAGATAATTTAAAGACTATATACGAAATGAGACAAAAAAGTGGTGTCAGAAGTGGAATAAATGGCTAGCAACGCAGAACTTTCCAAGATCATTGATTCGCTTGCTGTTGCGATTCGCACGGCAGTGGAACAAGCGAGTCAAAATGCAGGGACGCCAGAGAGGTCCACAAAAACACCGCAGTTTGCAATGCCAAGCTACAAAAGCGGAGAGGATTCCACAGTACGAGACTACTTCACTCCATTTGACTGGGCACTTGAATTGAGCAAGATACCTTCTGATGAGCAGAAAAACTACGCACGTGTGCATATGGGTGCAGAACTGAATACAATGCTACGTATTCTAATAAGTCCGCAACTTCCAGAGACCTTAACGTACGAGGAGATTAAGGAAGTGCTAATTAAGCACTTCGATGGGGCAATTCACATAAAAAGTGCGGGAAACCTCAGTGTTGCACCTGCTGAAACATATGTTGTGTTTTGACAGCTCACAGCTGATTAACTAGGGCATCTAAAACAAAATAGAAACTATCGATAAGCTCAGTGGAATATTACCCAGCGGCGCAGAGGTGAATGAGGCTGGTCCACAATATGCATCGCAGTAGGTGCCCACGTAATGGGAATTTCTCGCTACGTTTCGAATACACAGTTGTGTGTTGAGAAGTTTAACTTCGGATCGAGTTGTTGCTCGTGTATATATAACAGTTGTGTTATGTTTGTGTCAATCGACTTTTGAAAAAGGCTCCTCGGTCGGCAAAGTGCCAACTGCGAACATTCTTAATTATTATATTGTCGCCCGTGCTCCCATATGCTTAATAGTCAAGTGAGCTAACGTGCCGTCGTCCATGTGTTTCTGTGTTATGGGTCCCAAGTTCAATTCCTTCTTATTCTCATTATATTTTTTTAAGTTTTTTAATATTGATCCCCATTACAATCCGATACACCTAGTATGTGGACGTGCGCACAGCTAGTCCACAAGTCCGCACACAAGTTTCAAAATGGTGTATCGTTTTGTGAACTGAACGCATACTTCCTCGCCAACATTTTCTCAAATGGTATATTGAGTTGTAATCTAAAGCCGAAGTGTTTTCTGTTATACGCCCACTTTTTCGATTACATAGTATTCTGCTTTGAATACAGTATGCCAACGAAAACGGCCAAGCTTATGTAAATGTATACAGAGTAGTAACCGATACTTGTTTAAGAGAACATCGAACTTGTAATGGGCTTTTGCGCCGCTGGGTTAGTAATTGATAGTGACATCATTTTGGCGCCAATAAACAATTTGAAAATTTAATTAAATGGAGCTAGATCGGCCATTTCGCCCACTGTGCGCTGTTCCCATTCAGGCCTGATGCCCTTAGTTACACGCTCGAGAATGGCCAAGGGCCAGCCTCAGGGCACTTCATAGACGAGGTCACAGTTGACGAAGTGCGTGCGGCGGCAAATAGTCTTAAGCCCAACAAGGCACCTGGACCAGACGCTGTTCCAAACAGTGTGCTGAAAATGGCCCTGACGATCCGCCCAGAGGTGTTTGTTGAGCTTTACAACAAATGCTAAAGGGAAGCAACATTCCCAGAGAGGTGGAAAGTAAAGAGGCTGGTACTACTCCCGAAGCCTGGCAAACCACCGGAGGACGCTAGTTCATTCAGGCCCATCTGCCTGCTGGACACAGTGGGCAGTTTTGGAGAAGCTGTTATGCAATAGGCTGGAGGCAGCAGTAGAGTCGGCTGGCGGTCTCTCGCCAAGTCAATTTGGGTTCAGGAAGGCAAAACAACCACCGATGCCATCGGAAAGATGGTGGAGATTGCGACGGAGGCTATTTCTGGAACGCGGTGGCGTGAAGGCAAAAAATAGTACTGCCTGATAGTGACCCTGGACTTTAAAAACGCGTTCAACACAGCGGACTGGGTTAGCATCCTCAACGCACTAGCGTTGTTTGGCATTCCGGCATACCTGTACGCCATGATTCGTAGCTATTTCTCGTGCAGGCAGTTGCTATACAAGACAGAGGAAGGCATGAAAGCGCATGATGTTTCAGCGGGAGTACCCCAGGGCTCAGTCCTTGGGCCTCTCCTATGGAATATCATGTATGATGGCATACTGCGACTGCCTTTCGCAGCTGGCACTCATATCGTCGGTTTTGCGGATGACGTGGCCCTAGTTGTGGTGGCCAAAGAGCTTCAGATGCGGCGCAGGCATTGCTATGGTTTATCGATGGTTATCGTCGGTGGGACTGGAGCTGGCTGCGCAAAAACCGAGTCAGTACTGGTTAGCAGTCGCAAGCGAGTTGAAACGGCCACCATCATGGTGGGAAGAACAGAGGTGGTGTCAAAGCGCGCTATACGATACCTTGGTGTCATGATAGACACTAGGGTTTGCTTCCGCGAGCACTTGGAGTACGTCCAAAATAAGTCTGCTGAGGCGTGCAGAGCATTATCACGTATAATGCCAAATACACGCGGCTTATGGGAGTATGCAAGTCCATCATGCTGTACGCTGCTCCAGTATGGGCCAACCATAAATGGGTCCCGAGCTACTGCCGCGGCGTTGAGGCGGTCTACCGCCTAAGCGTAATTCGGGTCTGTAGTGCGTTCAGGACCATATCAAACAAGGCTGCACTAGTCATAGCAGGAATGTGCCGTTGGGCTATCTGGCAGCGGAATCTGCAACCGTCTACCGTGCATCGCGCGAGCCGACAACTGGAACAGCACGCAATGTCGAGAGAGCTGCAGTTAGACTGGAGAGTCTTATGAAGTGGCAGAACTCTTGGGACTCATCCTCGAAAGGTCGCTGGACGCATAGGGTAATCCCAAAAATCAAGCCGTGGCTCGAGAGGCCTCATGGGGAGGTAAATTTTTACCTCACCCAGATTCTTAGCGGGCACCGATGCTTTAGAAGCTACCTCCATCGCTTCGGGCACGACAGCAGTCCCGAGTGCACTTGGTGTGGAGGAGGTACCCCAGAGGACGCGCAACACGTCCTGTTTAGTTGTGGACGCTTTGAAGAACAAAGGCGTACACTCCGGGACATTGCAGGCGAGAAAGTTACCGCGTACAACTTCTGCAACCTAATGGTTTCGAGCGAGCGGTTTTGGGATGCGACCAGCAGTATTGCAGCCAGCGCCCTTATCGAGCTACGCAGACTGGAGCGATCAAGAAGGGCATGATTTAGTATAATGCGGTTGATGCCTCGCGAAGCATTGCCTTGCGGTCGTCCCGCAGGGGTACGCAACTAATTTGTACATAAAAACAAAATTTTGTCCATCCAATGTGTTAGGTTAAAACAAGGTTAATAAACATGGAATAAAAAAAAAGCACACACACACAAAAGGATTGGCAGAGGGGGGGGAAGCGAAGAGGTAGGAAAGATGCTGAGGAGGGGCAACTGGGTGGGATCTGGATAGGATCTGAGTGGGATCTAGCTAGGTTGGATCGGGTGGGATCTAACTGGGATCTGGGTAGGGTGTGGGTGGGATGTGGTTAGGATCTAAGTGAGAACAGGATGGGATCTGAGCCGGATCTGAGTGTTATCAGTTTAGAATCTAGGTGGGATCTGGGTGGAATCTGGATGTGGTCTGGATGGGGTCTGGGAGATATCTGGACGGAATCTGGGTGGGATCTAAGTGGGATCTAGCTAGGTTGGATCTGGGTAGGATATGAGTGGGATCTGGGCAGAATCTGGGTGGGTCTTGGTTGGATCTGTGTATGAATTTTGTGGGATCTAGGTGGGTTCTGGGAGTGATCTGAGTAGGATCTGATTATGTTGCTGGTATTTCTACTTTATTGCTGATTTATATACCATTGAAAGAGCTTGTGATTTGAAAATAAGCTCTTAAGCTAAGTATCTGTTTCATTGAGTCGATAGAGTGGGAGTGGGAGAAGGTAGGGTACCGTCTACGAATAGCTCGCTGTTAATACATATTAGTTATTAGAGTATCGCGTGCATACTCAGTTTCAATTTAAGGTAGGACACAAAGGGGTAACAACACTGATAGGGGTTTGCACAGGACCATCAAATTAACATAGAACACGATCTCTCTTTGGACAGCAGTTGCGCAAGGTGTCGCTGCGGCAACGAGAAGCCCACCCATCCATGATCACCGCCTTCCTCATATGAAAACGTCATATTGGTGATCCCAAGACAGTCCAAGCTTGGCTACTCTTCTTCACGTCCACGCCACATGGTCCCCCAAAATGTGAAAAATTAGCAAAGGTTAATTTTTTCAAGTTTATAATAATTCTTCATTTGAGGGGTAATTCATAATTGGCAAAATAAAGAGAATTTAATATAATTAATTACAGCTAGGATTTTAACAAACTAACAAAGTAACTTTAAGGGTACTGTATACCTTCAGGAGTCATTTTTTAAAGGTTAACCAAAAATTAGATTACTCAAAAACTATAAGTGGTATTAAGAAGCGTTTTTTTTTCATTTGATAGGTAATCGGTTAAACTAAATTTATTAATTTTTGTTGTTGTTGTTGTACCTACGGTTGTTGTTGTATTTCTGTTCAAAGTTAACCAAAAATTTAAAACATAGGCCCATGGTTGCAAAAATTTGAATGAATTTAAAACTGAAGACAGGGTTTTGTTAAGAATTGATGTAATTCTAGTGTGAACTATGATATTTTGGATCGGACAATATATGGCGGAGTTATGAAGTTTCAAAGTCAAAATTTCGAAAATCGACTATTTTTTCCCACTGTATTGGTCCTAGCTCCGTTATTTGATGACCGATCAAAAATATCCTAGTTCACACCAGAATGGTGGGTATTAGGAGCAATTTAAGGGAAAGAATTTGAAAATCGGTCAACAGGTACTCTTTAAATCTTTGCAACCATTTTGGAAAAAGTGGTTCCGAGATAATCGCATTTAAAGATTCGACATCTGTTTTCGATGAAATAAAAATTATATTTAATAAATGTATAAGTCGGAATTGGTGCATTTGGGTGTTAACTTTTACCGAAAAAAAAGATTATCAAAATCGGTTAAGCGGTTCTCCAGAAATTTGAGTCAAAGTGCGTCAAGACATGGTAAAAAATAAAATCTGCAAAAATTTCCAAGTAAAATTTTTTTTTTTTAAATTTTTTTTCCATAATATTGAACATTTTATAAATATTTATAAAGTTTTTGACCAAAAAAGGGAAAAAAATACGAATTTCTAAAAATACGAGGGTAGATAAAAACAATTTTCATATAAAAGGGTCGGAAAAAATAATTGTTTTTGTTTATATCTTTAAAACTGAGTTTCGGATCAGCTTGAAAGTTTTGCAGGATGTTTATAAGATCCTAATAGAACGTTTAAGCAAATAAAAAAAAATCGAAAAAAAAATTTTCTGAAGGTATACAGTGCCCTTAAGATGTAAATTTAGAAATATTTATGGGCAAGAAACTAGTGAAGTGAGCCAATAAACAATGCAAACAGAATCAATATTCTGATGAGACCAATCCTTGGTACTTAAATTGAATTTAAATAATTACGATCATCACAATGATCATCCAGGTTTCTGCTGCTACGATGGCAGGTGACTTAACAAAGAAATGCAAAGCAATAATGTAAAACAAAACTATTTATATTACGGTATTTCCAGAGGTAATGATCATAGTCGAACATAAAGGTTTGGCAAATAGTTAATGATCATTATCAAAAAGAAAGATTTGGCAAATAGTTAATGATCATTATCAGGGCTCAGAGATCAGACTAAATATTTGGGCATCCAAACACAGTGGTGAATAAAAGTAAATTGCCACTTGGGGATTAGATTTTCATCATAGCCGAGGTAAAAAAATAAAAATAATTATAAAAACTGGGCGACACAACCACAGAATAAGATTTTCATCGGGCAATAAATAAATTTAAAAAAAACGGATCACTCACCATTAACAATCCCACGTCGAAAGCGCTTCCGGGTGGTCTGCAAACTTTTTGATATCACTGTGGCGAAAAAAATTATTTTGCGGAAACGTGTGCACAAACAAAAGGGAATTAAAAATTACTTTAATTGCTTGCACCAACAAACTTTGTCATCTGGGCTATCAGAAGCAGATCGGTATCAGAAACCTTCATATTTCTCTCAAAACTTTTGTATTTCAATATTTAACTATTTTTTTTTCTCTAATAAAATAAAAAAAAACTTAATTTTTCATTTGCTTGGGCCACTTCAATATTTTCTTCTGGGAAAGGGAATTGCAAAAAAAAATATTCATTAACAGTACAAAAAAATTTTCTTTCAATAGAAACGGCTGTTACATAATTTTCTCCTTCTCGATTTAGGTTAGGTTGTCTGTCATTATTCAAATGATTTTCACTCTTCAACAGGACAAAAAAAAAATGGAAAATAGTCAGATTTCGATGTAGATGACGAAGCTAATAGGTTTTCAAAACTTTCCTTTGCATTTTCACACACACGTGGATTCCACTCCGAATTCGCGTTTCCAAGCCGAGCTTAAGCGTTTAAGCTGCCCTTAGGTCTCACACAGACTAATTTGCCAATGCTGCTGCTATGTTTAGGCGTGCCTTTCTTCTTTGGAGAATTGGAACATAGGATGATGCGCTAAATTGCTGATAATCCTCTCTTTGTAAATTGTGTGGGTGTGTTGGTGACTTCACTTGGGGGTTCAGCCAGGCGGCGAAAATTTTAGATATTTGGCTAACGAAATTAGCTTTATGCAATTATACAATTACATTTAAGGCCAAACCTGCAAGCAGGTTAATGGATTCAATTAGTTACAAGAAGCTAATAATTTTTCTATCGCTTGATATGTAGCTATATTAGGGTTGAGTTTAAACTCACCAAAGCGTTTGGCCTTGCGAATAAAAAAAAATTCTCTTGCTTCCAATTTTCTGCTTGTAGTGGTTTTGGTTTTGATCAGCTCGTTGAATTTTAATTCGTTTAATTCACTCCGCAGCTTTTACTTGCTGAATGCGCCACTTGTAAAAATACTTTCTTTTTGGGTTCACACACTGATTATTGAGGAGCAGATTAGATCTGAACTGGACAACTAGCAAAATTGGAAAGAACGAAGCTACCGACATGAGCTCAAAAGAAACCTACAACTGATCTTCGTGGCGCCATCTTTCCTCCGACCAATGACATTTCGGCCTGGAGAGCGCTTTCTCTTTTCTCTGGTCCAGCTGATTGCTTGGGGGTCAAAGTCACTGTAGGGTGAGCAATCTTCAAGAGTTTGTTGCGTGCTTTTAGGTAAAAATAAATTTTTCTGCTTGAGAGTTGGGCGCTACTACAATTATTTACTTAAATTTATTATAATATAAATGGAGAAATAATAAATTATCAACAGTTTTAGGTCCCAATCTATTTTATTTCTCGGTAATAAGATTGCCCGCTAAGGAAAAAACCCTCTCGGCCGCTGCACTGCTCGATAATTAGAAGTTGCAATACTAACTTAGTTAAAAAAGGATAATAGTTTTAATTGCTCTTCCACCATTCAATGTGTTCGAGGTCTTCGCTTAAAGAAACTCTCTCTGTACAATAACTTTCTATTTCCTCTCAAGGCGTTTTAGAACTGTTTTTTTAATAAGCCACCAGATGAGAAAAGAAAAATTGGGTTTTTGGCAAAACGGTTTGATTTTTAGAGTTAGTTGCCAATTGACAAATCGGGCTTGCTGGACTTGATTCATTACTCGAAAAACTATTGTTACTGGGACTTTCGCTTGTATTGTAAATTAAATTGTTCATTTTTACATAACAGAATTGTTTTATTTGTATTATATCCTCATGTTCCATAATTGCTGCAGGTGGATATAAAAAAAATGCAGATTTGTGCCAAATACTTAAATTTTCATTCCAAATCGTATTCACATTAATTAAAATTCTTTCCTTTAGAACGGATATTGGCGAAATTTCTTCAGCGTTCGGTTCGCAAAGTGTTATTATTTTTGCAATAGAGGGCAAAACAAAGCATAAAGAAGGAGAGCTTCACATTTGTAATTCTTTAAAAATTCTCACAAAATCTTCAAGCAAAATCAATATTATTCTTAAAGTGCATATATTAACGCTTATCAGTTTTTGACCTCCCTCAGTGTCACCTATAATTTAATTAACTGTTGTCCAGTTATCTACTACAGAATTAAGCAAAGTATAATTTGAATTCCATCGAGTAGGGCAAGAGTTTTTTAATGATGTGTTTAGCCGATGTTGCAAATTTGCTTTTTTTTTAATATTTTACAATTTTTACTTGAGTGTAATATTTTTTGAAGATCATACGATTCTTCGAATGATTTTTCTAGAACATTTGAAAACAAATGGCTGCTACAATACAATCGTATATTGTTCGTCAATGCTTTCTTTATATTTGATCCTCTATCTGTTATGAATTTAATATTGGCAATGTTCTCAACATCAAATTGTGCAAAAATAGCCTTTAGTTTGTTAAGAATATTTTCACCTGTCGATTTTTCGAAGTCCATCGATTTCAAGCCCAGAACAATGTCCTTAAATTTTAAGTCTTTTAAAAATTGCAGAGTGACACCTAAGAAATTTTTGTTGACGTACTGATCCGTCCAGTGGCGTACGCAGGATTTTTTCAGGGGGGGGGTTTTGAGAAGAAATTTTTTTTGGTGAGTGGTAAGGGGTAGATTTTGAAGGCGAAAACAAAGGTTCTCTTTTTATATATTTTTTTGGGTAGTATTACAATTCTGGAGTTACCTCTACAATTCAACTGCACTTCATTTCCTCCATATTTTTCAAACAATTTTTTTTTTCAACATGAATTGAAAAATATATCAATTACCTGCGTCTTCATTTTTATCATCAAGCTAAACGATATTCTGAAATCTTAGGTTGAGCACAAGTGCCTTTTACCGTCTAAAAATGTTTAAAACGCTGAGCAGACTGAGTGATAGAGCGAAGAGGTTAATTCTTTAAAATGTTTCTGTGTTTCTGAGGTGGACCAACAAGAATTAACAAACGTCCAGTGCGATTTTCTTTCAAAAACTCAATTCTACACACAAAAAAGGCTACACACAGAAAGGCTCTGAGAAGGGCGCATTGCCACATTATGGCTGCAAAAACGAGCAATATTTCGAAAAATTTTTTAAATCTTCATTTCACAAGCGGAAACCGCTACAGACTGTATACATAAAATTTTTCAACAAAATTTGTCTAACTTGTCCAAATTCGATTACGGATATATTTGATAGAAAACGGGAATGGGATGCTTGTCCGATTGCTGTACAAGTAAAAACAGCATTAGGCCAATATAATTGCCTTGACTCAATCTCAAAATGAATTTCGGGTTTAGTCCCTGGTTTAAAGGAAAAATTGGAAAAAAGAAAGAGCGCCGCAGGCAAATTTTTTTTATAACGCGCATGGTAAGGAGTTTATAAGCTTATGGACAAACCGCTCAATTAAGGCAGCAGGAAATAAGTCCCGAAAATATAAAATGAAATAAGGCCCCAAGTTTGGGAGTAGCTTGGCTTGGCCCCGTTAGAGGAGCTGTATAGCCAATTTTACATTACATTTTACATTTACCCAAATGGTTGGTTATTCTGGCTCAAGGTCATTACATTTACTCCAATTTGAAGTATGAAAATATGGCCCAACTGCCATGAAATAAAGCCAAGAAAAAATTAAAGAAGGCCCCAAGTTTGGGAAATAATACCCAAATTTCAAACATTTCATATACAAAAATCGCGCGATAAATGCGCCGCTTAAATTGAATCAATTGTTTTAATTAAATAATGAAAAGATGCAAAAAATCGTGCTATTTTTGTATTTAGCAAAAATAGAAAAATTGAGTAAGAACCTAAAAATCCATATTAAAAATTGGCGTCTTATTTTCTTATAAAAATTAAACAGGGCCCTAAAAATTAGTTTTGCGGTATTATTTTATTCTTCTTTTGAGGACTTATTTTATTTTGAAATTTTATTTAGGAAATAATGCTCCAAAGAAGGAAATAACTCCCCAAATTTTCTAAAAAAGAAAGTGGTTTTTGTTTTCTATATAAATTGTTAGGGGCTTATTCCATTTTATTTTTAGGGCGTTATTTCGCAAAACGCTTAATTAATAATCATTGAGAAAGTTTGCGAGATGTGTAGTGCAAATTTTAAAATTTTACCTTCAAGTATAACAGAATTTCAAATCAAAAAATGTTTTGCTTTTTGCTATTGCTTTTAAGCTCTGTGTTTAAATCGCTCAGAAATTGTAATGTTGTCTTATTTTTTTGACATTTGACGAAAAGAATTCACATATTTGTAAAACCAAACCGGAAATTTTAAAAATTAATTTAAAAATGAACCTTGGATGACTGACTCGTCTTAAATGTATAATAGTTCTTTACAATTCGCGATCCATCGATGACAACTTTTTCAAAATTATTGTTAAGTAGGGTCAAATTTACTAATTTTTCTTTAGATGCTTCTTTCTTAGTACAGTATTTTGCATATAAAAATATATTCCACGTTGGCCAGGGGGGGGATTAACCCCCAAACCCCCCCCTGCGTACGCCACTGGATCCGTCCACATATCAATCGATGCCGATACTCCTCCATTATCCACTGCTTCTTTTATTTCCTGGGAGATCATTGTCCGCTTTTCTTCTGCATCTTTTTCCGCATTTCGGCTTAATGTCCTTGCGTCCGGCAACAGGTCATCAATATCGACGTTCGCTCCATAAGCAGCACCAATTTGTATAAAGAATTTGGCCAGATTGCGAAATCCATTCCCACTCACTGCGGAAAACGGGCTACAATCCTGAACAACCCATTCGCTGCATTTTTCTAAAGCTGTTTTTTTGTCCAAGCTAGAAACTTTTTTTGCTTCCATGGGATGTCTTAAGGACAGGCAACATTTGTGCCTTAACAATGACAAATTTGATGTTTGGTTGACAACAAATTTCAGCACTTTTCTGCATGTATTGCAAAAAATCCAGCCGTCAAGGACAGTTTGGTCTTCTTGGATAATTTGACAAAATTTTGTCAAAATAACACTTTTGCCCTTGTGTGTTGGGGCTATAGTGTAATCGCCACGCTCTATTTTACTTTTAATTACTTCCGCCATTATGTCCCTCCGCCAACGACGATCTAAATCTAGACTGAATGATTGCTCGGTCGAAAGAAGAAGTTTCAGACTACAACCGCCTTCGTCACGAACTCGAACCGTTTTTGTCACGCACTCGAACAAGGGCGTAGCCAGCCGCCCCCCCTAAATAATTTCAATTGACTTGAAAAAAATGTTCGCTTCATCATTCTGTTTAAGTTGCCGCCACTTTACATTGGAGATGGCTTATTACATGATATCGACAGAATCGATTGATGATCGTTCATCGTTTAAACTCCCATCACTAAAATACATGACGAGACTCGATTTAGCGTAGCCAAATCAACGGCTGATTTCCATAATTTGTGCTCAAATAAATAAGAAAAAGCAGTGTCAATAAAAGCAAATGGACATTCGAAAGTTTTTTTCTAGCCATTCGTGTAAGTACTTATGGATTTCTTTGTGAATGTTTATAACTTCTGTACAATTTTAATGTAGCTTCAAAAAGGAGGCATAGCCCAAGCGAGTCGGATGACACAGAAAAGAGTCCCGAACGATTGGCCATTATAGACGAAGATGAATGTCATCCAAATGACATAGGCGTGTGGATCAATCAAACTAGTGTCATGACCTACACCCAAAAACGTGAGCTACTCGCCAACTGCTGGGCGCCTCCACCTAACTATGACTTTGCTTCCGACGCCACTCTTCTAAAGCGCAAATTTAACTACAATTGGCTTGAAATGTATAAGCCCTGGATGGCTTATTCACACAAATTGAAAGGAGCTTAATGTATATCTTGTGTTTTGTTTAAGCCGGTAAAAATGCGTGGAGTGGTTTCCTCGTTTGTGGTAAAACCGTTCGTAAACTACAAGAAATTGCATGAACACTGTAAGTCTCACGCGGCATCTAATGTTCACAAGGAGGCCACAGAATCGGCAAATTCGTTTTTGAAACAGAAGCCAGTTGACGTCCAAATGAAAAGTGGCCATGAACATATTATAGCAGGAACTCGGCAATTCTTAAAATCTATTGTTTCCACAATAATTTTTTGTGGAACGCATGATCTTCCACTTCGGGGAAAATTTAATGATGAAGGTAGTTATTGTTGAATTTAAAACTAGAAATATTAATATGTATTCATCTTGTTTTCAGGTATATTGCATGATTTGCTTATGCTGAGATTTGAAGCTGGTGATGTAGCACTAAAAACAAATTTTGAGGGCAAAAAAAATGCAACGTACATGTCGCCGCAAATACAGAATTAGCTGATAGAAATATGCTCTAAGGTACTAAAATCCTGTATATGTGAAGATATAAAAAAAACCGCAGCGTACAGATTATTGGCTGATGAAACAGCAGACATGTCTGGAAAAGAGCAATTATCCATTGGCATTCGATTTTTTGATTCAGATCAGATGTTGATACGCGAAGAGCTCGTAGGCTTTGCTGAGCTAAAGTCAATGAACGCACAAAATATAGCTGCGACTATAAAAGATTTTGTAACCGAAATGAATCTTGATCCGTTAAAGTGTGTCGGACAAGGTTATGACGGATGTGCTACAATGGCTGGAAGTACTGGTGGTGTGCAGAACATTTTAAGGCAATCATTTCCTAAAAGCTTATATTTCCATTGCGCCAGTCACAGGCTTAATTTGGTGGTGAATGATTTGAACGCAGTGCCAGAAATTCGGAACACCATTTCTACTATAAAAGACATCATCAACTTTTTTAAGGAATCAGTTATTCGAAGACAATATGTTCCAAATGTTCACTCATTTTGTGAGACACGGTGGTCGGAAAAATACGCCAGCATAAGCGATTTTAACAAAAATTTTGTGGAAATAATTGTTGGCTTAGAAAAATTAAGTATTGAGGGAAATGCTTCCACCAGAAAGCTTGCATATCAGTTACACAGTGCTGCTTGTAAAAGCGTGTTTATTATATGTCTCTGCATAATTTCAAAATACTACGCCGTGCTTGAACCAGTTGTCAACATAATGCAATCAAAAAGTAACGACATTATTAAATGCGCCGAGCATATAAAAGACATTTTAGATATAGTTCAAATGCACAGATCGACCGCTGATGTAGTGTTTAATGATATTTTCAAAGAAGTCTCTGATTTGGCAAACAAGTCATCTATTGAAATTACTACACCTAGATTTGCTGAAAAGCAAAAACATAGAACAAATCCTCCATTTACAACTGAGTGCGTATATTATCAGAGAGCCATATTTTTGCCTTACATTGATTCATTGATAAACTCAATTACACACAGATTTTCCCAAGAAAATAATCCAGCATTTGCTTTGACTGACCTGCATCCATCTCGTATTTTGAAAGTGAGTTTGAACAATTTGAAAGCAAAAATGACAGATGCTAGCTCTTTTTATGGCTTAGATGGAATAGAGCATGATCTAGAATTGTGGTACAAAACATGTGAAAAAGAAAACTTTACAAATTTGATAAGCGCTTACGAGAACACAGACTTTTACCCAAAAATCAGGCAGGCCATAGACATTTTGCTTGCTCTACCATGCGCAACGGCAACAGTGGAACGATCATTTAGCACTCTGAGAAGGGTTAAGACATGGCTGAGGACAACGATGACTCAATTTCGATTAAATGGTAAATACAACACACATTTTGAAAAGAAAGCTACAGAGTTAACAAGTGTTTCTTTTTTATTAAGGATTATGTATGCTGAGTGCGCATAGACGGTTTGTCTTTGAGAAAAAAGTTGAGCTGGAAGAACAAGTTTTGGACGAATTTGCTAAAAATCCAAGGAAACTTATAATTAATTAGATTATGAATGATATTAGTTTATGGTTTGCCATTAATATCGGAAGAAATGTTCATCGGACTAAACAATTTTTTTTTCTTTAAATAACGAATTTAGAGGATCCGTACCATAATATATAAGCTCTGTAATATTATATTAAAAAAACAAACTCATTGAAAAATAACACTGGCCAACAGCCATTTTGGTCCAGCCTTATTGATGACAAATTCTGATCCAGTTTTGTGCACTGATTCCAAAACTGGTCTCGGTTTTTCTCCATCAGTTCTTGTTTTCAAGATATCGCGGAAAAACCATTTTGCAGTATTTTTGGCTTTTAAAAAATTATGGAGGTTACACCGAGCAACAATATCTGTATTTATGAGCTCTATGCGACAGTATACATATTAAGGTCGCCCATAAAAATCAATGGAGCATTATCAGCAAACCCAAAAGCGCCTAAATTGGCCTTTGAAGAGAAATATTCATCAAATTATAGCAAATTTTTCAAACTAAATCGCCGTGTACCAGCCATTTGGGGTGCTTGCATTTTAATGAAAACCACTTTAGCATGTAGGCCAATGGTTCTTCTAATTTCACAAATTTTGTTGCATTTAAATCTTCTCGATGGACAAAGTTACACTGCCCGACAGCATTTTTCCCCATTGAACCAAACCAACTTTTTCTAAAGTAAATTGGCCCGCTGATCACGAAAATCGCCATGAAAACAAAATCTATCGACGCGTTATCAAGCTATTATCGATAAACCTTTTTTTCGATTTTTCAAAAAGTTACCCCCACTTAAACTCTCATAACTTTTTTGTTTTTCAAACGATGTTAATGATCTAAACAAATTTAAAAAGACAAAGCTTGACCAAACAGTTTGTTTTCGGACAAAAAAGAGCTGGGTCGAGAGCTTTTAACACTATGGGCTCAATTTGAGAAAAAAATGTGTTTTTTTTTTGCCAAATTTGAAAATTTATCGAAATTAAAACGCTTGTAGATTCATAATTATACAAAATTGTTATGTTTTTTTGATTGGACAGTAAAAACTATTCAATTTACATTTAAACAAGCCCTCAAATACAGAAATCGGACATAAAGTGGAGTTTTCAAGAATTTTTTTGTAAAAATAGGCAAAAATTCAAATACCGCTGTGACTGATTTTTCTGACTTCTAGTGAGTGGTTTTAATAAGCTCAGGCATAGAATTATTCTAATATGTATAAAATTTTGTTGCAAACTTAATCAAATTTTATTTTTAACACTTTCAAAATATCGACCACCACTTTTTGCGGCTGTATGCGTTCCTTGTAGACTCTCGGATAAGACCATGACAATAACACTTCTTCTTCTTCTTTATTGGCCCGATGCTTGCATCACAACCGTTTGACGGTCTCGGCCGCTGCAACTAATGTCCGCCAGTCGCTTCTGTTCCGTGCGAGCTGGCACCAGTTTTTCACGCCAAGCTTAGAAATGTCTTTCCGCACCTGGTCGTCCCACCTTAGAGGTGGTCGTCCCACCTTGCCTTGTCCCAGTTCTTTCGCATTCCTCTTGTAGACCATTTTTGCTGGAGCTTGATCATCCATTCGGGTAACATGTCCCAGCCAGCGCAGCCGCTGTTGCTTTATGCGCTTGACCAGACTAGTATCCCCATAGAGCTTATACAGTTCGTCATTCCTTCGGATGCGAAAGTCCTCGCCAACTTTCAAAGGTCCATAAATCCTGCGAAGAATCTTTCGCTCGAAAACGCCAATCGCCGCCTCATCCGCTGATGATATTGCCCATGCTTCTGCGCCGTATTGCAGGACTGGGATGATAAGCGACTTATATAGCGCTATTTTTGTTCTTCGCTTGAGGTTTCTGCTCTTGAGCTCCCTACTTAGCCCGTAATAGCATCGGTTTGCGAGCGTGATTCTTCTTCGAATTTCCAGGCTGATGTTGTTGTCGCCGGTTATCATCGTTCCGAGGTAGACAAAGTCCTCTACAACTTTAAAGTTGTACTCTCCCATTGCAACAGATTGCCCAAGTTGTGTGTACTTCTGTTTCGAGGACACTAGGTACTTCGTCTTGTCCTCGTTTACCGCTAAACCCATTAGTTCAGACTGCTTCTCAATCTCTAAAAACGCCTTGCTTACTGCCTGTTCGGTTTTGCCGATAATGTCAATATCATCGGCATATGCGAGTAGCATTACATCCTTATTAAAGATGGTGCCCGATCTGTTGGCATTTGGGCACTGGCGCAGTATATACTCCATCAGCAGATTAAAGAAGTCACACGATAAGGTGTCACCCTGCCTAAAACCCCTTTTGGTATCAAAAGGCTCGGAGAGGTTCGTTCCAATTTTGACGGAGCTTTGAGTGCTTCTCAACGTCATCATGCAAAGTCGAACGTACTTTGCTGGAATACCTAAAGTAGACAGGGCTTCGAAAAACCTTGACCTTATCGGCGTGTCGAAAGCGGCTTTGTAATCGATAAAAAGATGGTGATTTTCGATGTTTCTCTCATAGGTCTTCTCCAGGATTTGGCGCAATGTGAATATCTGGTCTGTGGTGGATTTACCAGGTCTAAAGCCACACTGATAAGGTCCAATCAGTGTATCAAGTAGCGGCTTAAGGCGTTCACAAATAATGCGGGACAGAACCTTATATGCGATAGGGAGGAGACTAATCCCGCGGTAGTTGGCGCAAACTGCAGGGTCTCCTTTTTTAAAGATTGGACAGAGAACACTTAGATTCCAATCGTCAGGCATGCTTTCATCAACCCATATACGGCACAGAAGTTGGTGCATGCACCTTACCAATTCTTCGCCTCCAGCCTTGAACAATTCAGCGGGCAGCTCATCAGCGCCTGGCGACTTGTTGTTCTTTAGCCTTCTTATGGCTAAACAGACTTCCTGTTGGGTCGGCGGGTCTATCTCTATGTTGTCGATTGGTGGCATCGTTACTTCTCTAAAGGCGGCATCATGTTCGTCATCGCCTCCCAGTAGGTTGGAAAAGTAACTTCTCCATTTGTTAAGCGCCACTTGCGGATCTGTGACCAGATTCCCCTGTTCGTCTTTGCATTGTGCGACTCTGGGCTTGAAACCTTCTGTTAACTGCTTAATCTTTTGGTAAAATTTTCGAGTCTCACTCATGCCGAATAACATCTCGACTTCCTCGCGCATGCGCCTTTCCTGCTCAAACTTTTTTCTTCTAAAAAGGCGTTTCTCCTCTTTCCTTTTCTCCAGGTATCGCTCTTTAGCAGCCCGCGTTACTCTCGACTGCAGAGTTCTCCTGTAGGCAGCGTTTTTCTCTGCAGTAGCGCGTCGGCACTCCTCGTCGTACCAAGACCGCTTTCGAGGGGGCTCGGAGTAACCGAGTATCTCCTTGGCAGCAGTACTCATGGAGTGCGATATACGCTGCCACTGTTCGCATATATCGGAAGGGAATGGGGAGGTTTCCCTAAGCAGTTGGGCGAGTTTAGCTGTGTAGGCTTCAGAGGTCCCTTGTGATTGCAGCTTCTCGACGTTTAGCTTTCGACGTGTGCCAGAGCGTGAGGCATGTGCCACACTGAGCCGCGTGCGTACCTTGGCTGCAACCAGGTAATGATCCGAGTCTATGTTGGCTCCTCGAATCGCACGCACGTCTAGTACACTCGATGAATGCCTTCCGTCGATCACAACGTGATCAATCTGATTTCGTGTTCGTTGACCAGGGGACTTCCAGGTCGCCTTATGGATGTCGAGGTGTTCAAATCTGGTACTACTTATGACCATGTTCCGGCCCGCAGCGAAGTCTATTAGCCTCTCTCCGTTACCGGAGGTTGTTCATGAAGGCTAAATCGTCCGACTGTCGATCCAAAAAACTCCTTCCTCCCGACTTTCGCGTTAAAATCGCCTAGCACGATCTTTATGTCGTGGTCGGGGCAGCGCTCGTATAATTGTTCCAGGCGCTCATAGAATTCATCTTTTATCGGGTCTTTCTTGTCTTCTGTTGGCGCGTGAGCACAGATAAGACTAATATTAAAATATTTTGCCTTAAGTCTGAGCGCGGCTAGTCGTTCATCAACTGGTGTGAAGCTGATGACAGAGCGACGCAGTCTATCACTCACTGCAAAACCGCACCCAAACTCGTGCCTGGAAACATGTCCGCTGTAGTAAATCTCCCAGGGGGGTGGTGGTTTCTGTTCTGTCTTCTCTTTTGGTAGCGTTATTATCTTGCTCCCATGTCCGATCCATCGCATTTCCTGCGACAATAACACAGTTCAACAAATATTGGGCCATTGAGGTTGAGACTGTTCGACGGAGGCTTTCAAGCTGAGAAAAAGTAAATTTTCAAAATTATTCTAGCACGTCAAGTTTTTAAGATATCAATGGTCAAAGTTGGTAAAAAATGCGTATAAAGGTAACTTTCAAAATTATAGATACCTATTAAAAAGTTATCTTTAACGAAATAATGCTTGTTAAAATTTAGATAAATAGGTTGATTTTGCCTCTATTAAGGGTCATAAACCAAATTCTTGATTGATGGGCCGTGGTGGCCGCGTAAACCTCAACCTCTCTGTCAAAGAAAAATAAATAGAGGCAAGCTAACTTCGGCTCGACCGAAGTTTATATACCCTTGGAGCTTGATATGTGCCTGACAGTTTGTATGGCAGCTATACTATATAGTGGTCCGATTTCGAAAAATTTTGGTGAAATGATGTAAAATCATTAAAAACTTATAAATACGGGCGTTGGGAGCGATAACATTGAAAACAAAAGTTTTTCTCACTAAGACTTTTTTTCAGACCTAACTTTTGTATGGCAGCTATACTATATAGTTGTCCGATTTCAAAAAATTTTAGTGAAATTATGTGAAATCATTGAAAACTTATAAATACGAGCGTTGGGAGCGATAACATTGAAAACAAAAAGTTTTTCTCACTAAGACTTTTTTCAGACCTAACTTTTGTATAGCAGCTATACTATATAGTTGTCCGATTTCAAAATGGCTTGGTGAAATTATGTGAAATCACTAAAAACTTATAAATACGAGCGTTGGGAGCGATAACATCGAAAACAAAAAAGTTTTTCTCACTAAAACTAGTTTTTCAACCGATCGTTCCTATGGCAGCTATATGCTATAGTCATCCGATCCGGCCGGTTCCGACAAATGTGCAGCGTATTTATACCAAAAGACTTCGTGCAAAGTTTGGTTACGATAGCTTTAAAACTGACGGAGGAGATAGCATAGAAACAGACGGACGGACAGACGGACGGACAGACGGACAGACGGACATGGCTATATCAACTCAGCTCGTCATGCTGATCAAGAATATATATACTTTATGTGGTCGGAGATGCTTCCTTTTGCCTATCGAAAGTATCAGTCTATTCAACAAGAAATAAAGATCATAACTCCCACCGAGCAAGATGCCAATTTACAATGATATTGATTATGGAAATGTCTTTCTCAAAGTGTATTAACTTGTGTCTTATTCTCTATTTAAGTGCAATAAAAATAAAGAATAGGATGCAATATATTAAAATTTGCATTTAATGTGCTACATTATTCAACATTGTCTTTATTTTTATTTACAGAAATAGAAGTTGGAAAAGATATCCAGTTTGAATTTTTCTTATAGGTCACATTGTCTTCGGAGATTAGAGTCCAACAGTAGACGGTCTCATCAGGTTTTAAACGTTTTTTTCTTCCATGTTGGGCACGTCCTGATAAAATTTTTTCACGTATACTAAAAAGTGGTGGAGTTTATTTAAAAAAATTTTAAAATAAGTAGTTATTAGTCTATTTTAAGCCATATTATTAAAATCACACACTTAAAGTTCGAAAAAACGCCCTTGAATGAAAACTATAATTTTGTCTATTTTCACAAAAAAATTCTTGAAAACTCCACTTTATGTCCGATTTCTGCATTTGAGGGCTTGTTTAAAAGTAAATTGAATAGTTTTTACTGTCCAATCAAAAAAACATAACAATTTTGTATAATTATGAATCTACAAGCGTTTTAATTTCGATCAATTTTCAAATTTGGCAAAAAACATTTTTTTCTCCATTTTAGCCCATAGCGTTAAAAGAACTCGACCCAGCTCTTTTTTGTCCGGAAACAAACTGTTTGGTCAAGCTTTGTCTTTTTAAATTTGTTTAGATCATTAACATCGTTTGAAAAACAAAAAAGTTATGAGAGTTTAAGTGGGGGTAACTTTTGAAAATCGAAAAACGGTTTATCGATAATATCTCGATAACGCGTCGATAGATTTGGTTTTCATAGCGATTTTCGTGATCAGCGGGCCAATTTACTTTAGAAAAAGTTGGTTTGGTCCAATGGGGGAAAATCGACTCTCATTTTGTCGAGCAAATTTATGGCAGGATAACTAGATTGATACACAAAATCTGTATAGGAAATGTTAAAAGACTACTTGATCTAACAATGTCCTTACATTAATTGTCAGGCAAATGTACAATAACATTCAATCAGTACTAGATTCAAACAATTTTCCCCAAATCCATATTTGCTTAACCTGCGAGAATAACATTAAAATTAAATGAATTGGGCTGCAAATGAGCCAAATATGTTCCGCACTCACTATAATCTACGGATTAAGCCCCTTGTGACTATTATGATTTTACAAGTTTCAACAAATGCCTGGCGAAAAGAGATTGTAGTAAAGACTCTATCTGTGAAACGAATGTATATGTCGAGGAAGTTGACCATTCTTATTATTGAGAGGAATGCTCATTCATGCAGGGTAGTGCAAGAACTCGTTCCATTTCGCAAGCGAATATTTTTGTGAATCTGTCACATCACTTGACGAATTTTTATATAGAAAGACACAAATTAAGGTAATTTTTTTTCAATTGTAGCGTCGCCCTATTTTCTACAATTTTTATACCCGTTACTCGTAGAGTAAAAAGGGTATACTAAAGTCGTGCAAATGTATGTAACAGGCAGAAGGAATCATCTCCGACCATATAAAGTATATATATTCTTGATCAGCATCAACAGCCGAGTCGATACAGCCATGTCCATCTGTCCGTCTGTCCCTCTGTCCGTCTGTCCGTCCGTCCGTCCGTCCGTCCGTCTGTATGAACATCTAGATCTCAGAGATGGTAAGAGATAGAGGTTTGAGATGTATGGGACAAATGCTTCTTTTATCTGCACGCAGATCAAGTTTATTTCAAATTTTGACCACGCCCCCTCCCGCCCCCGCAGTTTAAAAAAAACGTTATATCTCCTACAGTTTTGAAGATAGACGATTCGTACCTTCTAAAGATAGTTAGTAATTAGCAAAATGAATCGATTTGCCGAAGAAACGATCAAGATCAAGACGAAAAAACTTACCTTCAACGAAACCAATTAGAATAAAAATAATCAAAAATAAAAATTAAATAAATAAAAAAAAAATTGTAATGTAAAATTAGTTTAATAAGCTAAAACAATTGTTAGTCAAAACAAATTCACATGTTATAAGTTAATGTGACTGGTGCATTAAATATAAGTTGTAACTTGTAGCACTGGGATATAAAAACCAATAAATCTAATAAATCTAATCGGATGAACGATTCTCAAGTTATGAGCAAAAAAGTGATACAAGCCCCCCCGCTACCGCTAAATTTACAAAAAAATTTTTCATGATTCTGCTTCGGGACATTAAGGCATTAAACTAACAATTTTGATACCCGTTACTCGTAGAGTAAAAAGGGTATACTAAAGTCGTGCAAATGTATGTAACAGGCAGAAGGAATCATTTCCGACCATATAAAGTATATATATTCTTGATCAGCGTCAATAGCCGAGTCGATATAGACATGTCCGTCTGTCCGTCCGTCCGTCTGTCTGTATGAACACCTAGATCTCAGAGATGGTAAGAGATAGAGGTTTGACATGTATGGGACAAATGCTTCTTTTATCTGCACGCAGATCAAGTTTATTTCAAATTTTGGCCACGCCCACTCCCGCCCCCGCAATTTGGAAAAATCGTTATATCTCCTACAGTTTTGAAGATAAACGATTTGTACCTTCTAGTTAGTAATTAGCAAAATGAATCGATTTGCCAAAGAAATGATAAAGACCGGATGAACGGTTCTCAAGTTATGAGCAAAAAAGTGAAAAATAGCCGAGTTAAAAAAGTGTTGCATACTTTTTAGATGTTCACCATAAGAAACCCTGGAACACTGTTAAACATGTTTTTTCATGAGTAACGGGTATATCGAAGTCGGTTAGAGCCGACTTTAACTTACGCTCTCGTTCTTTTTACGTTTGCCCTTGACATAACGGTGACTCCCGGAAAGCTGCGAACCATCAATACATCATTTTTCAAAAGAACTTTTTCAACACCCCAAGCAGTCCCACATTTTTAATTTTGTATTTTTTTAATGAATTGTGCAACCAAATACAAAAAACACAATATGCAGTTCTTATGCAGATGTTTTTTTGGCAATAAATAAAAAGTAAGTTATTGGAAAATGAGATGGAACACATTTGGCTCAGTTGTAGCCCAATTCATTTAATTTTAATGTTATTCTCGCAGGTTAAGCAAATATGGATTTGGAGAAAATTGTTTGAATCTAGTACTGATTGAATGTTATTGTACATTTGCCTGACAATTAATGTAAGGACAATGTTAGATCAAGTAGTCTTTTAACATTTCCTATACAGATTTTGTGTATCAATCTAGTTATCCTGCCATAAATTTTAGTTCATTATTTCGGGATAAACCGCTTATAACTTTGTCCATCGAGAAGATTTAAATGCAACAAAATATGTGAAATTAGAAGAACCATTGGCCTACATGCTAAAGTGGTTTTCATTAAAATGCAAGCACCCCAAATGGCTGGTACACGGCGATTAAGTTTGAAAAATTTGCTATAATTTGATGAATATTTCTCTTCAAAGGCCAATTTAGGCGCTTTTGGGTTTGCTGATAATGCTGAATTGATTTTTTTGGGCGACCTTAATATGTAAACTGTCGCATAGAGTTCATAAATACAGATATTGTTGCTCGGTGTAACCTCCATAATTTTTTTAAAGCCAAAAATACTGCAAAATGGGTTTTCCGCGATATCTTGAAAACAAGAGCTGATGGAGAAAAACCGAGACCAGTTTTGGAATCAGTGCACAAAACTGGATTAGAATTTAATACAAATTGGGCTGGACCTCACTAAAGTGGTCATTTTGTTGGCCTGTGTAATCGTTCTTTTCTTTATTGCAAAATTACATTTTAATTAAGACTTTCTAAATCTTTAAATCCATTTTTTTTTTAGTTTAGAGTTCGGAAAATTTTCCCCCCTTGCACTGTGGATCGAATTCCCAAATAATTGGCATAAAGTCGAAAATTTCATGGAAATAAAACTCATTTTTATAATAGACCTTAAAAATACATAGTCCATGTACAAAGAATCGAATAATATTTTCGATAGTTTGGCAACCCTGAAATTGTTATCGATTATCGAAGTCCGGTGTTGATTGCAGTGATTGTTGCGATAAAAATGGCGTTAACTATTTGTTAACTTTGAGGGCTTGCACTTCGTGTAAAATTGAACAAAAAATTATGGCAAATTATGGATAATAAAGGCTAGGGTATATAAAATGAAAAAATGAAACCGATTTTTGAATATGTTCAATGTGTTTTATTAAAGCGGCTTGTTTTGTGCTGTCCCTAAACTAAGAAAACTTCACCAAAGTGCAAGTCTTCTGTGGAGCAAAACTAACCTTGTGCGTGTTTGTGTGTTTTGTGATGTATGTCAAAATAAAGAAGAAAGTGTGCATTAAAAGATAATAGTTAACCTGTTTGCGGCTTTTTGCGGCTTTTGCGGTGCTTTAAACTCGAAGATGAGCTTAAACTCTATCATGCAACGCTGCTGGTCGTACGGATGGCAACTCTAAAGTTTCTACAAACTGGATATTTGCCCAACTGAAGGAATGAACGCTTAAAATTTGACTAAACTTTACTAAAAATTTAATTTTTATTTACATTTTAGCTTTTTATTCACAGTTCTCAAAACTTTGTTTTCAGATTACGTATACGCAGTGTTGCCATATAAGGCGGTCGGGGTAGGCGTGGTCAAATTAACTTAACATGTTGTTTAAATATTATAGGTGTTATATCTATTAAAAGTACCAAGTTTCAACTCGATATCTGCAACACACGACTTTATGCCAATTATTTGGAAATTCGACCCACTGTGCCTTGGTTGAAAGCTGGCTACGCCCTTGCACTCGAACCGTCAGAGCCCTGTCTCACTCCAACCCATCAGCCAAGCATTGTTGCAAACAAAACACAACCGCGAAAGAGCAAGACAGGGCGAGGTTCCAACCTGACACCATAGCAGCGCAGCTAGCAGAGAAGGGCACCGAGCAAACATTTTATCTAGGTTTAAGCACGGTACGGAGTACTCCAAACTGTTTGGGCGCACAAAAAAGACATTTATTATTGCGTGTGGAACCTAAAAACAAATTAGTGTGCTAAAATAGCCAAAAAATGCCAAAACTGCAAAAAAAAAAGCCAAAAATGGGATTTTTAAGTTAATCTAACACGGTTTTCAAATGCGATTTGCTTATGAAAATTTATGAGATTTTAAAATCAACAATAACAAAATACAGATTATGGAATACGGATAGTTAAGGGTGTAGCCAAGGGGCACCTGTCCCGCACAAATCGTATTGGAAAAGAGATGAGGATGAGGATGCCAGAAGCATCCCCCAATGTTTCAGATGCCTTATTTAAGGAAAGGGAGAAATACGGAAAGATTTGCCTGCGCTCATATTACTCATATTCTGATATTGCGAAGACAGATTCTAAGATCTAAAGTACTTCACGCAGAATGGCATCAATAGAAACGTGAAAGTCACGGTACCCTGCACGCAATGAAAAGTGCATACGAATCAATGAGCCTGGCTGGTGGCTCCCGACTAGCGCCTCCAGCAGACCAGAGTCTCCCAGATAGCCATTTGAAAAGCAAACAGTTGGACATGACAATTCCGGTTGATATAGACCTCCACTTCGAGACTCAATTTAAAACTCAGCAAGCCCCAGGATTGGTTCAGAGGGTAAGGACTGGGGTCAGCACAGTTGTCACGCCCGTTATGACGAGGGACGTCATCATGTCCCTTTCGGGACGTACCTTCCCAGAACAGTTCGATACAAATCTTCCATATGAGCGCCAACAGTTTTATTTACTTCTTCGAATTGCTGGAACGAAACATCCTCTCCAGACGCAATACGAAGCTGTTGTCGTGCAATCAAAAAACTTTTACTGTTGTTGCTTTTATACCGGACATGGTTGTTGCAGATCTTTGTGGACTGCTGCTGGAGGCTCTCAACTGCATCAAAATTATATTTATTGGTGAGGTTCCAAATACTTATCTTTGCCTCAACGTAATTAATCAGCGCAACTTGTTCTTCCTCATGAAGGCTCTTCAAATTATTCTTACGCACACCCTTCATTTCGGACATTGGTTTTTTGCTTCTGAGCGTCAAAATAAATAAATTTAATTACTTGTATATATAAAGTATATATATTCTTGATCAGCATCAACAGCCGAGTCGATATAGCCATGTCCGTCTGTCCGTCTGTCCGTCCGTCTGTCTGTCCGTCCGTCCGTCCGTATGAACAAACAGATCTCAGAGATGGTAAGAGATAGAGGTTTGACATGTATGGGACAAATGCTTCTTATACTTGCAGGCAGATCAAGTTTATTTTCAATTTTGACCACGCCCCCTCCCGCCCCCGCAATTTTGAAAAAAACGTCATATCTTCCACAGTTTTGTAGATAGATGGTTTGTACCTTCTAGAGATAGTTACACTGAGAAAAAAAATTCAATCTAAAATCTAGATTGAAAATTTTTTTTCGAGAATCTTTTAATTTTGTAATAGCAAGATAAAAAAACCTTGAAATGAGATTCAAAATCTTAAAAACAAGATTTATCATCTCGAAAAGTATCAACCGTCCTACAGTTTTAAGTAAAGCTTTAGTTAAAAACCTTTATGATATTTATAAATAAATTTATTTTGTTAAAAAAAAAATAAAAAAAAATGAAAAAAAAACAACTCGGCTCTACTGGGACTCGAACCACAACCTACTCGTTCCAATAAAGCTTTTGACTTCCTCTTTACCGTCTCTGCTATTGAAGGAATTTTTTTCGCGCGACCAGTTGCAGTGTAAGAACTCAGCTGGTATTGTCTTGCTGAGTTCTTAAACAACGATTAGTGACGATCCAACAATGAGGCTGAACAGCCGAGATGGCTGAGTGCCGATGCAGTGTGGTCAATCACCCCGAGGTACTCAGTTCAAGTCCCAGTACCAGCGAATTATTAATTAACATTTATATAAGTTTTTCAGAAACAACAAATTGTTAATAACTAAATCAAACACAACAAAAAAAAAACAAAACATAAAAATAATAACAGCTTAATATAATTTTTTTCGTTTTTTCTTTTCATATTTAAAAATGAGATTGTTTCATTTTAAAGTCGAGTATAAACAATGTTTATCCAAGATTGATGGATTAAGATTAAAATTGTGAAAATTGAGCATATAATACTGAGTTAAGATTATCTGGTCTTAGTCGAATTTTGACACCGTTTCTCTTTGATTCAAGATTATAATCTTAATTTTAGATTGATTTTTTTCTCAGTGTAGTAATTGTCAAAATGTATCGATTTTCTGAAGAAATGGTAAAGATCGGATGAGCGGTTCTCAAGTTATCAGCAAGCAAAAAGTGATTCAAGCTCCCCCCGCCACCCCCCCCCCATCCTTTCACAACCAACACCGCACAAACTTAGGGAGAGAGAGCGAGAGAGAGAGAGAAAGAGAGTGAGATAGAGATTGAGATAGAGAGAGACACAGCTACCTATACTATTGGAAATGAACCCTTGAACAGTCGTTGATCTTGGAATTCTTTTTGACCCCAAATTGAGTTTCAATCCTCATATCTCCTCTATTGATAATAGAACAAATGGTGAACTCGGATTTATTAAACGTTGGTCGAAAGAGTTTAATGATCCATATACCACAAAGCTTTTATACACTGCCCTAGTCCGTCCTGTACATGAATACTGCTCGTCCGTTTGGTGTCCGCAGTATAAAATGCATATAGGTCGTATTGAATCTGTTCAGAAGCAATTTTAGCTTGTTGTCCTACGTGGCTTAAATTGGGACCCTAACCGTCGTCTGCCATCGTACTCTAACAGACTCTTGCTTATAGACCTTCCTTCGTTAGCCAACCGTAGAACAGTATAAGGTGTTTCTTTTCTTTATAAACTAATTATCGGTGATGTAGATTCATCTGAACTTTTAGGTCGCCTTAACTTCTCCGTTCCTTCTAGGCCAACCAGAAACTATTTTCCATTAGTATTGCCTAGATGCAGAACTGATTATGCAAAGCACAATCGATTTCGAGTCTTATGTCAAAATTATAATGATTTCTTTAACCTGCTATCAACAGATCTTTCTCTCTTCTCTCTAAAAACATCTCTCTATAATTATCTTAGGGGAAATCTCTGACCACTCCTGGCTGTGAGTAGGGGCATAGCTTGCCGAACTGGCTAAAAAATCTCCCCCCACCGGGTCAGAGATTTCTAGTTATTTTATTGTAAGTATAGCTCATAAATATTATAGGTATTCACGACCCCCAGTTGAGTTACGGAATTGTTGAGTTGATGAATTTTGAACTTGTTCAATTGTGAACAACCCTTTTTGTCAACATGCCAGTTGAATTGTTATGTTTTCTTCTTCTTGTTTACAACTTGTCAAAAAAATAAAATAAAACAAGTAAGAAAGTCGGTCAAGTCCGACTATAACATACTCTGTACCTGGAGTAGAAGCTGAATGCAATGCTGGTGCTGCGCTCATCTCTAAGTCTCTCTCTCTTTCTCTCTCTCTCTCTCTCTAAGATTGTGCGGTGTTAGTTGTGAGGGTGGGAGGGGGTGGGGGGAGGTAGCTTACTTGTTTGCTCATAACTTGAGAACCGCTCATCCGATCTTTATCATTTCTTCGGCAAATCGATACATTTTGCCAATTACTAACTATCTCTAGAAGGTACGAATTGTCTATCTTCAAAACTGTAGGAGATATAACGTTTTTTCCAAATTGCGGGGGCGGGAGGGGGCGTGGCAAAAATTGAAAATAAACTTGATCTGCCTGCAAGTATAAGAAGCATTTGTCCCATACACGTCAAACCTCTATCTCTTACCATCTCTGAGATCTGTTTGTTCATACGGACGGACAGACGGACGGACAGACGGACAGACAGACAGACGGACAGACGGACATGGCTATATCGACTCGGCTGTTGATGCTGATCAAGAATATATATACTTTATATGGTCGGAAATGATTCCTTCTCCCTGTTACATACTTTTGCACAAACTTAATATACTCTATGTACCTTCGGTACAGAGTATAACAAGTGAGAAAGTCGGTCAAGCCCGACTATAACATACTCTGTACCTGGAGTAGAAGCTGAATGCAATGCTGGTGCTGCGCTCATCTCAAAGTCTCTCTCTTACTCTCTCTCTCCTCGTTCTCTCTCTCGTCTCTCTCTTCTAAGATTGTGTGGTGTTAGTTGTGAATGGGTGGAGGGGGGGGGGGAGGGCGATGTACTTTTTTGTCATAACTTGAGAACCGCTGGTCCGATCTTTATCATTCTTCGGCAAATCGATACATATTGTAATTACTAACTATCTCTAGAAGGTACGAAACGTCTATCTTTAAAACTGTAGGAGATATAACGTTTTTTCCGAATTGCGGGGCGGGAGGGCGTGGCAAAAATTGAAAATAAACTTGATCTGCCTGCAGCTATAAGAAACATTTGTCCCATACATGTCAAACCTCTATCTCTTACCATCTCCTCGAGATCTGTTTGTTCATACGGGACGGACGGACAGACAGACGGACAGACGGACATGGCTACATCGACTGG